>JAHBCN010000613.1:0-165637 GCA_019359885.1 Listronotus oregonensis
AACTTTTGTACCTTAGTTTTTTTGTCGTAAACGGTTTTGGAGATATCAACTTTGTCGGACCATTAAGTCACAATCTTATTATTTTTCAAACATGTTACTGAATCTACTAGTTATCGTTTTTAGATAATTTTATTAAAAAATGAAGTGATCGATTTAATTATTATTTTATTAAAAAAACCTGTTACTCATAAAATTAAATATTATAATTTAAAAAAAAGTGACAAAAGTGCAAGAGTCTTGCAGGTCGGTCTTGGTCTTGCGTAGTCTTGCACCCCTCGGTATTGGTCTTGGTCTTGGTCTTGGTCTTGGTCTCGGTCTTGGTCTTCCTGCAAGACCAAGACCGCAAGCCCCAAGACCGGTCTCGCTCACTATGTCCAACTTTTATCTCCTTAAAGTTAAATTAAATAATAATGAAAATGAGCATGCGCAAGCGGTGTAACCAAACCTGAAATTCTCCTAGACAGGGTGTCAACTTCCCGATTTACGTTTATTTCCATTTGATAATGTATTTTTTCCAAAATTTATAAAAATACAAAAATTATAACAAACCAAGCACAAAAACCGTCCAAACCTTGTTAAAGCATAAAAAATGGTCCGACTTTAATATGTCATTATGTTAAAGACATTTGACGTTTATAATAAAAACTAGATCAGAAGCCTGTCTCCGCCAGGCTAGAAACAATATTAAGTAGCCTCTGTCTCCGTAAGCCGCCTTCCGTACGGCTAACGGAAAAAAACATTTTTTTGTGCCTATTTTTGTCCCGGGGGCGAAATTCAAAAAACGGGCTTTTAGGTTCTAGCTACTGCAAAAAACTACCACTGTGCCAAATTTCATGATTTTAGCTCAAGCCATAACTTAGAATACGTGGACAAACAAATAAATATATATATATATATATATATATATATATATATATATATATATATATATATATATATATATATATATATATATATATATATATATATATATATATATATATATATATATATATATATATATATATATATATATATATATATATATATATATATATATATAATAAACCTACCTACATATAAATATATCCAATTACAAATTATATAATATATAGATTAGATTTATACCAACCCTACAAAATTTTCGTTTTTCTGCGTTTGCGTAAATAATCTATATAAATGATCTAAAAATTAATAAAGTTAAAATACTTTTAAATAAAAGTTAAATCAGATTTAAAATTGTCTGCATAAACCAACCTTTAACTTTAAATGTTTTTTCTAACCTTAGAGTCAAGTTAGAAGTCATACTCAACCCCAAAACCTATTATTTGAGTCAATTTAAGGTATTGGTTGTGGAAGGGGTCTTAATTTTCAGACTCAGAAAAAGGAGTTAGCTAGTTATGCTACAGGCTGGAAAGGTGGAGGAATTAATTTTTTAAACTGACTTTAGATTCGTAATCGACGGCCCTTAAAACCTATGTACATTAAATTTGGGGTAAATTGGTTAATTTTTAACAAATTATAATTTTAAACGTTGATTTTGAGACTTAAAAATAACGTCAAGCGAGTCATCAATTCTGAGGATTAATTTTGAGTTTTTATGGTCTATTTCTAATAAAAATAAATTTAAAAAGATTAAAAAATCTGTATTTTTCATGATATTTTTTGTTAAAGTTTGGTATTTTAAACCTGTTTTTTAAGGTTAGGCATTTTTTGATGTGATTTCAATTTCAATTTCAACACCGGATTCTTGTTTAAAAGAAAACTACAGATTATTTTTATTCTTTTGTGTGGCTGTGTAATTAAGACATTGATATTGTAGTCTCACTGTTTTAGGAACACTTTTTTGCTCCTATTTTTGTCCCGAGGGCGAAATTCAAAAAACGGACTTCGTTAGGTTCTAGCCACTGCTAAAAACTACCGCTGTGCCAAATTTCATGATTTTAGCTCAAGCCATATCTTCAGAATCACGTGGACAGACAAATAAATATATATACCACCTACATATAAATATATCCACATTAAAATTATATATATATATATATATATATATATATATATATATATATATATATATATATATATATAAAGATTTATTTATTCATTCCTTTATTTGTTTGTTTGCTTTTTCATTAAGCCGGCTAGCTTTATTATTGAAAAACCTTATTTATACAGGATGGTCCTTAAGTACGTTCCGATATTAAAGAGGGTCATTCTCTATAAACAATTCTAAGGAAAAAAAATATATGAACTTAGGTCCGCAAACAAAAGATACAGGGTGTTAGAATTCGCAAAAAAAAATTGCTGCCAATGACGCTAGATGACATTCGTCGGAATCAAGGCCAACTGAGAAAATATTTGTTTTTTGAAATAAATAAGGTTATGAACTCTTAAATTATAACATGTTATACACTGTTGAAATCAGAATAAAAAACACTATTTGGCTGCACAAAAATCCAATATGGCGTCCATATGAAAAAATAAAGTTGATGATGATTCTAAAAAACCCAAACGTAGAAAATAAAAATTGACTACTCGGTCATATTCTACAAAAAATGTTGCTTTGAAGAAGTTTTTACAGATTTGAAAAATTTTCACTTATACAGGAAATATGGCCGATTTTCGAAAATGATGTTTTAGGTTTTTTCAAAATTTCTCAAAAATGAGTAGATAAACCATGTAGTAAACGGGATTACTTACTTACACATATGTCCAAAACTTTTCCCATTAAACCGATGTTGTATCTATCGTGTTTTCCAAGATCCCTACATTCCCACCAATTTGGGACACACTGTATATATATATATATATATATATATATATATATATATATATATATATATATATATATATATATATAATAAAACAAACTCCAACACCTCAACCTTCATATTTTACAGATATTAAAAATTTGTAGGACTCACCAGTAGAAGATAAGAGAAAATCCTTCCTACATTCTATTTGTTTTGTATTCTTAATCACACTAAATAAACGCATATGATGTATTTTATTTCTTTGCTCAAAACCGGCTCATCGTATAAAAAAAAAAAACAAAAGACGTTTTTTGTGTGTTTTAAGTGGGGACATTAAAAAAGTCGACACAATTTTAAAAAATCAGTGGCGTACCATCGATTCCGTAAAAAAACCTTAGCCGACTTCTATTATCTACGGCACTGGTGAGTTCCACAAATTTTTAATATCTGCAAAATATGAAGCTTGAGGTGTTGTTATCATGTACTAAGTTTGAATAAATTAGGTTAAAGTATTTATGGTAACTAAAAAAATATATTTTTTTGCGAATTTTAACACCCCGTATCTTTCAAACGTAGGTTCATAAAAACTTTTTTCCTTAGAACTGTTCATAGAATAATCCCCTTTAACATTGAAACGGAGCTTAGGACCACCCTGTATATTACGCCATTTAAGTTTTTTCCTTATTTTGCATTCTTTTATAAAATATTTTAAAAAAATAGCTTTCCATGTTGCGTATAACAAGAAATTACTGTTAAAATAACCAATGCCTATTTTTAAAACAATAATACTAAGAGCACGGTAAAACGTCTAGCTTTAATCGTCATTAATGGGCACAATAATTCTAAGTTTTAAATTTCTGCTATGGATCAGATATTTAAAATATTTTTTATAATTATCTCTTTCTTTAAATCGTGTTTTCATCTAAATAGGGCAAAATATTTATTTAACCCATAGCAGTAGTAAAGTGAGCAATGTCCAAGTGAAAACACACAAAAGATTGCCATGCAAAACATATTTTTCAAGCATTACAAAAACATATAATAAACGTTATGACGCTAAGCTGGTTTCATTAACGTGGCCCGCGTGAAAAGCCCCATTTCCACAATTTCTTTGCAGCATAAATCTTGACTAACTCGCCTTGTTTCCTGTTGTTTATTGTTTAAGTTTAATTATTGTGTTTTTAATTTTTTAACGTAGCTTTAGGACTTTTATATGATAAAATATTAAAAGAAAAATAGTTTTTTTAATGTTAATGTCTACAATCCACGCAAAGAAAAGCTTTTTTAAAGGGTATTTTAAATTCGACTACTAACAATAGAATCTTAAAAATTATAAATATAAAATGATAAAGATTAGTCTTAAATATAACAAGGGTAAATAAATAATTACCAATAATAGTATATTGTTAACACATTTACAAGAATATTATTATTTCTAAAGATACACGAAAAAAAGAAATGCTATTTTCCAACAATAGTTTCATAATTTCATGATATATGATTACAAATTCATTTAATAATAGGTCTCATCAATGCATGAGTTTCTATAAAAAAACGATTATAGTATATGCAACTAAAAATACATAAATCAACAATTGAGTTCTTTTATAACATTCTCATTCAAATATCAACCACTAAAAGATTTGTCAAGTTGGTTGCCTAAAATCGAAATACATCCTAAAAAAAATCCAGACCAATATGATTTTTACAATTAAATAAGAAAAATGGCCTCGATCATTATTATCCCTTATTAATATTCTTGTTTGTCAGATAGATATTTTTGGCGATCTTTTATTAATAAATATTATTAACGTATACAAAATCATCTATTAATAGTCATGACTAATAAATGATTTTCTGTTAAGAAACAATTTTAGTATAAGCAACTCAAAATGGACAAAACGAACAAGTTACTCTGTTTAACCTTGTTATTGAAATAACAACCATAAATACATCTGTCAAGTTGGTTGCCTTAAACCAAAGTACATCTCGAAAAAAAAAATTAAAAATGGTGATTTTTTGATTTAATAACAAAACGATTTATGGAAAAAACCCTTAACGCACTCGCTAGGCTTGCACCGTAAATGAATTTTAGTTGGAAGTCCTCAAGAACAGCTTTAATTTATATATTTTTTTAAAATTTAGTATTCTATATTATTCAAAATTAGAAACGTTTTGGAGAGGGCAAACAAATATTTATATTGCTTAAGCAATATTTATGATATTTAAATGAAACATTATTTTTTAAACTTGTAACTTTTTTAATATTAATTTTCGTCATTTTTACACAAAATTATTTTTTGTAGAAAATTAAATTTGTTAAAAAAATAGTTTCATAATAATTTTTTGTATTTTTCCTAGTTTCGAAGATATCGCGAACTTAAATTTTTCAAAGCAGAAATTTTACTCAATTTTCGAACCGTTATAATTTCTTATAATAATATATTTTTTCTATAATAGTTGACATAAAATGAATATACATATCAAAATTAAAAATGTTTGTATTTCTTTGGATTTAAACAACTCTGAGAAACATATTCCATATTAGATATTGAAGAAAATATGATAAAATTTAAATAAATAACATTTTATAAAGAGTTATTTATCAGTATTTATAAAATATTTTATTAAATGTTAAAAATTTTCGGGTTTACTCACATATACAAAAAATATGAATATATTTTGCGTATAGGAGATTTCACCATCTTCAAGTGGTGGGTGATTATCACAGTCACTTTCACTGCAAACCCTGCAAGCCGATAAGCAATGAAGACCACTTTTTTCCATCCTGTTTTGCAGGAGCAAAATATGATTTTTAAGACGTTTTCAGGTGCTACTGCTTGCGTCATTTTTACTGGTTTTTAATAATCGTCCTTTTGCCAACCCCATTCTTTAGAAGGGATTAGAGAACTAAGTTTCCATTGCTGGACTTGTAAGTAGACTCTTAGCACCTGATAATAAGATTTTTTTGGAAACTATTTAAAAATAATGCCTTACAACGAGTGTATTTAACAAACACTATGTTAAGTTAATATGGAAGTATTAAAAAAGAGCATCTTTTATTTATTCATGCATTCACTGGATGTGATACTACCCCCGGTTTTTACAATAAAGGTAAAAATAATGTTATTATAATTCTTAATAATGATTATAAATTATGTGCATCACCTAAAACTTTTATCGTTGAAAACAAAAGTAATGAAGTAGTTTTCATAAAGGTGTAAGTGGTATACTTACAATGTATGGTGCTAAAATTGTCAAAAACTTTCATAACATTAGCTTCAAAGGATGCATCAAACCAACATATCAGAAGAGTCTACTTATAAGTCCAGCAATGGAAAAAATTATCTAATCCCTCCTAAAAAATGAGGTTGGCATTAAAAAGACGATTATTAAAAACCAGTAAAAATGACAAAAACATCAGCACCTGAAAACATCTTAAAAAACATATTTTGCTCCTGCAAAACAGGACGCTGTTCAGCAATCAGCAGAAAAAGTGGCCTTTATTACTTACCGGCTGGTAGTGTTTGCAGTGGAAGTGACTGCCTTAACCACCCACTACTTGAAGAAGATGAAAACTCCGATACGGAAAATATAAATGAGAATTAAAATTCATATTTTTTGTATATGTGAATAAAGCAGAAAATTTTTAACATTTAATAAAGATTTTAAAAATACTGATAAATAGCTTTTCATAAAATATTATTTATTTTAATTTAATTATATTTTCTTAAATATCTAACATAAAATATGTTTCTCAGAGTTGTTTAAATCCTAAGGAAATATATAAATTATTACTTTTGTTATGTATATTTATGTTATGTCACTACTATATAAAAAATATCTTTTAAGCAATCATTACAGTTTAGGAATGAAGTAAAATTTTTGCTCTTAGAAATTGAAGTTCACGATATCATTGAAATTTAAAAAAATACAAGAAATTATTATAAAACTATTTTTGTAGCAAATTTAATTATCTACAAAAGGAGTCTGTGTAGAAATGACAAAAATTAATATTTAAACAGTTACAACGATTAAAAAAAAGTGCTCTATTTTAAAATCATAAATATTGTTAAACAATATAAATATTTATTTGCCCCTCCAAAAGTTTCTGATATTGAATAATATGAAAAAGCAAAATAAATTTAAAAAAATATTAAAATATGAGCTGTTCTTAAGAAATTCGAAATTTTGGCAGTTTTATATATTTAATATTGCTAGTAATAATAACTTTATTTTTTACACTTAATCCTAAAATAAAAAATAATTTAATTCTTTATACCAAACACTTGGAAAACAAGAGATAGTTGACTTTACAAACCTAATACTCCTGAGACACTTAAACATTGCATTAAACTATTAGTAAAAGTGGTTTGGATTAGACCATGTTGGGTCTATTTTTTGCGACATTAGCCTAGTTTACACCGTGAAGATCAATAACTAGATTCGTTGACTAAATCGAGGACTTAGTATACTTAGTACACAAGAGTCTGCACCACCTACCTTAATTTGTGGATCAAATTAATTTAGATTTTACTCTAGTACCAAAATAACTGCCTAACATATGATTAGAACCTAACCTTGTTTTTTTAATGTATATAAATAAGTTATTTTTTAAAAAAGTTGCAAAAAAGACTTGAATCAACGCAAAACAAAAAAAAATTGTAGGTTGACTAAAATTTGCCGTTTTTCTTGAGAAACGTAAACTATCAATGATTAAAGCTGTCATTTTGGTCCACCACAAATGATCCACGTGATCCACACCGACGAAAGTCATATTTGTTCTACCCTAGTTGAAAGCAGATTTTAATACTCGTGTATTTACACCAGAAAAAAGTAGTGTAAGTAACGTCACTTAGACCTCGAAGTAAAATTTGGTTTAAGGCTTCTGTTTTAGGTTGTTTTTAATAATAAGTAAAAAGTCCTGATATCATTGCGCTTTCGCCAAATCTTAAGAAACATGGGCTCTTTATTTTACATTGCGAGCTTATTTGCCTAACTTGAACTAGTATAGTTTGAGGTCAGACTGCTTTTTTTGCCTGGACAATAAATAAAAAATGGAAATGGCCTACAAAATTTGTTTATTCAATAAAAAGATTATTTGATATCTATTGCTTTAAAAATAATTTCTTGAATACCAAATATCATAATACCATACAGAAATAGTCCGGTACCGTTTTCTCTTTTTAGGATGTAATAGCTATGAAGACAACCAGCTTTAACGACCCTTTAGTATTGATAATTTATTATAAAAATTTAAAATTATCTGTTGTGTTCGAGTTTAAAATTTGTAATATTTTAATTTTATACTGGTAGATCCAAGTAAACGCCAAAACCTAAACTGTCTCTCGTGTTGATGCAAATTTGGTCAATAAAACCGTAAGAAATAACATTCTAAGCTAACCGTAAGGCTTACTGTATAATTTGTAATTTAGTGTATAACGGCTTTCTCTTACCTCGTTTAACAAGGTTCATAGGTTTAAATTATTAGCCATTTCTTCTAGCTTGTCACTTAGTTAAGATTAATAAAACCAAGATATAGATCTTGATGTTAATTAAAAAAAAATAAAAAAAGTTAAATAGCTTATTTTTATTTATATAAAAGTTCAGCGAAGAATTATAAGAGAAAACTTTATTTATTGAAAAATTTAGGTTTATAGGATTTATAGGATATAATATCTATTTTTCAAAAAAAAATAGTAATAATAACAAACTAATAAAAAAAGAATATTTTTCTTAAGAGTATAGGCCTCTTAAACATATTTTTTATTGGCTTTAAATAACCCTTTATACCAAAAAATGCTTCTGCCAATTTTTTTATACGAAATTCTATAACAGAATAACAAGAATTTAAAATTCAACTATAAAACTTTTTTGCGGAAAGGGTATCTACGTCACAAGTGGCTTACCACACGTACTTACAACACCTGATCGACAGCGGCGACCCAAGCTAAGTGCTAAATTCCAATATTACATTTCAGATGGACGCAGAGTAAATAAAATACTAAGAGGAGATTAACCGAATATTTTTGATTAATAAATAAAATACTGTAATCTGTTTATTTTTGTTTGTCCATAACACATTATAAAAAATGTAATGGTGATGGTCAATTGCTCTGCGGAATTTTTTAATAGTGTTGTCATGTTGTAGCTACTTAAATATTTACAGTTTAAAATCCGTGAGCAGAAACTTTATATGGCAAGGCTTTGGGAGGGGGGTGTGAGTGGGTATCCAATTATTGGGGTTGGAGGGTAACATGTGGATATACAACTGGTCAAGAAATAGAATTTATGATAAAATGGCTTCGCCACCTGTCAACAGGGAAGCAGACTTTAGTAGTTGGTGAGATTGGAGTCTGAAGTCGGGGGATATGTTAGGTATAGGAGATGTCAGGCTGTAGCTCTGTATCTATTTAGGTGGCCGCAATTCGACAACACTTTAAAAAAATTCCGCAAAGCAATTAACCGAACTATCAGTCAAAATTATCCCCAGTGAACTTTGAGGGTAAGTTTGGGGGGTTGGTGGGGTTTTCGGGTTTTTTGCCCATGGAGACTTAGGATTAGCGTGTTGCATGCAAAGTTTAAAAACAATTGGTGAAAACCCATTTTCCATAAAAAAAATCCCCAAGGAACTTTGAGGGTAATTTTGGAGGGATTGGGAAGTTATTATGCCAAAACCCATTTTCCATAAGAATATGCGGGCTCCTTTGCCTCTACTTTTTAGTAATATTCAAATATTTTTTAAATTAGTCTTCTTGTTTCCTTTTTAATCTAAGAGTTAATTAAAACTTTTATTCTTTAGAAATATTAAAAAATAATTATAAAATTGAAAGTTTTTCAAAAAAAAAATCGAAAAATAGCGAAAATAACTCTTTATTTTAAACTTAAAGTTACTTTATACTGAGATGGGTTTGGTAAGTTCTGGTTGAAAATAGTTTTTACAAATGTATTAGGTTATTAAAAGTTAATGTAATATGTTTGAAAAATAGTAGTTTTAGAGCTTGACCAAAAAGGAGTATTTTGTTTTTTTTTTTTTTGTTGCGTTTGTCACTTTTAACAAAAATATCTAGAATATAATCTAGATTTATAGAAATTTTAATTTAAATTTTTTATATAATTTTTTCAGTTTTTATTTTTTTAAAGGCATTTTATAAACATGATATTTTTAATATTTATTTGTACTTGTTGTAAATTTAAAATAACCCCTAGTTATAATAATTCCAAATTAAATACAACTGAAACTTCAATCCTACGAGTGCTCCAAGATTTAATTAAATTTTGAAGGAAGTCCTAATATGTCGTGTATAGTTATAGCTCCCAAATATTTAGTTATATAAAGCAAACTTATTATTAAGAAAATTGGCAAAACTAATTACTCGCGTCTAGAGATACCCACGGCTCACGAGCTTCTTGACAGTGTTGACACATGAAATGCTTTATTATGCGGAGACTCGGCTAAAAAATTACATTTTAATGTAATAATTTAATGTCTTTTTTAATACTTCTTCGCATTTTTACGTCTGAAATATAATTGGGGAAAATAAAAAGCCGCTTTGCTAACCAGAACTAACCAGGACCGACTAGAACTTAGGGCTTTTGAATTTGTCTAAATTATTTGTAAAAGTTATAAACAAAATTTTAACAATGTATTAGAAAAGACCCGGGGAATATATAATTACACCAAAAAAAAAATATAACTTTTACCATAATATCAAAAATTATAAAAATTTTTAATAACTTCTTTGTAGGGATAATTTAGGCAAATTCAAAAGCCCTAAGTTCTAGTCGGTCATGTTTAGTTCTGGTTAGCAAAGCGGCTTTTTATTTTTCCCAATTATATATCAGACGTTAAAATGCGGAGGCGTATTAGAAAAGACCGATGATTTGCTTTTTTTACATTAAATGCATTTAGAAAAATTCTACTTTTTAAATAACGCGCCGAGTCTCTGTATAATAAAGCATGTTTCATGTGTCAACACTGTCAAGAAGCTCGTGAGCCGGGGTATCTCTAGACGCGAGTAAAGAAACTAATTTTCTTATATTGTTGTGCGTTTTATAGTAAATAGGTAAAACCTAAATAAAAAGGCGAAGAGAAGAGAAATAATTTTATTATTCTTGATTTAAAATTCTGCACACTCTTATTCAATATTAAAACGCTTTTACAAATCCAAGAGTATTAATGGTTTTACCGAAGACCGATAATTCTTATTCCACCGAAAAACAAATAAATCTATTCTATTAAATAACGGTTTTACAATGAAAATTTTTCGGTTCTTCTTAGCCAGACATTGGATCCAATCCCTTCTGATTTATTTGGCCGATCTAAAGGCATTTCGTTTGCGCAAAACTATTTAATTTTCCAGGGCAGAACCGTAAATTGTTTTGTAATTTATGGGTAAGATTAATTTTAAATTTTAGATTTTGCATTGGAACCATGCTTTGAATACATTAAAACCGCAAGATTTATTGTCAAACCGTCAAGTGTTAATTCTTTTGAGACCGAATTTTGCGTACATTAACTTTGTTATGATAACTCTCTATTATGTATAGAGAAAGGTTCTTTTTAAAGCCTCATTTAATCAATACAATCTGACAAAATAAATATTCTTAGATTTACAACAGCGCAACTAATTTTCATTACTTTTTTGCTGTCTTTCTAACCTAAAAGTGTTCTTAAACCGAGTGATGCGTCGCCGAGCGGAACATAGGAAATCCCATGTAAATTTTAAGGGTCATTTATTGGCTCCCCTGTACATTTTACCAAAGATAATACTACTACGGATAGATGGTTCATTTAAATGGGGCGTTCTGAATCAGTTCGGAGATATCAATGCTTCCGTAAATGCAAATAAAATTAAGTCGGTAACCCCTGCCCCAGCGAAACGAGGTACGAAACCATGTGCGAAGTTGCCAATGTCTGTCGCTTGTACCTTATTCGGAATACGAAGTAGCGAAAACGGGCGGCTAAACGGGTTGTATATTTTCTAGTCGCGTTTCATCACGCCAATAGTAAAGGCCTGTCGGCAACACTGTTTAACTTTCGTTCAAGGATTGAAATGCCTAGCGCGAAAATCTCTCGATGGACATCGGCTCGCGTTAGAAAGTCCATTAGGGTATCAAAAATATAGCATTGAATGGTTTATCTTATCCGTAGTAGTATTATCTTTGATTTTACAGAAAAAATGTAAGATAACTTTTTGAAGAGACCAATCTGACAAACCCTCGTGCCCAGTTTTAAAAAATTTTAGTAAGTGAATCTTAAATTATTTTATTAAATGTAATTGCAAAATTACCAAATTTTCGGTTCAGGTAAAACCAAACAGACACCAGTAAAATGAATATTGTCCCTGCAATGAGAAAAAGTGTCAATACATTAGTGACAGTCGGTATTAAAAAAATATATGAATTTATGAATTATTTAATCGATGTAAAAGCATCCATAATTAAGTGGCATCATGCGGAAAACAGTTTTAGAGCAGTATCTGAAATGTTTTTAGTTTATTTCCCCACCAAACCCATTCCGTTCATTTTAACTATTAAACATATTGTCAGTAAGTTCGAGTCCAAAGGTACCGTAATAAATAATTGTAAATGTTCAACTCAGAATATCGGAAATAGAGCCGAAGAAAGAGAGAACAGAGATCTTAGTATTCTAGTGAGTGTGGAGGAATGGTTATGTACAAGGGTTCTTGGGCAAGAGGTAAATAAACATTATACAACGATATTGCGCACTCCTAAAAAACACAAATATTATTCGTATAAATTCGAAAAACATCAAGAGCTGCAGAAAGGAAATGATGAGCGAAGAATGGCATTTTGTTTTGAAATCATTGAAAGAGCAAATAACGATGGGAATTTTTTAAGAAATATTTGTTTTACTGATGAATGTACATTCACCCTTAACAATGAACCAAATGTTCAGAATTGCCGGAATTGAAGCTAAGAAAATGAACATCGATTGGTTTATACTCGAACACAACATCCCCAAAAAACAAATGTATTCGTGGGAATTATCGAACACCATATCATTGGACCCTTTTTATGGCCTATAACCTGACAGCAGAAACCTATTTGGACTTATTTTAATATCGAATTGGACCTGCCTTCGAAGAAGTTGTATACGTATACGTTTAATGGTTGAAATGGAGTAGATAGGCTCGATGGGAAAATAAATTGAAAATATTTCAGATACTCCTATTGGTTTAATTAAATTTTAGTATGATAAAATTATTTTTTCAATGATCGATAGTTATAATTTTTATTAGTTAAAGTTAATTGTTACATTAAATAAAAGGTAACAATTCTTTGTATTCGGCTGTACATTAGATTTGACAAAGCCTTATAACAAATTGTTTGCTGGTGGCTGGTGTCTGTTTGGTTTTACCTGAACCGAAACTTTGGTAATTTTGCAATTACATTTAATAGAATAATTCAAAATTCGCTTATTAAAATCTTTTAAAACTTGGCACGAGGGCTTGTCAGATGAGTCTCGTCAAAAAGTTATTTTACATTTTTTCTGTAAAATGTACAGGGAAGCCAATAATTAACCCCCTTAAAATTTACATGGGATTTCCTTTATTCCGCTCGACGACGCACCACCCTGTACCTATAATTTTTTACCAAGCTAGCTGTATACTATGCACTTCATGGGAGGTTTATTACAATTTGATTGTGAGAAAAGAATTACATTATCCTAGTTAGTAAACCTTTATTTAATTTTTTGCTAAACATGTCATCACTTACAAACACTAATAAAAAATCGAACTTCCATTATCTTTATTTTAACTATTCGCACAACATTTCGGGCAGTTCTATCGCTGTCCGTTAACAATTGTGTCACTTGTATTCATTTTATACAAATAGCAATTTTAATTTATTAACAACAAAAAAACAAACACAGGTAACGTTGTTAGGCGAGTAGTCTTACAATAAAATAAAATAACACCTAAAAGGTACAGTAAACTCTGTAGGATCTCTTTAATCTTAGAAACATCCAAGTAAAGTCTGGATACTAAAATAGCTATAATGTGATTAAGTGTATTTTATCCTTAAAAATATATGCACAAAAATTAAAATAATTTTTACTAAGTAGATAAAAAATACTTAGTTGGTTAGGTCTGGTTTACTATTGTTAATATTTATATTTAGATAAAAACCAATTGCTTCATTGACTAATCAGAACTAAACTTTAGCTTTACCTTGCTCGTTGGCATAAAAATTTTAAGTAAATGAAAATTTAGTTATTTTTTACTATAGTATGTCGGTACGTCAACCGATTGTTTCAAATAAACTTATTTTGACAGATAAATACGGATCGACACTTATAAAGTACAATTACAAAACAAATGATAATAAAAATTTTATTCGGTATTTTTTTCGCGCCAATATACTTTTTTGTCGTTTTCTTGAAGGCGAAAAATCCCTTTTAATTGATCCTAAATATGACTCAGTCGAACACATTATTTAAAAAAAAAACACAAACACACAGCAATAACGTTTACACAAATTACAAAATTTAATAAAATATGGAAATGTAAACATAAAGCACGAAAGAAAAATGACAATGACAAGTGTAATAGATTTGAGGATATATTTATTGCCTTACATTTTCTCAAATAATCAACGTTGCCAGACTGTCAGGCATTTAAGAGCTAATGTAGTATTGGCAAGGTGCGGACTGTATGGTGATTGCAGCGCTCACTGTGGTCAAATTTTCATTAAATCAGGCTTGATTAAATGTAAAATTAGATAAAATATTAAAAATTGGAGATAGTAGATATTGTGAAGTTATTAGTAAGAATACTGGCAGAAATAGTAACTGCTAATTTTATACATTTCCGGGACTTAAAACGATGGCTTACATGTCGTGGTTTACCCGTTTCAGGTAAAAAAAAAGTCTTCATTGAAAGCATAGATTCTAAAAAACAGGATCACCATCTCTGTGTTACAAAAATGTCCCTCAAATTGCAATAAGTTGAGATGGCGCTGGTGTTCCCAAAAACCGTTCTAAACCGATAACCTAAATTGCGGTCAAGATCATTGGTTCTCATTGGTTCACTTCGCTACACCTGCTTAAAACAGTCATAAGAGATAGTGCTCTTTTGCCTTTCTAACCTCCATGGTAAGAAGGTTAGTTGATTAATAAATAGCCTGCAAATTGATAGGATTTCTTTGCTAATTAGTACGATACCTTTACGTTTGCCCAGCAGCACGAAGGTCCGTGTTCGATTCTACAAAACTCCAAGAAGTTTTTTTATTAAAAATTACACCTTTTATACTTACTTTCTAAGTTTTAAAATGGTTTATTCACTATTGTTATAACACTTCGCTTTTACAGTGCTGACCAGGTTTAAATATATTTATATTCGAAAAATTTAATTAATTTTATAAGTAACCTTACACCTATCCCACGGCTTTGAAGCCTGGCTTTATGCAGCCGTCACATGTCGTTGTCATCGCGCACCATGCTAACAGCAAATATATTATGAATATTAAAAATATTAAAACAATACCACCTTAATTTAAAGGCAGTTGTTTGAAGATTTCAACCACCCTTTTAAAGCCTAAAGGAAATTTCTTAAGTAAATTAGGTGATTATTTTTAATATTTTTTTCAGTTACCTCTTATAAAAAATCTGACATTTAAGTAAATGGTTTGGTAAATATTTTTGCTTCAGAACTTGTTTAATTACTCTCGGCGTACTTTTACTGAAACAAAAAATCTTTAAAATAATATATTAGGATATTGTGTGATTATTTTATTAAAGTAAATAAAGAATGTTTTAATAAAATGAAAAAAATAATAAAATATGGTTGTAGACTTAGGCTTGTCTAGCAAAATCCGACCAAACGAATACAAATGTTTTTAAGGTTTTAAGACGCGCCATTTATTTTTTTATTTCGCGAAAACCCTTACCGTCAGCTTTGACAAATGCCTGTGTACTAGCCCTTTGAATTGACCAGTGAGGTGTACTTTTGTTCTTTTCTTTTTGCTTTTGTTATCCTTAATCGAAAATGTCCAGGTTACAGATAAGTTAAGCCTGTGAAGCTAAAACATTTTTTTTTATATTTTAACTCTTGCGTTTGAAACATCATAACATTATTGTGTTTAAAAAATCTAAAATATCACGGGACTGTAAATGACTAGATTTAAAACATCTCTCAAATTTTTTTTGCCTTGCGTTTAAAAGTAAACTATCTAATCATTAAAATAACATGTAGCTGTCAAATTGGCAGAACATTTTAAATTTAAATTTTATGTGTTTTAGTCCTTTGTCTATATTTAAAATTGTCGAGACGACTATTGCATATAACTTTTGGTATATTTATAGTGATAAAAAGTATTAAATAAAAAAATAAGTGTCACAGGTGCTTAAAAGGTGTTCCCACTATTTGTTAACTTAAAACTTACCTGAGCCTAGCTTAATTTAAAATAAAGTCCGAATTTGACCTAAAAAATTGGCTAAATTGTCATCACACTTACACCACTTTATTTTTAGTATTACGTATATTATACAAACTAGAATGGTAAATGTTAAATAATATTTTTATTTTAAGGTAACCAGGACATTCTTATTTGCGGTAACTGCAGGGAAATGTTCTCAGACCTAAACGACCTATTGGAGCACAAGAAGACCTATTGCAAACTTCGATTCACTTGTAAATGTGAAACCAGTAAAACAAGTACGTATTTAATGTTAGTTATGTAATGTAGTAAGTAGTTGGCATATATTAGCATATACAGGGTGTTAATAAAGTATGTGTATTTTAAGAAAAAAAGTTTATATAGACATATGTCCTAAACAGCTTTGTTTTTTTGATACAGGGTGTTAAAATGTTTAAAAAATATAAGTTTTTTCTAAATAACTAAACTAACTTAAGTGTGTACAAAGGAATATTTTAAGCTAAAGTTTTTTTTCTCTCATTTTGCCAGTGGCGTACACAGGAGTAACGCTCGAGTTTTAATTTTAGAAACATTTAGTAACACACTATTTTTTTTTTAATTTGACCTGATTTTAAGACTAACCAATTAAAACTACATAAAAGTCATCTCTTCACTTTTTTCCCTCAGATTAACTGATTTCGAGAAAAATTAAAAAAATATAAAGATTGCTTTTTGGTAGTTCTATGGCTAAAAAATAAGGTCCAATAAGGAAATCACCTACCATACCAACCCAAACATTTACGGAAAACTGTTGTTGAAAATTATTCTCCATAACCGCATGGGGATTTTTTTCGCACCAGATATGGTTGTTGTGAAAGTTCATAATTGCATGTCGGGAAAAACACGCTTTATCGGTAACCAAAATTTGGGATAGAAATCTTGGAAATACTACCACTTGTTGCAAAATCCAAGTACAATAAGCAACTCGCTGTGAAAAATCGGCAGGTAATAACGCTTGAACACGCTGTATGTGGTAAGGATACAGCTGATAATCCCTTAAAATTTGCCATACAGTGACGTGAGTAGTGTTTACTTGCTGTGCAATTTTGCGTGTACTTGTCTCGGGACTATGCTCAATTTTATGTAAAACTGCTTCCTCCATCTTCACTGTTCCTACTGTTGCAGGTCTCCCAATAACAGCAGCCGACCTATTAAAAGTGCCTGATTCGCACAGCCTTTCACGTATTCTTACAAATGTTTGCCTATTTGGTGCAAGGCGATGAGGGTACCCTTCTTGATAAATGCGTCTAGCCGCTCTTAAATTTCCTTTGTACCATTCTATAAACAAAATGCATATCGGAATTTTCTGTGTTTGTAAATTGAACCATTTTATAAAATTGGTAACTAATTTTACAGCTTAAACTCGTAAAAACACTTTAAATTACGATCTTATAACATTAATCCGAACTCACTGTTTAAAGTTATAGCGGCTGTCAAATTTCTTAAAAAAATAGTTTTTCCATCCATGGCACTCTTTTATTTTTTTTATTCCTTTCAAACGATTGCGGTATTAATGCTACGCATACCTAATTTTTTAATTTTTCTCAAAAACATTTTATCTGAGCAAAAAAGTGAGGAGATGGTTTTGTGTAGTTTTAATTGGTTAGTCTTAAAATCAGGTAAAAAAAAATAGTGTGTTACTAAATTTTTCTAAAATTAAAGCTTAAGCGTTACCCATGTGCACGCCACTGGCAAAATAAGAAAAAAACTTTAGCTTAAAATATTCCTCTGTACACACTTAAAACTGTCACCAAATTTCAACGTCATTCTAATTTACGTCGTTTAGTTATTTAGGAAAAACTTGTATTTTTAAATATTTTAACACCCTGTATCACGAAAACAAAGCTGTTTAGATATGAACTTTTTGTCTTGTCTTAAGTATTTAATTTTCTTATTTTGTTACTTTAAAAAACCAAAAAAGATAAAACTTACTGTTAACTGTATTAAGCTTATTAGTTCTTTAAGTTTATACCGGGACTAACCCAACCCGAAAATATAAAGAGCTAATACAGATAGGTTAACCTTTATATAACGTCCGAATGTAGATAGAGAAGGAAATATTACGGAAATGACTATAGCTTTGTTTTGGCAATTGTTCATTGTTCAAATTCCTTTACTAATTTTCTCGTTTCCCCCCGCCTGATAATTAAATACGTCACTCCGTTCAAATATCTTTGTTATATCGGTAATAACATATTTACTTATTCAAAATATTTAAAAAAAAATTGGTCGTTGCCAAATCTCCTCACTGCTAGCTCTAAGGTATCATCATCAAAATAATCATAATCGCTTTTTGGCGCTTTTAGCATAAAAACAAAGGTTATGTTAGAGATTTGTTAGTAACGTTTAAAGATCGTTTGCAAACTTTTTAAGCAGTTGCCAACGTGTTTTCGACATTTTAAATCACCTGCTGGAACCACAAACAACAGTAAAATGTAACCAACTTTGCGCTGCTGGAACGACAAACTTGACGTGCGCATGCTCCGGACTGTTGCAAACATTTCTGGCAGCCTGCTGGAACAAACCTTATATATTAATTATAGTATGTAATTGTTGGCATGGCTGCTTCATATTTTTTTTAATATTTTAAATTTTATTTCACTAAATTTTGTTCTAAATTTATTACACGCCCTCTTAAAAACTCTTGGTTTTCAATTTGTTTTTAAAGTTCTTCATTAAACCTGTTTGGTAACTACATGCACTGCAGTGTTAGAAGATTAAGCTAAGGTAATTTATGAAAGACTCAGGTGCTGCACAATAAGCTCACAACACGCCCTGGTTTAACTATTTCTAAACTTGATACAGTCAGGAATGTTGGAAAAGTATTTAATTAAAATAAAGTATTCTTTGATTTAGCAATATAATTGCTTTTTATAAGGTTATTTAACCTTGTAGCTTTCGGTTTTATTAGGAAACGCAACAAGCGGATTCTACCATTGGTCGTTACTTTATATATATGTATTGTATATATATATATATATATATATATATATATATATATATATATATATATATATATATATATATATAATATATATATAATATATACAGGGTGATTCATGAGGAAATGTCAATACTTCAGGTACGTAGTCAGGGTCCAAAAATAAACCTGAAAGTCTATACAAATATGGGTCCGCAAGGACTTCGTTTCCGAAATACAGGGTGTTAAAGTTTTTATTTGATTTTTCTATTTTTTAAATAAAATCTATGATAATGTAAATATTGGAGTAAAATTTGGTATTCGGGGGTTTTTTGGTATAACGGATTCGAATCTAATCTTATTACGGCTCTTACTTGTAGGGGAAGCCACCTACACGTCTTTTTACTGTTTTGAACAACCCCAACTTTTTGGTACGACCCTGTATTACATTTTTAAGTAAATTTAATAACTGGTTTGTCTTTTTTACGTTAAAAAGGTATACCTGTTAAAAGTCGATATAAGCAACCGTTTTCGAGATATTTGGATTTAAAAAAAAACCACGCATGACACGCATCTGATTTTATAATAGCAAAATTTGAAAAGAATTAAACAAAATTTATAATTAAACGATATGTATTTTAATTTTTAATAAAATTTATGTTTTTAATAATGTTTAGCAAAACATAAAAGAAAAATTTAAAAATATAAAAAAAATAAATAAAAACTTTAACACCCTGTATATCGCAAACGAAGGCCTTACGGACCCATATTAGTATAGACTTTGATGCTTATTTTAGGACTCTGAGTACGTACCTGAAGTATTGACATTTCCTCATGAATCACCCTGTATATCTGCTTCCTTTCTCGAGATTGGCGAGAAGTAAAATTATTACAAATTTTATAGAAAATATTGAAGAAATAAGGAAATTCCACGAATTTTCGCATTTAATTTTTTAACCTTACCCACAAATTAAAGTTTACATTTAATTCAAAGTATAATTATTAAATCATAAACACAGAATTTATTTTATGGATTTTTAAAATTTAGTACTTAAAACTGTTTAATACAAATTCAAAATATATCTTTTGAATTTAACAAAAAAAATATTAGACTGCAAAAGAAATCTATTAAACCTATTATATATTACCTCTAATTTGTTTACCAGGCTTTATATAATTTATCTTTTTTATTAAAGTCGGCATTATGATATAGAAATAAAGAATAACTTACTAAAAGAAAGTGAGGATGTTTATGTTGTAACTACTTATAAATACGTAAGAACATGACTTTTTTAAAGACTCATTTTTTAATTTATTTGTGCATCTACATGTGAATGTAAATAAATTATAAATATATGTTACAAAAGACGACGGATTCTTTAGCCTGATTTGACCCAATCCAAGTCCGTTTCCATTAAACGATTCCAAACTATCTGCTAAGTGAACCACATCGGTAGCTTCAAGTGATTTCCGTAATTAATTTATGAGGTTATTTAATTCTTTTTTATCTAGATTTACAATTCTTATAGAAAAATATTTGTTCACATTTTGGTCCATTTTTGTGAACGCTAAAATTTATGGTAATAGTTTGAGGGGCCCATAATCACCGTAGATGTTAGGATCCTAAAGTTGGTCAGCCTTTTTTAACAACTGCCTGTAGTGATTACCTTTAAAAACTTTACCTTGATAATTTTTCCGGACGAATTTTAATTAATTAAAATTTTTAGACTACTGGAATAAATATAAAATAAATATGTTAAGTGACGAATCTTATCCTAAGAGAAAAGCAAGTTGTTCATTTTTCTTCTCAACGTATTTGAACAGATTTTTCTTTTGTAACATATATTTAAAATTTATTTACATTCATATGTAGATGTATATGTATACTCTAAATTAAATGTAAACTTTAATTTGTGAGTAAGGGTAAAAAATTTAATGCGAAAATCGCAAAATTTCCTAATTTTTATTATTTTTTTCTATTAAAGAAAGGGAGCAGATACGATTTTAATTCAAACTGGATTTTGCAGTACAAACATAAACATAACGTATTAGAATCCCGTGCCCCGTTACCTTTCACATTTTTATGCTTCAGGGGTACCGTGTTCTCCTTTTCTGTACTGTTTTTATCATATTTGTAATTAAGTTTTAATGTGTTATCCCGCTAACCTTTATTTCCTCCGGCCTCCGGCAAAAATCTGTACTTAATTTTTCTTTTCCCAAAAATCCCAAAAAAATTGTTGGAATCAAGGCCATCTAAAAAAATATATATATATTTTTTTAAATTAGGTTATAAGCTTTTAAGCAATTCAGAATAAGGAGCACCATGTATCTGAGCAAAAATCCGTTAGGACGCCCATAAAAAAAGCATTGATGAAGAATGAATCAAGAATGGTGGCCGAGTGACAAAACATCGGATGTAAAATCCAAAAGCACTATCAAATAGCTCAGAGAAAGTTGCCATGTTAATGTGCAATTTATTTTCAAATTCGTTTAGAAATAGTGACAGAAAAAAATAAGAACAATTTTCCAAAATTTCGATTTTACTCGAATATCTTCTAAAATACTCGGAGTTTTAAAAGTTTCTTAGAGGCGTATCGTTAGTCACATAAAACCGGAACCTTTTTTGCAACCAAACGTCGCCAAGGTACTCTTGACTGAGATAAAAAAAAACTATTTTAACTCAGAAGTGTCAAAAAATGACCTATGAGATGGCATTACATTCAGGATGACATTCTATCAGAATAAAAAAATGTACCGGTAGTCCCATTTAAAAGTATCAGACATTTTAGGTTATACCGGAAGTGATACAAAATCATTGCATAGATAAAACAATGCATATTAATGTCAAATACTGATGTACCAAATTTAGTTTTTTACTTTAAAAAATGTTTGATGTTTTAATCAAAAATAGTCCAGTAAATAAAGGTATAAAGCTGTAAATAAATATGTAAAGTTTTTCCTTGTGGCGCAATTCTTAGGTCTTCGGGGATGCTTTTAAGTGAAAAAAAGTTTATCAACAATAACAGGTGGGAAAGGGCTGTAAATGGCCCCTCAAGGCCCGAAAAATGGGTTTCCCGCTAATATCTGCCAAAATATACGAATTGAAGAATTTTTGTTTTAATAGAAAATAAAGATCACCTTGTAATCTACAATCTTAATCTTTTTTTTGAAAAATCCATAGTTTTTGAGATAACGGGACCCAAAAGCCCCTCATTTCAGCTGCCGGCCGCTCTACCGCTAGAATGCCGCTATCTTCATGGATTCACTTATAAGCGGGCGAACGAATTGTTCCATTACTCAGGCAATAATGTACATTTTTAATCATTCAAAGTTCATCGGAATGGAAAAACCCGTACCTATTATTGCATATAAGTTTGGGTCCATTCTGATTTTTCTAGAATATTAAAAAAAGCGGTCAATTTTTTTTCTAAATATTTTAAGAGTATATCATTAATTTATTGATATTTTTTGAAAAAATGGTTTGTTATTAACATTTTTTTTTATAATGAGACCTCAGCAAGTCTTTCATGATTGTAGAAAATTTCCTTTACCATCTTTCTTGCGTTTTGATAAAAAACTGTTTTGCCCATCTGCATTTTTTTGCCGTTTCCGGAGTTCTGGAAACTCTGTAGAATAAGCGCGAATCAAAAACTCATCATCTATTGAAATGTGTTTCAATGCACTTCATTTAAAAGCTTAGAGTGTTCAGTTTCTAAATGTACTTTTTTCTGTTTAATAAAGTCCAATAATTTTTTAAAAATTAGAAAAATTCATCACACTAGTGACTCGCGGACTCACAACTAACCACATCTATCCAGTGTGGAATGTTATGGATTTTTCGACGGCCGTTTTTGCGAAAAATATTGGTGTTGCGAAAAAAATGGTGAGGATTATTTTTGTAGTTTTCTAGGTGATCATCATTTGTTGTCTAAACAAAAATTCTCTGATTTGCATATTTTGGCAGATATTCGCGGGAAACTCATTTTTGGGACTTTGGGGGGACATTTTCAGCGGGTTTCCACGTCGGAATCGTGATAAACTTTTTGTTTCTCGAAAGCATCCGCGAAGACCTAAAAATTGCGTCCCAAATAAAAACTGTACAGATTTATTTACAGCTTTGGGTACTTTCAGGTCTTTAGTTACTGTATTAAAAAGAAATAAACGTAATTGATAAAAAATAATAATAATTTACTAGATTTTAATTAGAATTACTAGCGGCCATACTTTGATAGGTAACCTTGTGGATCCGTATTAGTCTATTTATAATTAGGTTTAAAAAATATATTTCAATTAATAAAGAAATGAACGTAGAAATTAAGCGGTGGGATCTGTGCCTATAAAAAATTTAAGTAGAAAAAAGCTAGCTTTTACGTCTTAACCCCAATTTTGTTTTATTTATAAAAGGAAACTTAAGATAACCATATAAATCGTAATTAATAATTAGTTCTATAAATAATGAAGTATTATAAGATTTTAAATCCAAACATTTTAAATACTTAAAATTAGCTATAGACTTTGCTATCTAAATGTGCTTTTTATTCTTTTATTTTTCATTAGAAAAAAATGTTTATTTTATATAAATAATTTAACATTCTTCAAATAAAAGGATGTTTACTCTAAGGGAAAACTAATACCTAACTATATTCTTTTGTGCCATATAATAAGGTAAACTAATAAGGTTTTATTAAAATATACTTTTTTATTTGAAATTTGTAGAATCTTCACTAGATGAACACACAACGGCAGCTCTTCTATGTGTCCAGTGTAAAGATGCCTTTCAAAATGCATGGGATCTTATGGTTCATGCACAAGCTGCCCATATGGTAAATATTTACGAGTTAGGTGTACCCTCAATGGGCAACTGTTCATCGCCGCCAATATCACCAAGAGATAATAACACACCCGAAAAGGTAAGAATAAATATTAACACATTGAGTATAGTATTTTATTTATTTTATTCATATATAACTAAGGCCCAAACTATTAATATTCTGCTTGACAAATTTATCTTGCTGGTAAAAACTGAATGTGTGTGGGTTAAATTTAACTAACTAGCAGGACATTATTAATTTGATCATTAATTGATTTGACTTGGCGCATGATGTTAGTCAAAACTATAGCTGCAGGTTAGAAGTTAAAATACAGTTTAAATAGAGTGTTTTTGCTATAAGGAAAGTTTTCTAATTGTAAATACTACGATTTATTAAAAAATGACAGAATAATAAAAAAATAAAAATTTTATTATTTTTTTAAGGTAAGTTTTTAATAAGAATTGTAGCCCGTTTTTAGAAATACTAACAGCCCTCACGTCATAAGTAGTTGCCGACAAACTCTGCTATTGACTAAATATAAACTAAAAACCAATAGATGCACATTAAGGTTTAAAAGCCCTGTTAAATGACTATTGCTAAATAAAATACAGCGAATAGAGTTATTGTACTGTAACAAGTTCATATTTTTAAACAAAAAAAAACTAGTATGCTTGCGTTTCGGAGCAAGTAAGATATCTATATGAACTGATTTTCCCCTCTTAAACTCAGTCCCAAGAGTACAGTATTATATTAAGCCATTTAAACTGCGTTTAATATATATGTAAAAGTCTTAAATAACAACCTGATAATATTAAAATATAAAAGTATAGCCTATCAGCAAAATAAAAGTTTTCTGCAAGTATAGTTTAACTACTTACTAATTTAGGTTTAATAGTTTTCTATCCTCATTAATATAACAAAACTTATGATTAGAATTTTAACTTACAGTAATTTGTTTAAAGTCTAAAGTTTATTTACCATGTATATTTAGAAAATAAATATTTTAAGCAATTAATTTTGTTAAATAAAAATTTATTGGCTATTTATTTGACAAAGGTTTAAAACAAGTTTATAGAGGCAATTTTTTAAAATTATAAGATAATTATCAATATAATTAGCAATTAAAAAGTATTTTATTGTCTTCTAATCGTCCTAGTCATTATCGTTAGGGTCATTAAAAACTTTATCGTCAAGCCAGTCAGTACACTTAAGTCATCATCATCATCATCATCATCTTTATCGTTATCATTATCATCGCTAGCAGCTTTTTCTGTAAAAATGAATGAATAAATAAAAAAAAACAAATGACTAAGAATATAGCAAATTCAAAATTTTAAGTCAGTGTAAAACATCTAAGTCCCTCTGAAATAATTTACTGATAAAACCCGGTAATTGGTCACCATTAGACCAGTGAAAATGGTATTGGTTTCTTTCAACGTCCACCCATTGTTCTTAAGAGTGAAAACGCTTGGTTGTTTTTTATTAGCATTATTCCATATACTTAAAATGTAATTAGCTTAACAAAATTGTTGAAAAAGCCTACTTTTTTATGGTGATAGATTGCTTGCATCAATTTTTTTTTGTATTTTTAAGGTTAAATTCTTTATTCATATCAGTGTACTTATTTATGAACAGCTAAAGCATTCCAGTAACATTGTAAATTTTGCAGATGAAGTTCTGTATTGCCTTGAACACACCTTGTTGTATATCTTGATTTGAAAATGATTTTGGCTTGCCGAATACCATAGAAGATTGGTGATATTTATATTTTTTCTTCAACAGATTAAATGGTCTTTGTTTCCCTTTCTTAAAGAAGGTAGGACTATAGCCACAACCAGTTAGAGCATAAAATCCGGGTAAACTTGTACGCAACGACTGTCCAAAGTACCCGTAAATCTATTTTAAGTCAGTACCTATATCTTTGCTTATTTTCAGTACCAGTGGATATTCATACGTTTAAATTGTCATTTTTTTAATTATGCATATAACCCAACATTTTTGTGGCAATATCAGTATCAGAACATCTAATTACAAAGTTTGCATATGCGTCAATATACCATAATAAATTATTTTTGTATTAGTGTCTTTACGCTCTGGATATGTTAAATTATCATCTTTACTTAAAACAACTTTGTTATTACGGGGGGGGGAATTATAAGTGGGAACGGGGAAGGTGGAAAATGAAAATACATTCTAAACGCGTGACACTATATTACGAAGGAACATACATATGGTAACAGTGGCTATTGGGTTTTCATTAATTTATATGATAACGCGAACGTTGAACGCATACCAGCGTCGTGTCACATCGCAACTTCAGAAAAAGACGCTGAGCGTCTCTGTCCTTCAACGTGTTAAAACCTGTTTATTTTTAATAAATGGTATTATTTCATCACCACCCAGTGAATGAATAAAAAAATCAAGAAGAGTTTGTTTAAAACGTATATTTTTTAACCCTATCAAAACATCTGATGGTCTAACTTAATCGGGTCTAATAATGTTGAAATCAAGAGAAATGTAGAATCTTGTCGAAGAGATCTTTTATATTCTTTGATAGAAGAAGAAAAGTATTAATCAACAATTACGTCGTACCCTGTCGCTTTAAATTGAGTAACCATTTGAAGTATCTTTTTTAAAATACCTTCCAAAGTGTGTCTGAGGGGATGTTTGGTCCTTACGATTTGTCTGGTTAAGCACATAAGAGCGTCAGAATGTAAATAAAGTCAAATTTTTTGAAGGGGAATTTTAATGCGGCTGGTGGACGTTATGGCCAGCAGAAAGTGTCTGGCAATATTGGATATGACTTTGTAATAATGTTTTTAAAGTATATATAAAAATCAGCCATCAGAATTTAAGTTACGTTAGTCCTATTTGTACTTACCTTTCTCACCTGGTAGCTGTAAATCGGCCGTCTACCCAACTTAGCAGGTATGCAAGCGTTAAAGTACAACGCGCCTGATTTTGTACGTTAGTCGAGTACGTTTGCCCTGGGTTAAACATTTAAATTTGGAATAATTTTCCCATAAATAAACAAAAACTTCTGGTAACCCACAACCAATGATATTAGATATAAGGTAACTGTTACCGAACAATGTTCGTTGGTTACCAGGTTAATTTTTTGTTGAACATATATTAAGATATTTTTATTTCTAAAATAAACAAACTTATAGTATTTAGAAATAATTAAATTGAATGGTGATTAAACACTTTATAACGGTTATTAAAATTGTATAAAAAAAAACGTTTTTAAATCCTTTACATTTCTAAAAATGTTTTTATGGTCCAATTTAATGTTAAAATAAATGGGAATTTTTCCCAGCTTAATTAACTTCTTTTTAATTAATACCTTTATAGAATAAAAAAGTCACGAATTTATAATTTGCAGATAAAAGTTTAAATATTGAAAACCGGCGAAATTGGTCAATAAGGGGTAGCTTTATAAATTTGAATCCCTTTATGAAAATAAAGATAAGGGTTTGGCAACAAAAATTGACATAAAATCTCTTTTATCCCTTTTAACTTTTAAAAAGGTTGACACAGAGATGGCATAAGACTTTTTAAAATATTTAAATAAGGGGTTTTAGAGTAAGAAAGAATAGGGTTTTAAGAAATTTTATTTATTTGCATTGCTTCTATTAATTCAGATTTGGATAAAATTCAATTCTGTCCACCAGACAAAGCAGTGAATTAAAAGATGTTAACAATTTCGCTTGGTCGTGCAACCGATTTGATGGCGGTCTAGTTAAAAAACTTTTTTTAATCTTATAGTTGTTACTTAAGAGAACTATGTTGCTGTAATAGAATGTTTAAAAAGTAAGATAATGTTTATTTTACTATAAGAATCACCAGGGAGGAAAAGGGCCCAAGCAGTTTACATAAAATTGTACTGATTTTCAAAAGTAGGCCTAAATATTATTAAATTTAAAGACCTTCTATCATCAAAAATAAAACACATTCCACTTTTACATGCGTTTCCGCATAATAACCCAAACAAGAAAAGAAAAGGGGGCCAGTACTAGGTTTCTTTTACTTTCTCGTTATCCAGTCATATATACATAATGCATTAAATGGAAAAAAAGAGTGATTGCAAAAATATTTTTAATAATTGACGTTTTAGGATCTAAAGATTACAATTGCTCAATGGTCAATTCTTCGTAACACGATAACAAGAGACGGGCACTAAATTAAACACCATTTGATATAAAAATTGGTTGGATGAATCTACAGATTGTCTAAAAATCCATTTAGCTATGGACGCACATAAACATACTTTTTAAAGGTTTAAAATAAATAAAAAACATATTATTTTGATTTAATGCGACCATGGACCAACGAATACAAGGTATGATACATAGGCGTTGCAAAATTGATTTGGTTTGCGCATGACGTCAGCGAGAGAGATGCTTTTAATAAGTTTAAATTCGATTTGCATGAAAAAGATCAGTTCGTTAGAAAAATGCTGGTTATTTACCAAAAAAAACTTAAAAGTGATATTATTAAATTGTTAATTTAAAGTCGATTAAATGATAATATTTATATTAAAAACTATAATACCGTCACAAAAACAAAAAAAGAAACACCAAGCAATCACTAAATTGAACTTAAAAATAAAATCAGACCAAAAAACCTTGTGGCGTCATAGAAGTTGAAAGGAGTGGAAGGAAGGCCGAATCCATTTTCCTAAAAAGGCACAAGTAAGGGTTTGTATCGGTGTCCAAAAAAGAAAGGACGCCGGCTGTATCTCGAAAACTATTTATCGCACAGCGTTGGGGAAAAATATTTTTAGTTTAAGCGGTCAGGAGAAATGGCTGAAAATTATTTTTAAGTTTCTAAAACTACCGCGAGATGGCGCAACGGCTAAGGTAAAATTAAAAAATCTATTTTTTCTCCAAAATTACCAGTATTAGGTACAATTTTATAACATCAGTAAAGAATTTACCTAATTCTGCATCAGTTTGGTTGGGATTTTTGTATTTCTAATAATAGGTAGGGGAAGATGATAAATTATAGCAACTTTTAAATAGCTCTATCTCCCACATCAAAAACAGTTCAAGTAAGTACTCGTTTGAAAGAAAATTTAATTCCTTTTTTAAAGGCCATCCTTTTCGGTGTTGGCTAGTTTGTAGTTCACCAACTAGAGGGCGTTGTTTAAGGAAAACTCGTATTTTTTGAGATTTTTTTGGGAAAGTTAAATACGACGATATTATTTTTTATTGTAGGTTAAAAAGGGAAAGAAAATACCTACACTTTGGCGAAAACCGCGTTTTGATGTCTGCATTCGTTTTCGAGTTATTTCAAAACAACAGGTTGTTGTTTTGAAATAACAAACAAACAAATGATAAACAATATAAACAATTATTCAAAGCAGTCCTTGTGACAAAGTAAAAGAATAATTACCCACTTAAACCATTTTGATAAAAGATGTCGGAGGTGAAGATATTTAAAAATTGCATTATTTATCATCTCCCCCACCCTTATTATTGGCAATACGACAAAAAAATCCCCAATCAAACTGATGCAGAATTGGTTAAAGTTTTTGCTGACGTTATAAAAATTGTACGAAATAGTGCCTCATTTTGGAGAAAAAATAGGTTTTTTAATTTACCTCGCGGTAGTTTTAGAAACTTGAAAATATTTTCGAACTATTTCTCTTGACCACTTTTACTAGAAATATTTTTTCTCAAAGCTGTGCGGTTAATAGTTTCAGGGATACAGCCTGCGTCCTGCCTCCTTAACATTTTAATTATACCGAAGTAATTTTAAGGCTAGCAAATCTGTAACAATAAAGTTTTATTTTAAATCTACAAATAAATCTTGCTTTTTCTAAACTCAGCCAGTAAATGCTCTGTTTATATTTATGTGGTACCTTACAAATTTTTACCTGTGATAGATACCCCTTGATCTCTAAATTTATTTTTTTACCATACAATTACACACTCTTGTTTATACATAACACTTGTATTAATACAATACGACGGATAAATATTACAACACAAAGCAAACCCCATGTCTACAAAATAGAATTTAGAAAATTCCAAGATATTTAAAACAATTAAATTTTAACAAAATGTAACACAAAATTAAGGTTATATTAAATTTCAATGTACGAATAAAGTGACCACTGGGAATGCGTTTCTAAATCATTACAGAGTATACATTTCTTACATGTTTGTTACAGAGGTCATTTATAAATGTATTTAGGCACGATCTCTATTATGTTTTTGTTACAGAGGTCGTTTTTAGATGTATTTATACATTTAGAAATGACCTTTGCAACAAAAATGTAGGAAATGTATACTTTGTAGTGATTTATGAACGCAGCTCTGGTAGTATTGATGGCGCATGACGCTAAATGCCATGTGACAATTGTTTATACTTTTTTTGGACGCATCCTGTATGTAATATTTATCTCCTCTCTAGAATCTTTTCGTGTGGCGTTCTGCTGCACGCCCCAATTATCAAAGCACGCTGTACCAATCATCTAAGGGGACCAAATTTTAAGAGATGAGCGTAGTCATTTGGTAAGACATTTAAAGACCAAAATCAACTTTGGCAAAGTTAAAAGTCTAAAATTGCGACACAGGCCGTAGGACGCTTTGCGGTGTGTTCGAACTTTATAATTTACCAGGCCAATTATGTGCAGATTTAAACATATAAGGAATGGTAGTCTAGATCAACCTTAACATAAGAATAGTTAAACAAAAATTAGCCAATGCCTATGAGATGAGTTTTCGCATAAAGCCTTAAATATAAAGCTATATTAATAAAATGGGTTGCCATACACCCGGCCGTTATCAGACTCAACAAAACATTTACAAAAATACATTAGAGACTAAATCAAACCCTAAAAAGCTGTAGATATCTATGACAAACCCATGAAACGGAAGATACAGGTGCTCATATACATGGGACATCCTTAACTATGCCGACTACCCACCGTAGAAAAAAAGGGACCAATTGTACCTAGTATGCCCTTTTAAATAGTAAATAGTGACTCTGCCCTGACCATTTATTGATAGATGTTACAGAATGACTGCGAGTAATTAAATAGAAAATAGACCTATGCTATCTTATCCATAAATACGCGACAAATAACCTTTCGAAAACTTTAACTTGGCATACAAAGTACCATTGTTAAAAAAAAAACACTACTAGACCTACACGTATCCCAATAATTTTCCACCATATTTTTTTCATCAAATTTCGTTTTGTTCCAAGATATCTATTTTTTGCAGTTTTTAGGTCTATTCTCTAGTTCTAACCAGAACTAACCGCAGTCATCCTGTAAAACAAATCAATAATCAGCGTATAGTCAATATTTCACTATTTAAAAGGATATACTGGGTTTAATTGGACCTTTTTTTCTACGGTGGGCTGACGGTCTAATAGGGGAGGTTGGCTTAGAACTTAAGTAGAAAACTTTTGAAGAGTGAGTGGATAAAGGTGTAATGTGACATTATCTTAGTTTCTAATAATTATACTAAAAGAAGGTGATATCTTCCTATTCAATTTATATTATTTTTTAATGATTATCGATAGTTACTTAGCAGTAACTAGTAACTATCGATTATCCCTAAAAAGAGGTAAAAGTTAGAATATATCACCTTCTTTTAGTACAAATATTAGAAATTTAAAAAACGCCACAAAACACTTTCATCCACTCACCTCTTTATTTGTTCCTGAACTTCCAGTAAAGAATTTAATTTAAAAAAAATAAGAAATTTTAAGAATTTATTAAAATATCAAATTTTTATAATAAATTGATTACTTATAAAGTAAGTAAGTGAAAGTAAAAGACGTTTTTACAAAAAATAAAAATGCTTTATTTTTTTGGTCTATAATTGCTTTATTTTAAAAATATTTCAAACTTTTAAAATAGGTTTTAAAGTACCCCTTTATGAGTAATTTTAGGTTTGTGTGTCCTTAAAGGATCATGCTTTGACATTAACGTTTGAGTTGATATACAGTCATCAAAATTATTTTTGTTCCATTTCCACTTTATTGCATCATCTTGCCTTATCTTCTTACTTTGTTCACCAAACGCTGCTTGGTAAAGCTTATTTAAATTTCTTTTGCTTGTTTTTTTTCTGTGAACTATTTGAAATTCCTGCTCATTATTTTTTTTCTCTGCTGTAATAGGTAACTGCAAATCTGTTTTTAGAGTTACTTGTTCCTGTAAAGGTTTTAAACTTGAGTCCGAAAACAAATCGACACTATTAGAAACAAAATCCTGCATTTCTGCGGTTTCTTTTCTTGCCCGTCTTTTTTTCAGAATTTTGGCTCTTTTTCTAAGATATTTTTGTTTAAGTCCAGAATACCTATCTCTATTGTCTTTTGTTCCTCTTGCTTCAAAAATATGTTCCTCTAAATTGGTATCGGTATCATTTTTAAAGGGAATGTAACTTACTGCTTCATTATTTGATGTTGCTAATGTTAAAGGTTTTTTCAATTTATTTACTTCTAAATCTTCAATCTTTTTACTAAAACTGTAAGTGCTTGGTAACAGTACGGCGTAGTTACCAACTGAAGCATCTTTAGAACCTAAATCTCGAGGAGTGTTTAAACCTAGGCAAACATCATCAAGAAGCTTTTTTCTTTCTTCGCGAACTTTTCTTAGTCTGTGTAAGTAAATTTCCCTGTCAGTTTTTAAACGTTGAAGAAACTTTTCCCTTGTAAAACTTACTTTTTGGGTTCTAGTGTAACTCTCCTTTTCTTGTTCTTTAATTTGGTGGATTTCCTTTTGAAATTTGTCTTTTATTTGCTGAATTTTTTGTCGGTGGTTGTAACCAAGTATTGCTCCTCTAGTATCAAGATCTTCAAACCTCCTTTCGCATTCGCTTTTACCATTTTCACTAAGTTCTTTACTTGCTTTTTGATACATGGAACTTAAATCTTTTATAGTAAATTGATCTAGTCTATCTGGTGATGCAATTGTTAGCGACTTCTTTTTCTTTAATACTTTTTCATTTTTCTTTAAACCACCTGACTTTATAGCCTTCTTGTTTAATACACCAGATATTTTCTTTAATTTTTTGTTAACTTTTTTAGGATCTGTTTTAATTTCTTTTTCTTCTGTCTCGTGTTCCATCCTTGTTCTTTTGGAAAATTCGCTAATAAGTTTTATAAGACATAAATCCTGTATCAAAGTTGCTACAAACATCTGCAAGCTAGGACTTTTAATGAGGTTTTTCGCCAATTCCAGAAGAGACTCGGTTTTGTTATTTATTTCTTCTTTTACTTTAACCGCTTCTTGGTCTTTTTGATCATCGGTATACATCTTCTTTAAATATGGTGTGAGAATTTTTACTTTAAATGTTGAGATATTTTCTGCTAACGAAGAATTATCGTAGGGTTCTGGAGAAATTTCACACATTTCTTCGTTGCTTATATTTTGGGACACCATATTAAAAATATCCATTGACGTAGCAGAATCTATAGCATCCATAGTTGCTCGTAAACTATTTACAACATTTTCATTAGTGGGGTTTTCAGAACTTTCATACACCTCCGAAAGACGCTTTTGAAATTCTTGAAACTCCCCAGATTCTGCATAATTTGGTGGTAAAAAGGTTGTAAATAACGTAATACCTGTTATAGTAAGGAGACATGCTGCAATAGTTAGTAAATTTAAGGAATCCCCATACGATTTCTTAGCATTTTTACGTTTTTTCTTGGTTCTATTTACTTTAGGTTGAAATGCATTACACTCTGCTAATCTCTCCAAAGAATACTCATCAAAATTTAAAAAACTAGTATCACCATTTTCCGAACTAATACTACTTTTTTCGCCATTCACATTTTCTAATTCTTTTTCCAAAATTTCTTTAGTTACATTACGATCTGAAAGATCGGGACTGACTTTTACGAAGGAGGTTTTTCTTGAATTAGTCTTTGAGTCATCTATGATAGTCCATGAAGAATCAGAACCCAAATCAGAGTCCGTTTTGTTGGTTTTAATGTCCATTACTGAAATTTTGACGAAATTGACTTGAATTTTGGATTTACGTTGATGCTTGACAAATAATGACTGACGTGACAGATAATAGAATGTAAGGTGGTTACCATGGTATTTTTACTTTTAGATTATATTATAGATGGTTAGTAAAAAGAAGTAATAATTTTTTTCTTTCTAAAACAAAGGTAAAATGAAAAAAAAACTTCGAACCAATACTAGTTTCAAAACACCTCATAAGGAAATGTGTCAAATCTTTAAAATACGGTGCACGTAAGTACGAACCCATATGTCTTTAAAATTGTGGTAAAACTTTTCTTATGTGATTCTAACCTCAAATAATAGTTGTAAGTAGATTAATCTTTAGTCATTAAAACAATCTGCGACTGGAACAAATCCCTTAAGTTCCTTATTAAATTCCAGATCGTTGCTCTTGACATATTTAAGGCTTTTGACAAAGTCTGGCATAATATTATCCTTAAGATACCTTTTTCTTACGGTCTTCCACCTACACTTTCTTTCTGGCACTCCAGTTTTCTTTCTAGAAGTTATAGGCCGCCCAATTCTGCAAAACAAAGAGTCATTTAACCTTGTGGAACTTACTTTGAAGAAAATTCATAATTAGCATTTGATTTTTTTAAGCTAAAGAGTATTTTTTTCCTTCTAATCTGTATACCTTTTATGTATTTTAAATTAGATCTTCTCTGGACTATTATGCTCATGTCTGTAGAATGGCGTCTTCCAAAACTCTGGGCATTCTTGATTTCATTCAAAGAGCCTTATTAATGATTTCACTCTTACAGAAAAGCTTCAATATTATGCCCACCGATGGGCTGTAGGAGATCTATCGCTCCTTTACAGGTATTTTTACGGCTTCTGCTCAGAAAAATTATCCATTATTAACCTTTTTTTAAAAGCTTGCTATAGAGAGACACGTAGTGCCACTCTTATGAACCCCTTTACTGTCCATCCTGAGATATCTTAGAGTGTTCGGAATATGGAACATCAAAATCTAACCTCCAAATATTTAAGTCTCGTGTTTATAAACTACTTCTTATTTTACTTAGGATACCCACGGTATCTTAGTACTTAGGCTCTGGCTGCGCATAAAGCCTAGAATAAGCTTGCACGCTTACTTTTTCCCCAGAAGGACCAGAAGGGCTAATTTTTCCTTCAATTAAACCAATGGGTTTAAATTTTTGAATAATTTATTCAAATTAAATTGAAATTAATTTGTCGGACATACTGGTACTGGTAAACTTGTCATAAATAGGATTTTCCTACTTGTGTCGATCGCCACTTACTGAAACTTTACATCGTCTGGTTTAAATCTAACTTCTTATACAATATACAACTATAAATTTAGATCATTTTTTCTTGAACTCACCACAAATGGACAAATGCAAAATTTTTCTTTTATTTTTTATTTATTTATTATGGATATTCCCAGGCAACAGAAAAATGTAATTCTACAAAAACAAAATGCCCAAACAAATCAAAACTTATGAATATTTTTAGTTCCTCCTTTTTTTAGAGGCGCTGATTTTTTCTTCTTAAAAAGAAGAAATATAAAATTTTAATATATACAGCGCCATCTGAATCGCATCGAAAAGAACCAGAAAGATGGCGTGCTAGTAAGGAATTTGAAATTAAATGAATAATAAAAACTGTTTATTGAATATTGAACATCAATAAGAAAAACTCTTCATTGAATATTGAACAGGCTCTAAGCCCTTGTGGACTTTTCAAAGAAAAAAAAAACAATATTTACCTATGCTTTTGTCAAGTAATGTTCCCTTGATGAGATTTTTGATTATTTTAGAGAAGACCTGTCACCGTAAATCAGGATTTTTCTCTTTAGATTGCAAACAGTTTTAGATACACTTGGGGTAAGACTTTTCAAGTCATTAAATGATTCAATGTTGGGCCACCTAACACCTTTTTCCTGCAATATTTTACTTTCCTTTACTGCTCTTGGGGCAATTTAGTTTAAATTCCAATAGAGCATAAAGAAGGGGAGTTCATTATTATACTGCGGTTTTTTAAATTGGTAGAATTTTGAGTACCACTATATTTACCTCGTGCTTTTTGATAATAGTATTTAGCTTATTTTTCCTAAATTCCGCTTTGTCTGGCATAACAAAATAGCGCGGTTAGAGTAATAGTAATAGCAATCTGTGTATTTCCGATCAGTACCTATAGTCTTCTTTACGTCAGAGCAGTGCAGTCGTATATTATGTGTGAAGCTCTTTTCTTCTCTCCCGCAAAACCTGCCTTGTGAAACTGTTGTGTGTCCATTTTCTGAAAGTATTTCCTTCACTAGTCCTACTACTTGTCTTACCTGAGTTTACCCCAGAAGAAGGATCTCAGCTGTAAGAAGAGTCGCCTACATTGCTTTCGCGTATCTTTGATCAGGTGACGCCAACAATCCAGATGGTGGACTGGCTCTTGGCTATTGAACTTACAAGATGAATCGGCTCGTGCTAGTTCACCTGCTCTCTCATTACCCTCTATTCCTGTATGCCCAGGAACCAAAGGCAGTTATATCCTGTTGATCCTGGCTGCAAGTTCTTTCAGGTCATTTAGGCACTTTATTGTGATTTTGGATGTAAAACGATTGAAGTTAAAGGCTTTCAGGGTAGCCTAACTGCCTTACAGAATGCATATGTTTTGTTTATCCCCTTCTTACATTCTCTCAAACACATGCTTGAATAGCATAGATTTCCGCCTGATATACTGTGGCTTACTTGGCCAACGAAAAGCTGTAAGTCGCTCTGGGCCTTACCCCAAATAAACCAGCACCCACTCCATCATCTGTCTTTACGCCATCGGTGTACCAAACCCTGGAAAGTGATAAAGATGTTCCCATTGTCCATATGTCAGGAACGCAGCTAACTTTATATGATTTATCAAACTTTTAGACGGCTGTCATGTGATCTGATTTCATATTCAAGAGGTGTTCGTCGATGATGTCAGTTGCCCTTGTGTGACTATATTTTCCAGAATGTTGTTTCCACGTTCTGGTGTTCTTCATAATATAGGCGCCGCTAATGGCCCTTGTTTTAATGAAAATATTCAAAGAAGTTAAACCCAGGATAGTTTTCATAGCCATAAGTGCTTCTAAGGTGGTCGGTTATGCAAGGACATGCCAGGTTTTGCTGTTGTTCTCCACCATACAACAGCGTCCTAGGTTACTATCGATATAATGACTGTAACCTACAACCAAATCATTATCTTTGGTCTAAGCTACCAGATTTTTAAAGTTAAACAAAAGCTTTTTTTAAAAAACTTTTCTCTTTTTAATAAACATTAAAGTTAGAACGTAGGTATATAAAAACAAATACGATAAACCACAACATTCGTACGGGAGGATTTATTTGACTTTCCCATTCTGTGTTTTATTGCGTTTTTATACCCTTAATGCCCTATAAAGGAGATTTAAAGTATTGGAATAAAAGTAGGTAACATTTTCTTTATTTTGACACATAAAGATTTAAGTAAAACAACAGTCGGAAAATTATTACTGTGTTTTACAGAGATGGAAATAATTTGGGCTTAAAGGTTGAAATGTTTTATGGGATATATATATATATATATATATATATATATATATATATATATATATATATATATATATATATATATATATATATATATATATATATTTTTTTTTTTTTTTAAAAAAAAAAAAATATATAGTTGTGTATCGGGGTTCTTACACAACGCACTCTAACTTTTCTTGTAAAGTTAAACACGAGTTTTAAAACTGCTAATTTTATTGCTGTCAAGAGTAGAAGAGGATGAATGTACAGGTTACAGGTGGTTTTATACAGACAACTAAAATATTAACCATGCGCATATATAAATTGCGACTACACTGCCCAATACTATATATATATACTAGACTGCTAAACTAATTAAATATATTACATCATCTTCCCTTTAAAAAAATGTAAAGTGAAACAAAAATGCTTAGAGAAAAGAAATCCATATACTATTTACAAATTATACTTCTTGACAAAATGGTGAAGGTGTTAAAATTCTAAATTAAATCTACAATATTAATTACCTACATTAAAAATTACATACACTATGCTTCACCCTTGACTATAACTAAATTACAATGTACCTTTAACCTTAACTATAAACTAATCTATCTACAGGTTTTACCGTTCTTTTGGGTCTATTTACAGTTGTGGGGGTATTTTGAACAGATTTACTGGGACTACCTAAATTTGTGTTTTGCCTTATTTCTACTTCTAAATTATTGTCGTTTGAAATTTCTAAGTTGTGATTTTTGAAGGTTCAGAGCTGCAAATTAGGATAGATGGCATTACTGGAAAAGAGTTTGAACTTTTTAATTTGATTTGTATGCCTCTTCCATGTTTTTGCGAGTTCTGTTACCTCTACTAAATATGTGCATTTTCCAATTTTTTACTTATTTTACCCTTAATAAAGCTAGGCTAGTAGGAAATTTATAATTTTTAACCAATACATATTCTCCTAAATTAAAACTAATGTTTCTACCCTTATTATATTCAATTTGTTTACTTTGCTGATCTTCCACCCTTTCGCGGAGTTTTGTGTATGTATCTTGAATATTTTTGTTACTATTTTCTGGCAAAAGAGAGAAAATCCGTCCTTAAATTCCTACCGAACATTAACTTCGCCGGACTAACCCCATTGTCGTATGTGGTGTATTTCTGTAGTCAAACAAAAATCTACATATGGCTCAATTTAAATCTGTGCCTGCAGCACTAAAAATAGCCTTTTTAAAGAATTTTTAAAGTTTTAACGCTGTTTTCAGCTGCTCCATTGAGGACGGAGAAAACGGCGGACTGGTTATATGCCTGACATTATTATCCGACAAAATTTTTCAAATTCGTCTGATACAAGCGATCGGCCATTATCTGATACCAGTATAAAGGCAAACCAAATGTTGCAAAAGCCTTCTTAAAATTTTAATAGTTAATGTCGAGCTTATATTAGCCATTTCAAAAACTTTAGCCATTTAGAAAATCATCTATTATTACTAAAAATGACTTGTTACCAATTTCACAAAAGTCACATGAACTCTTTCCCATGGACCATTGGGTATTGGCCAAGGTGAAATTTGTGCCTTGAGGGTTGTTTGAATGAAAATACATGCTTTACAATTTTTTACCATTTTCTCTATCTCTTTATCAAGTTTTGAAACCAAAAATATCCCGAGCTAAATTTTTCATTGCACAGCTCCCATGTGTTACTATGTAATTCTTTTAAAATTTCATTTTGTAAACGTTCGGTATAACCAATCTATGATTCCAAAATATACAATCGTCCCTAATAAATAAATCAAACCTCTTAACAAAGTAAGGTTGTATCAGAGAATCTTTACATTTATTGGGCCAGCCATTGCTAATGAAGCTTTTAATTTTTTTAATATCTTGTCGTTATTTGAAGAATCTTTAATAGCTTTAAAATTTAGATTTATATCTGGTAAATTCGAGAAAAATAGCAATAATCTACATCTGGGGAATCTTCAGCTAAAAAGTCATTTTTATCATTAGAAGGCAAACGGAAAGCCAATCAGCCTTGTTTTGACTACTTTTAATATATTCAATTTCGTAATTATAACCTGACAAAATTAAAGCCCATCGTCTTAAACGATTAGCTGCAAACTGAGGTTGGCTTTATTTTCACCAAAAATTGTAACTAAGGGCTTATGATCTGTAATTAATTTAAATTTATTACCGTAAAGATATTGACTAAACTTTTGAACACCATAAATTATTGATAAAGCTTCTTTCTCAATTTCTGAATACTTAATTTCTGCGGGTGAGAGTGTTCTGGAGGCAAAAGCTATGGGCTTTTCCTCTCCAGTTGGAAGCTTATGGCTATAAGCTCCAATTCCTACCGAAGAAGCATCCACTGTTAATCTTAACTCAAAATCAGGATTTAATGAACTAAAACATTAGCTGACTTTAAACAACTTTTAATATTCAAAAGCTTGTTCACAATGGCTGCTCCAGTTCCATTTATTGCTTGCTTTTAACAAATTATATAATAGGATTTAAAATTGTTGACATATTGTTAATAAATCTGCCATAATAATTTATACTTCCCAAAATGATTGTAATTGCTTTATGTTTTCAGGCCTAGGGGCGTTATCAATGGCTTTTGTTTTTTCTTTAGATGTATGCAAACCCTCTTTATCGATAATAAATCCTAAATATTCAACACTTTTTTTAAAAATTGACATTTGTCATAATTAACCTTTAGACTCACATCTTTTAAAATGTTTAAAACTACTTTTAAATTTTTTAAATGTTCTTTTTATCTTTGCCTGTGATTAAAATATCGTCTTGAAAGACAGCTACTCCTCTAAAGAAGAAAACAAAGAATCCATTATTTTTTGAAATTTGGCGGGAGCGCAAGCTACCCCAAAAGTAAGGCGATTATACCTAAATAACCCTAAATGTGTTGAAATTGTCAAAAGTTCCTTACTCTGATCATCAACCTCAATCTGTTGAAAAGCTTGCGACAAATCCAGCCTACTATACTTCCTCCTCCGTGAAGCTTACTAAACAACTGCTCTATTCTTGGCAACGGGTGTTGATCCACCTCGATGACAGGGTTGACAGTAACTTGAAGTCTCCCATATTCTTATTTGTCCATTCTTTTGAAGACTGGTACAATGGGGGTAGCCTAACAACTAAATTCTACCGGTGATATTATACCTAAAAACAACATTCTGTTAATTTCGGCTTCAACTTTGTCTTTAATTGCGAAAGGTATGGTTCTGGCCTTTATAAATTTTGGTATTGCATCCCTTTTAAATAAATTGTCTCAACCCCTTTATTGAATAAACCAAACCGGTTCAAATACTTGTGGAAAATTGTTTATCGATTTTTAAGATCATCATCTAAACAATTATCATTTTCACAATAATTAATGCAAAATTTTACATTATATAATAATAAAAATCACGGCCCACAATAGGTGGTCCGCCTCCTTAATGACGAAAAATTAAAACATTATTTTTATTGTTATATTCAACATTTAGTTTTAAACAACCTTGTGGCTTAATTTGATCTCCATTATAAAAATAAAAGTTTTATCTGTAGATTGTATAGGAAAATCTTTAAAATATTTTAAATAAAAACTATGCGAGAAGCATGAAATTCCACTACCTGTATCAATTTGACAAGTTGTCGGTACATTTTCTATGTTTAGCTCAACTAAATAAGGTTCAATCGATAATATGTTGTTTTTATAGCTTGAATCAGAAAAACATGCTGAGTTAATTGGGATTTTTTTTGTGAAATTGTTATTATTATTATTATTATTTGCCCTTTCTGTAATAATTTGTTCATTTAGTGTAAATATGCTTTTGCTTTCTATATTAAACAAAGAAATTTCATCAGAATTATTTTGAATGTTTTTATCAAAATTATTATTTAACTTCGGTTTGTTTACATTGTTTTCTTGCATAAAATGGTGAGCAACACCTCTTTTTTTATTCCTACAAACCGAGGCCAAATGACCTGGCTTTTTGCAATATAAACAAATCGAGTTTTTGTAAAAACTTATCTTTGTCGTGATTGCTTGTCCGCAAACGTCACAAGATCGACCATACTGCCATTTGTGTGGTGGATGACGTCGTTGACCTGCGTCCTGCCGCCTGTGCCCGTTGCGCCGACTCCACGCCGTCCCTTTTGGAAATGGTTAATGGGCTCAACCTTGATCGTTGCCGTCTGCGCTTCCATAGCGCCATCTTTGACGCTGCCAATTCGACCATTTTTTCGAAACTTGTGTCCACTTTTCTCCATTAGTCTTTCCATCACAGGTCCTTTTCCATAACCAAAAACAAATTGGTCTCTAAGGCAAACCTTGAGCTCTGTTCCAAACTCGCAGCCGACAGCGAGCCCCTCGCAATCTGGCTGCCCACTGACTTGTCGATTCGTGGGTTCTTTCTTCGCCTGGTAGAAATGAAACCGCGCCGCAAATGAGGACTGTCGTATCTTGAAATGTTCATCCAAAATTCCACGATCTGCGTATACGTTTTGTCTTCCGGCTTTTCTGGGCTTACCAAGTCGAATATCAATTTTTATGCTTCTTGATCGAGCGTATTTAGCAAAATAGCTCGCATTTTTGTACCATGTGAAGCACTTTTAATATCGTTCGCAGCAAAATAGTTTTCTAGACGCGCCTTGAAAATGGACCAGTCCGAATTTTTTAAGGAAAACTCGCGCAAGTGTCCAACTGCGAATTCCGCCATGTTATTTTTTTTATTTATTAATTTATTTTAACCGACTTATTAACAGAAACTTGCACTGTAATACGACTGCTTTCCGCGTAGATTTCTTACTTTTTCTTAATCCTCGTCGCCACTTTTGTTGTGTATCGGGGTTCTTACACAACGCACTCCTAACTTTTCTTGTAAAGTTAAACACGAGTTTTAAAACTGCTTTTTTATATATATATATATATATATATATATATATATATATATATATATATATATATATATATATATATATATATATATATATATATATATATATATATATATATATATATATATATATATGTTTTGTCGTAGGTTCTCACGAGTAAAATGGTGACGTTTTTCTCGGTAACTCGATTGTTGTCCTGAAAAAGTTGTTTCGTTGACGTTTCGATGAGATCACACTCATCTTCCTCGAACTTTCCGGACGATAGTCTAGAAGAAGATGTGGTGATCCATCGAAACGTCAACAGATAACCGTCCTTTTCAGGACAACAATACACGAGTTACCGAAAGAAAACGTCAACAATATATATATATATATATATATATATATATATATATATATATATATATATATATATATATATATATATATATATATATATATATATATATATATATTATATATATATATATATATATATATATATATATATATATATATATATATATATATATATATATATATATATATATACAGGATGATTAAAAATTCTCATTTTTGGACATACGGTATTTGTACATTATAAATTTTTGTTTTTGTCACTAGAAATTCTTTTATAATCACCATTATTTACATGATTTTAAATATAAACCTATACATATTTTTTTTACGGTTAATACTACCAAAAAAAATTGTGTAGACGTTTTACTACATAACTTTACCTCTTATAACACATGCTTAATGTATTGTCATTTGGCTCGTATGTATTTTTACATACGAACAATCCAATTTTAATGCACTTAACTGGTGATTTATTATATTCATCGCAAACTGTTAACAAAAGTATTCAGGTGACTTTATATTTCTTAAATTTTTAAAAAGCCCCCAATTAAAAGTCACACTGGTTTAAGTCATACTATGTCCACTCTGACTAACCCTAAGTTAGTATAAATATGCGCTATTTGGACGACTTGCACAAATTCTTTGCTTAATTACCAGTTCATTACTAAAACCGTTTCGGCAATTTAATGCAGCTCCCGGTAAAACTTTTAATTTTATTAATAATATATATATATATATATATATATATATATATATATATATATATATATATATATATATATATATATATATATATATATATATATATATATATATATTATATATATATATATATATATATATATATATATATATATATATATAATATATTATATATATATATAAAAATTAAATTATATATATTATATATATTATATATATATATATATATATATATATATATATATATATATATATATATATATATATATATATATAATATATATATATATATATATATATATATATATAATAATATAAACTCTTCTCGCAATCTTATAAAAATCTAAAAATATTGTGACAATTCACATAAACTACAACACCTCTCCTGAAATCTTATTTTTATAATAACTTTGAAAATCGTTGTCTTAATTTTAAAATTGTTTTAAAAAATAAAGGTTACGAGATAAGTCTTTTTAAAATGAACCCATTAAATCATATTTGGCTTATTTAGTTTTCCAGAGACGAACTAGCTCTGACACAATAATAGCAATTTTTTTAACACCCTGTACGATAAAGGCTTAAGAATATAAGTTTTAAATAGCTTTTACTTTAAACTAAACAAAAAAAGGTATTCTTAAATGACATCGATAAAATCAACTGTTTACAAGAAATAAAATATTATGGTTGGAAAAATGTTTACATTATACAGGGTGTTTTTTAATTGAACGTCAGTATTTAATTAGGCAATTTTTATGTCTATTTTAGGAAGAAAAATTCATATGAACGTATGTCTTAGACCACTTAACTTTTGAGGTACCTACAGGGTGGTAAAATTTTCAAAAAAATATATTATCAATACCTGTAATACCACTTAACATATTTTAATGAAATTTGGCATACATGGACTACCTATCAAGAAGCATTTTTAAGTGTACTTTTACATTTGTTTTTATTTTTATTTTCACCAGTGGCGTTCGTACGGAATTTGACCTGCCTATTTTGACAGACATTGATGGTACGCCACTGACTTCTCCTAAAATTAAAATTATTTTTAAAACCCCTAATCATTTTTAAGTTAATTACTTGATTTTTTTAATCCGATGCACGGTTTTCAAAAAAAATAAAAACCGTTTCTCTGCATGATCATACCAATATCGGTAAAGAATATCACCATGCAAGGAAATATCTAGATTTAATTTTTCTAGGTAAAAACCGTGCGTCGGACTAAAAAAATTATGAGCAGATTTAATCTCTTGATTTTGTTTAGTCTGATGTTATATAAATATATATAATATATATATATATATATATATATATATATATATATATATATATATATATATATATATATATATATATATATATATATATATATATATATATATATATATACATTTTATTTATTATAAGAGAATAGTATAAGTAATTGGAAAAGTTTAACAGTTGTCAAAAATTAAGATAATAAGAATATTTTTGCATGCAACTTCTGCGGTAATCCCATCTTGCACCTGGGATCTTTGGAGTCTATTTTCCCATTTAACTAAGGATTGGTTGCCTTTGTGTCGTGATTGAACTTGATAAGAGCTAATAGACACTAAGACTTATTTTCATCATAAATGCATAAAATATACTTTTCTTGCACATATCCATGGTTATTTTGAGGATATTTAGCATTAAATAAATGGGGTTCAGATAAAATTTGCTAAAAATATATTTAAAGGGGCATCAATAGAATATTTATTTTTTTATATTTTTCCATATCTGTTAAAAAAGGCTAAAGCTTAAAGAAAAACTTAACCGATACCACTATTAGGGTATATCTAAATAAATTTCTCTCACCGTCGAAAATTGTAGTTATTATAGTTTTAATTTATTCAAATAAAATAAATCCTCTTTACTATTTTTTCGTGTTTACTTTTTCTTTTAGTTTTTGTATAGATCTCACTTGAATTTCTGACAAATGGAAAATCTTTTAACATCCTTTGAAAACCTATATACATTTGAAGGCGGTCAATGGAAAAGAGAGCCTGCATGTCTATTGAAAAGAATATAATGGTCTGTTTCCACCGACTCACATCCTTTTAAAACGCATTGGATTGCATTCGGGTGCAGGCACCCTTTAAACTGAATACTATATACCTACAAAATGTTTAAGTTTTCTAATATAGTAAAGAGTGTTTTTAAATATTTTTAGTCAAAGACATAGAACATCGTTTTTCATAAAACTGAACTATGAAATACTGCTTCATAATAAGTTTATTCATACACTTGTATGCAGGGCCACACTAACCTTATGGTTTTAATAACACTAAAATCTTGGACTTTCATTGTTTTTATTTGTTAATTGTTACACAACGTTTCGGTTAGTGATGTATCTCCAACCGTTTTTAGGTGATAACCGTTATCACGGACCTCTTGGAAGAATTGCCATTGCAAATCTACAATAATATTATTTGGCAGCGTTTTTAACGTTTTCAAGAGACTTGAATTTAATTTTTCAACGAGTAACCTTACAATTTTATTAAATTCCATTTTAAGTAAATTCTAGACCCTAAGGCGCTAATTGGTTTATAGCCCAGGGCGCCAAAATTGATAAGAACGGTCCTGCTTGTATGTGCAGTATTTTTGACTTTTTACGAGAATACCCCAGTAGGTCATTACATACATCACCTTTAAATATTATTGTGAACCAGAATGGAAACAATGTTTGTCCGGGATGCATTGAGGTAAAATGTATCATTGATTAGCACCAGGTTTTCATTGTGTTTTGCTAATAGCCTGGTACGGTTTACACATGCATCAATAATGGCGCTAGATTTTGTCACGAGTATCGTTTTCTTTTTTTTATAAGGAAAAAGGATTTGCCTCACTTTTTAATTAATGGTTGGTATTATTTAAATTGTGTTTATAGTGTATGGGTACGGTAGTAAACAAAATTTTAATAAAAAGGATGTATTAATTAGCACAGGCTTTATTTGTAAAACATATTTTTTAAAGGGTTATTTTAAAATGTTTACGAGTTTGCTTTTTGCATCAATTTTTTTTATTTAAAAAATATATGTTATTTATTCTTCTTAGTTTTGTTTTATTAGAAGTTTCTTTTGAAAAATTTATTATATTATATAATATATTTAATATATTAAATACTTGAAACTAAATGGCACATGTAAAAATAGTTTACTCATAAAATATATGTAAAGCCATTGTAATTTTATTACAATTCTTTCAGTAGGCGTTTAATACTTCCCTGTACTTTTTAGTTTTATCTCTCAGAAGCCACAAAATACATATTTGTGTATTAGGAGTGCAAAGTAATACATTGCCTTTCTGAGATTAGAATTTTGCAAGATCGGCAATCTTGCGAGAGCGGCAGTCTCACTTTGCACCCGAATTACCCGGAAGATTTTTCTACAACTGCAGATTTTATGAAAACATTTGGTAAAAATTAATGATTATAGATAATCTTAAATTTGACAGTTTAATAGATAATCTTAACTTTGACAGTTTAAAAACACCCACAACTTTTAAAAACAACAGTTAAAAATAGTTTTAAAGTTTTTTTTTTAAATTTTGGTGACCATGGTAACTTAGCGAGCGTTTTGGTTACTTTGCCGCTCGGCGAGCGATAAAGTAAGAAAACGCTCGCTCTTCGAACAAGTCCAACTTTGCGCTTAATTTTTGAAGCGCAAATTTGGTACTTTTCACTTGGTTGTAGAAAAAAAATGTCTTACTTTTATAACGGGATCTTTTTCTGTCCTTGTTTAAGCTAAGGCTATAATCAAATTTCATTTACATGGAATGTGTCTAGCTGTGTACTTCTTTAGTGAATTCTTGAGTACCTGAGCATTACGCAACAAGCACCAGTTTTGTTGCTATACACACATGAATATTTTTACTGAGCTAAGTTTCAGCCCATGAGCAACACTATTTTTGGTCGATTAGTTTACGACTTTATAGCAAAATTTTGTTGGAAATCATTGTTATTACCGGATAGATATCGTTTTTGTGTTTGACGACAATTGGTACATGAAAATTACAATCTACTGTTAATTAATAGTGGACGTCTAAATCTTGAAAAAATGTGCTTCTGAAATTGCACCTATCTTTACAAGCTTCTTTTAAATTTTTTAGGCACGGCCATTTTTTTAAAATGCTAAGAGGCCGCACGTGTGCAGCCTTACCCCGAAAATGAATATAAATCTCGTCTTTAAGTCTTAAATTTAAAAAAGGCACAAAATTATATTTGAGAGACAGTACAAAAGACCTACAGTAAAAAAACAAGTTTTATGTAAAATTTCAGATCATTGTTCTTCATATATCTTAGGCTTTTCATCAAGTCTGGCACAATGCGCTCATAAACAAAGTTTCTTTGTATGACCTATTTACCTAAACTTTGTTCTTCGCTTGCCAGTTACTGTAGATGGTTACTCTTCTAGCTTTTACCAACTTTATTTTTTCTTTACGTTAACGATCTACTCGCTTCAAAAAAACTGAAATTCCGGTTTTAAGCCAAAAACTCTTTTTTACCTTCTTATCTGTATATTCAGAAGGTATCCGAAATTTGAGCCAGCCTGGAATATGGTTAGTAGTAACTCACAATAAGGTATCACGAAGTATGATTTCCATTCATTGCTTCAGAAAGACAAGTAGTAAAAAGGTTCCGAACTATCCTTTTGTTTGTTCCTTCATCCCTAGAGTGTCTAGACTATGGAACCTTCTGTTTGTAGAGATCTTTTCTTTCTCCCTCCTTTTTTAAACCATTAAACCTTAAAAGATTGTGTAAAAAAACTTGCCTTTCTAAGGCTTTAAACCTTTTTTCACTTTTCCAAGATATAAAAAAAATAATGATAAATGAGTCCAGAATATCCAAGTTAGTTGGTAAGTTGTAAAAAATCGTCTGGAGTTTTTAATGAGATCATGTTACATTTTATATTTTAAAGATAGATATATCTTTAAATATTATTTAGATAAAGGTTACTATACTATAGCATGTGTGTGCATAACGGGTGTCCTAAGAAACACTTCTTTATTGGCTGAGGAAACTATCCTGTCTTTAACCTCCTTGGATTAACTTTGATAAGCCATATAAAGTCAGCTGCGATTTTGTAAATCAGCAAAGAAAACACCTCTACCACTTTTTAGAGGTCTGGTTTAAGCGCAGTTAATGGAATTGGAGCTAATGTATTTGGGACAAGGCCCAAAGCGGAATTCTATGCTATCCAAGCAAGTATTCAAGAAAACGTGGAAAGGGGATATCACAACCTAAATATTCTCTCAGACGGTCAGGCTGCCCTGAAAACCTTAAATTCCCATATTTTTACATGCAAGATTACAATAGAGAGCCTGAAGGACCTAAAAGAACTTGCCACTAAAAAAAGAATTAAACTTCTCTGGGTTCTTGGACTCTCGAAAATAAAAGGCAATGAGAAAGCAAATAAACTAGAAAAGCCGGTTAGCTAAAAATTTTAACAGGTCCTTTTTCTGGGGTGCACTTAAATAAGGCAAGTAGTAGGATTTCGAACAAGCTACTGTCATTTAAGAAAACACAGAAAATGGACATACATAATGGTTTCACAATATGCTTTACTAGGAGGAAATGGAAACAACTTTACACATAATATACAACTACAATGCACTGACATACAAAAGACATATACTGTTTAGAATTATACAGAACAGAATATTTTTTTCGTATAAACATCTTGGTAGCAATTTACTAGACCTGATAAAGCAAAGCGGACACCCATGACAAGAAAGGGGAGCACAATAACTCAGTGCATATAGGGGCCAGCGACCGATGCCGCTTAAACCAATTAACCAACCAACCAACCAACAACTAGCAATAACAACTATATTTTTACAGGCTTTTAACTGAAACTACCCTGATTGTGCACAAGTTTGCTCGTTCTAACCTTTAAAATTTACACTTCGTGCAGCCTTAAGATGCAATTTTAATAAGGGGACATAATATTTTAAATAAAAAAACTTTTTCTTGCTACACGCGGTACATCGGATATCTTTAATATTATAGAAAATTTGTGCATGTATAGTTTCTATGCATTGCATTGGGCCTATAATTAAATTATTTATATATAATTTAAGCATGAATTTTTAAAGAAATATATACAGAACAATGCATTGGTTGCTTTAATTTGTTTTACTAATTGCGTGCAGCAACGTTCATTGCTTTTTATTAAAAAAGAACGCCTGGACTGTTTACTATAAAGAACAATACCTTCACTATCAGTATATCAAAAGGCGCACCCTGCTGTTTACTTTATCGAAAAAATTTAAGGGTAGGTCCATCGCGTATCAGGGTGAATAGATAGGCTTCTTTTATTAATGGGCTAGTCTCATCGCGTAACTCTATTAGATGCCCTTTACGGGCTTGACAGATATCAATAAATTAACACCTTGGGGGTATCTGTAAAAATAAAATTTGATTTTTAAAGCTTTGGAATTAATGCAGGATGTTCGAGAATTTTATTCATATCATGAAAGAAATTTTGTACGTAAAACAAAGCTTAAGGGGGGAGGGAGGGGTAAAAGCTAAAAAAATCTATTTTTTAAAAGTAATAGTAGTAAAGTTAAACATCTTAAGAATATACTCCCAAAATTTAAAGTCGATCAGAATAAAACTCCCGAACTTATTGACTAATAATTAGCCTCTTCTCTTTTTAAAAAAGTATTCCCTTATCGACGACTGTTGCATCAACAGGGCCGAGATACAAGCTCAGCAGCTGAGCAAAGAAACCAGAGTAAGGCAAAGACCTAAAAAAACGGCTAAAGACATCAAAGTGCTGCAGAAAGTCTACTCTATGAAGCTGGAATCGATGGTTTAATATTAACTGATTTTTTTAATTATTTTTTTTAGTGTATAAAACTCGAAACAACTTTTTAAAAGACCGTAATCACTGGCATTTAAAAACTACATTACCGATTAATTTTAAACTTGGTACACATTTTCTTCAAGTAAGATACCCTCTTCCTCCCCGTTCAGTTTTGGATTATTTTTTACTTTAAGGGGGTTTTTACCCCTAAAATGGAGAAAGTTTTTGTAAAAGTTCACAGTTTTCACTTTGAATGAATGAAAAAAATAGAAAACGTTGGGGAGAGGTTTTAATGATACTTTGACTAAATTCTAATGGATTTTGATTTTTTACATTGTCTTTCAACTAAACAATCACAAAGTCTTCAACGTATATTACCACAACATATTTAATTAAGGTTTACGTAAGAGAAAATAAAAGCTTTCTGGTCTTGTCCAGTTTTAGCAAGTTCTAACTAAAACCATCGCAAGAACCTACATTACTTGTTTCCTTAGGTTTTGACCAAGATAATCCTTAAGGTTTGCAATGTTAGCAAGTTATTGACGTAAATCAAAAAACAATATTGGAAAAATCATACCATACGGTATTCTCATTTAACTTTCGAGATTTCCAATTTATTTTTAGAATTTTACCTTCCTTTAATAATTTTACATACTATACACATCTGTACATATACTCCTTTAAATAAAATAGAAAACTGTACTTCTGATGAAGTTTTTTTCTTGCCATATTCTTAAAGTTTTGCGGTAAGGGTGGCGCTTAATTTTTTGATATTACTTCCGTGAATATTTCTTTCCTTTAAGTTTGCACTCCACAACTAACTACAACTAACCACAACTAACCATAATATCACCGAAGAGGATCGAATATCTCCTTCTCCTCCTAACAGATCCAAAAAGGATATTTCTTTACTATGCACATTTTGTCTATGTGTTTATTTAGCCTGCAATATTCTGCAAAAATGACCTACAAGGCAATCCTCGACGAGAAAAATTACTCATGGAAGTAACATCAAATAATTAGACGCGACCCGTGGCACAACTTTCACGAAAATTTCAAAAAGGAAAAAACTTGATAATAAATATAGAAATTTATGAATAATATATATAATATAATATATATATATATATATATATATATATATATATATATATATATATATATATATATATATATAATATATATATATATAATATAATATATATAATATATATATATATAATATATATTATTTATATATTACCGGTTGCCCTATGGCGTACAGTTCTAGGTATATGCTAACCAGAGCCATCCAAAAATATTTAAGATAAAGTTCTGCGAAATTTGTCACTTTTCTATGCATGCAAAAATACAAACATTTACAAGATATTTAAATTAATTTAAAAGGATCTAGACAACTATGGGGGATAGTTAAATTGCGCATTTATGTGTCTAATAATGGACCATTTAGAAAGTTTTAAAATTCCGAATATTTTTGGAGATATCAGAGAAAAAAAACAATATTTTGATAAATCGTTTTTATTTTTTCCTGGCTTGATTTTAAAATGAATTTTAAAATAGTTTTTCGTGCTATTTCATAGTGCTTTCAAATTTAGCATCCGACGTTTTGTCACTCGGCCACCATCATCAACTTTTTTTATGGATTGAAAATGGTCGTATTAGATTTTTACGTAAGTACATATTCTGATATAAAAAATATATAACATGTTATACTTTGAAAGCTAAAACCCTCATTTATTTTCAAAGAGCAATTGGCGAAATCAAAGCTAACTAAGACATATTTATTTATTTATTTATTTATTTATTTTGAAATAAATAGGAATAAAAATGCTTTTAAGGTATATTTACATTATTAAAATTGAAAGAAAGAGCACTTTTTACCTATGTAAAAATCCAATATAGCGCTCCTAAGAAAAATAACGTTGATGATGGTGGCTGACTGGCGAAACGTCTTATGTGAAATCTGAAAGCATTAGCAAATAGGGCGGGCGAAAAGAAAGGCAATGTAAATGTGCAAATAATAAAAACGGTTTGATAAATTTAGGTTTTCCTCGGATATCTCCGGAAACACTCGGAATTTTAAAGGTTTTTTAACAGCATATGCTACATATAAAGCGGGTATTACACCAACAATTTCGTCGCGAATTTATTTATGAAGTCGCTTCTTGAAGTAACTTGACAAATGTAAAACCAAAACTTTGATATTAAATTAATTCAGGAAGAGCTTCGTGAACTTTGACGTAAATTCAGTAATGACAACTCAACAAAATGCATAAATGTGAGGTTATGATATTTGGTTCGTTTTAATTTATGATTATTGTTCTATAATTTTATTTGGATTATGGGTTGCAACTTTATCAAAAACGTGTTCTGCTGAAAAAAAGGTGAGTTTCTTTAATTCCATTTATAGATTGCAAAATTGGCATTAATAATTTGTTTCAAAATGTTAAAATTATTTCTAGGTAAGCAAGGGTGAACTCTGAGAGTTAAATGATTAAAAAAACTTCGCAAAGTTCTAGACAAGTGTAAAATTAAAATGCGGCCTTGAAGAAATTTACAAATCAATTGATGAATAAATTCGCGCACAAATTGTTGGTGGAATACCCGCTTTAGTTCCATAAAGGCGCAACTTTGCCCCAATCTAACCATCTTTGTATCTCTTAAAGGTTTTGAGGTCCTAATGGTCGAAATTAAATTACCCTTTATACGTAGTTATCGCCACTTTAACATATTAAATTAAATATCTAACAAAACTGATACAGTTTTAAAAAACAATGATTTCTTGTTAAATAGGAACTTACAAAGTTTATAGACTCTTACCATCCGGTAATTTTGTGTTTTGTTTTCATTATTTCGTAAAGATTCTTAACAGAATAGGAAAACTCTTTTAACTAGGAATAAGTAGAAAACTAGATAATGAGAATAGACTGCGGTGCTTCTTACTTAAACTTTACCCAAAGTTAAGCTACTTAACTAAATTTCCAAGTAACAGATTGGGTGACCACATAAGATTGATAGTTTTAGTAGTTGCAAAGTTTTTAACCCAATTCCCGTTGAGTACTCCTTTAACGGTAACAAGCGGATCCTTAATTTGACATTAGATAAAAGAAATGTGTAAAAGTTTTACAACTTTATAATAAATAATGGACCAATCTATTTAGGGTTTTATGTAAACGAGGTTTCATTCTTGAAGAAACAAAATTGTTATTAAAAAATTAATGATAAATCGACTTAAAAAAAATAGGTTATGAAATATTATTTTTTTATTTGCACCAAATTAACCCACAAAAGGAATTTAAATGTAGGTATGAAACAAATTAAGGGCATACACTTTTTTTATGTTTATGGTCGGCCATAATAATTGGATGTTTTTGTAATCATCCTAAAAAAAAGATAGTATTTGGTGTTTAGTATTGATGTTAACCAGTATATTGGGTAGCTCTCATACTTATTTTTTGTATATTTTATACTGTTGTGTTATTTTATTCAATAAAACCTTATATTTGCCTCTGCTCGGGCAACTTATTAAAAAAAAATAAATACTTAACATAAAGGATCATTACTGTTTTAATAATGGGAAAGCTCCTAAGAAAAAAGGTAGAAAAAACCGTAACTAGTAAGTACTCTAGGATCTCATACCCTCTTTAGTATATTGCAGTTGCTTCTACCCCTATATACAGGGTCTATTTAAAACAAAATAGGGATGAAAGGAAGAACATAGGGTGGGAGAGGGGCTTATGTTATATTTTGATTTTAGAATATATTTAAGTTTAAATTAAAATTAAAAAATAAAGTGTCTTTTTATTTTAAATCTTTTTTGGTGACTTAGGGTATAATTTATATGTATTTATTAAATAAGAATTAATGTTTATATTTGTTATTAGATACGTGGTATTTAAACAAGAAAAATGTCCAATTTATTTTTAACTTTTTTGACGACCCTCTATATACTAAGTAATTTTAAACACACTGCTCAACAATTGATGTGAATATTATAGAAATTTGTTATTTTCTTTGGCCTTTCTCTCTTAATGGTTTTATAATATAAGACAATCAGATAACAACTATGTTTATTAGATATGTTACGTTACAATAAAGCCAAAGAAATAAAAATCAACATATTTGTCATCGAAAAAAAAAACAATTACAACAAAACAGGAAAAATTGATAAAAATTACACCATTTACTGCGCAGGTTGCGAAGCCATTTCACGGAAATTAATATCGTGTATATCCACCCCTGGCTCGTCCAAGTGCTGTCACTTCTAGTTGGCAAAGTCCTTATTAAATTATTGATAAATTGCTGAGGTATGTTTTCCAATATTGCCTGCAATTCATTGGCTAGCTTTTCTAAGGTTATAGGGGGCTGTTCGAGCAGATTCAATTTTCTCGACATTTCGGCCCAGATATTCTCAATGCAATTCATGTCAGGTGAACATGGTGACCAGTCCATTCTCGTTATACCCATGGTATTTAGTGCAATCATTTACAATTCTCGCATTTTGCGGATGCGCATTATCGTCGTTAAAAATAAAATAATCGCCTATTACACCCTATAATGGTACAATTATTGGCTTTATAATTATGTTCCGATATCGTATAGCGGTCATTGTCTGATTCATTAATACCACTAAATCAGTGCAGCCGTCATAAGATTTACCTTCCCACACGGAAACAGAACCACCACCAAAAAGAGTGGTTGGCGGCATCAAAGTTTTAGTGTATCGCTGTCCTTTTTCACTTCAAACCAATATTTGGCCATCACACATATGTAGCCAAAATAACCACAACTAACCAACGACAGTGTTCTATCGCCCCCCGGTATCTACATGCACGCTGTTCCGCAGTTAGCCGTGAATATGTAGCCTGTCTTCTGGCTCTCAAATTACATGCATGCGACCTTCTTTTAAGAGTTTGACTAGAAATCACTCTTCCAGTAGCATGCCTTAAGAAGCTGTTAATTCTTGAAGCTGTAAATGTCCTATTTCTTCTTGCAGTTAGAGCTGTAAGACGGTCTTGAAAGTTGTAGCTTGTTCTCGTCCTCCTCCATGTCTGTACGCTGCAGATCCAGTTTCCACATATGAATTCCATGCAGGACTCACGACACTTTGGGACATATTTAGCCGTGTAGCAATTTTTTCTTGGTTTAAGCCTTTGTGTCTTGTTGTTGCACTCTTTCTTATCATCGCCGTACCCTAATTTTTTAACACATGAACAAATTTATGGGTAATAATAACAATATTAAAGTCACTACAAGCACTTTTACACGACTAAAATGTTCCAATTTTTAGGTTAAATTCCTTCAATTCCCTTGAAAAAGATAAGAGTCTAGAAAAAAAGGACAAGAAAATTATTAGCTATATACAGGATTTACCGATAGCATAACGTAACTTCAAAAAATATTTTTATGCGCAATTTTCAGGAATTTAGAAACTATCCACTTCTATTGGTAAACAGTGTATTTTAAATCCATAAATTGGCATTAACTAAAAAGGTCAAGTGTAATTATGGCAAAATTCAGCAAAACTCTAGAAGAAAGATTCCAGATTTGTTATAAAATAATAAGTAGGATAAAACTTAATTATGTCCCATATGTAGTTAGTTACCTTTTGAATAAGAATATCCACACATACAACATTGTTTTTCTTTAATTATATAGCCCTAGGTTAGACCTTTTTCGTTATATATTTTAGTGACTTTAGTTTATTTTTACAAGGAAATTGCCTATTCAGATGTTTTAATTTAACAGATTAGACTACAGAATGATACTCGTGAACACTTAAAACATGTTAAATATATTTTTCACTTAAGCAAAAGCTTTTTAAACCTTTATTAAATAACAACGTCTTAAGACAGAAAATGACAAATTTCCCGGAATTTTCTTTACTATGTAAATACGCTTTAACTCCGGATTCGTTATCTCTTTGTTTCTCAATTGAAAAGCCAGCGTACTTCTAATTTATATTCGCCAAAAATCCCCATGGAGATTTAACAGCTTTTCGAGTTTTGAACAATAACAAACTGAGATCGTCTTTATATAATTCGCAACGGTCTTAACAGAATTACTTTAAGTTGTTTATTTAAATTGGGGATTGCTCTTGACGCCGCTATTGTGTCTAAAACTTTTGTTAAATAAAGAATGCTTTGACAGACATATTTTTGCCCATTCAGTATTTCTTCTTGCAATGGTCTTTATGTAGAAAAGCTATTTTATGTTGCTTTTTGTTCAAGAGGGGCTACTGACCGTCACTTTAAATAAAGGAGAAATTTGAATAAAGAGCAATTTTATTATCGGTTATGGTTTTTGGGTGCCCAATTACAGAGCAAATTTGTCATAATTTTTGAAAATTCTAAATTACTTTCTGTACTATGCATTTTAGGCAAAAATATGTAAACAGCTTTTATGTAAAGAATTAGATTTCCGAACATTTATGTTGCAAAATAAATGCAAAAAATAAATTTTAAAAAGAAACCAAAAAAATGTTTTATCCAACAACTGAGAAATCATAACACAAAAGCAGCAGGTTTTATTCGAGAACTAAAAAACCAAGAGGTATTTTTTGGGAATGAGTCCCTTTTAAAGCAGGATTAATAAAAATATTTATTTCCTGACTTTTTGCGTTGACGTTTGGTGTTTATGCTGCAACTGCTTGCACAGTGTAAATTCACCTTTATTTTGAGCATTCAAGCTTGGATTCAAGTAGGTTGTTTTGGGTCGTGTTTTCTTGTTTCGTCAATTCGTGTTTCGTCACCTAGGCAAATTTTACCTGTTATGCCCAATTTAATTCTTGTTTGGTCAACTGCAAAAAAACCGTGTTTAAAGTGTTCTTGTTTCGTCACCTTTCGTTAAATACTACCTACGCACCTAGGTAATCGAGGGTCCCGTGTACCTGTCCAAGAGGCTTATAGGCCATTTCAGGAAATTACGCATTTAAGGTTTAGTTTGGGTTAAGATTCGTACTAAGCAACATTACTTTTGGGTTCCTTTAACTTAACAAAAATTACTTAACTTTTTAAACCGAAAACATGGAAATACAAGTTATTGAATCAAAGAGAGGAGAACCAGTGGTGCTTTATTTAGGTTATAAATTTCACCAAAGGAAAATTTATCAAAATAGTGACATCTTTTGGACTTGTGTGAACCGAAAATGTGTTGGAAGTGTAACAACCGACAAAAATACTACAACAGTGTTGAGGAGTAAACAACATTCCATATGTGCACCGGACATTGCAAAAAACGAAGTGGAAACAACCTTGTTCAATGCCAAGAAAAGATCCCGTGAAGAACTTTTACCAGTAACCCAAATATATCAAGAAGAAGTTATAAATAAAGCTCTAAACAAGGGTCTTGATTTTTTAACTCGAATTCTCAGATTTTTTTCAGTGAAGCAGCAGTTGTATAAAGCAAGACATACTTCTCTTGGAATTAACAGTTTGCCTAAACACCGCAAAGATGTGATCATTCCAGAAAACTATGAAAATTTCCTTTTATTCGACAATAAATCGGACGATAGAATATTAATATTTTGTAACAAAAGTAGCCGCATACTAGAACATGGTAGAATATTTTTTGGAGACGGAACATTCAAGAGTTGTCCTTCCATATTTGAACAATTATATACTATTCATATGGACTTCGGCAGTACAGAAGAAAAAACTTGCGTTATGCCAGTGATTTATGCTCTTTTACCAAATAGAAAAGGAGTGACGTACATGGAGTTTTTCACAATATTAATAGAAAAAATACCAGCGTTCAGCCCAGTGGAATTCCATGTCGATTTTGAGAAGGCCGCTATAAATGGAAATCAGAGAGTTTTCCCAGGTCGGGAAATTAAAGGATGCAACTTTCACTTCAACCAATCCATCTGGCGAAAAGTTCAAGAACTGGGACTTACAACTGAATACAGAGAAGATGAAAGTATTCGAAAGCATATAAGAATGTGTGCTGCTTTGGCACATTCACCTCCGGATTGGACAGACGAAGGATGGCTTAAGATTATGGATTTTTCTCCAGAAAGTGAAAAAGTTATAATATTTAATGATTATTTTGTTGAGACCTGGTTAGACGCCGACAGACACTGGATATGTTATAATAACAGACATAGTACCACAAATGCAGTAGAAGGTTGGAACAGTAGATTAAATAAAATCATTGGCAAAAGTCATCCTAATATATGAATTATTAAAGGTTCTTCAAGAAGACTCAAATTATAATGAGATTATTATACAAAAAGAAGATATACTCATGTCAGCACCAAAAAGGGCGAAGAAATATTGTAATTTGGATGCAAGAATTAAGAATATCATTTAAGGTTTTCTTGAAAATCGTTTAAGTTTAAAGGATACTTTATCAAGATTGACTTACGTCGTTAAATACGAATAATGTTGGGAAAATAATATGTACATATTTGACGAAGCCATGACGGCAAATTAAACCCTGTAAATAGTTGTCCTTATAATAATATGACGAATCCGGAAGGAAGATATTAACTTTTAAACACACCAAAGTAAAAAGTTCTTATTTTTATAATATGTATACTAAAAATTTGTAACTTTTTGCTTTGACAGTCCTAAGCCTATATGAAGTGTGAAGGAAGGTGGCCAAACGGTATTTTGAAAATAATTTTTAGTAAATAATAGATTTTTACGGATTTCTATGACGGTAGTGGTTCCAGGTGATGAATGCGGAATAAATAGTTACCTGCGAAGCGGCCAAAAGGATGTAGGTGACGAAACAAGAATTTTCGGGTCAGGTGACGAATCACGAATTGACGAAACAGGAACAAACCTTTTGGGTTGCCATGAAACTTAAAATATTATTAGCAATTATTTAAATAAATTTTGACATTATTGGATTCTATTGTGCAAAAAGCGGGTTTTAGAATTAAAAAATAAAATAAATTGATGAGAATTATGTGGCCCAGGATATTATTATGAAAGCAGAAAATGAGATATTATTAGAAAAATATCGAGATTGTTATGACAAGAAGTGCAAAGTTTTTGAAAAATAAACTTATTCTAGAAAGATAATAAAAAATGACAAAAATGTTTTGCTGGCTTATTTTTTGCATTTACAGAAAAAAATAGTTCCATCGTCTTTATGGACTAAATACTCCATGCTTTGCTCGACCCTTCATCTTTATAGGAAAATCGACATTTCAAAATATGACAAATTGACTAGTTTATTGAAAAGTATATCTTAAGAATACAAACTTAAAAAGTCGAAAACTTTGGAAAGAAATAAAATTGAAACCTTTTTACGACAGGCCCACAACAGTGAGTATTAATTTACTAATGAAACTAGGGCATTTGTCTAGAAAGTGGCCGCAACTTTGGTACACGGGGGTTTTTTGGGGCGCTAATCACGAATATGAAAAAATCTATGGTGAAAACGTTTCGTTTTCGAGATATTCATCTTAAAACCTAAAAATCAAACTAAGGTCATTTACACTATATTCTCTCTATTTTTTGTACACAATTTTTTATTTTTACACTAAAGTGGCACACAAAATTGTATAAACTCCTCTTAAAAACCTGTTTTGCTATTTATTTTACGTCTTTTTTTAATAAATAGCAAAGCTTTAAGTTCAACCGCTATAATCTACTTAGAGCCAAGGCGTCCTTTCGCACATATCTCCATTACGTACCAACTACTTTTACACAGATATACGGGACCACCTGCTAAACAGCCTTTCGAAGCACAATTTGAAAGAGTTTACTAGCCCAAAATACACAGTGTTTTCCCATTGCATCTGTGAGGTGAAGAACTATGAAGAAGTCAAATGTGTAGTCATTCTGGAATCGAACCTACACCAGCTTGACCACAGTAATTTATTTAACTTACATAAAATTTATATTACTACAAGCGGTAGAAAATTGCCTTTTTAAGTTTTTATCTTATTTTTTTATAGGTACCTTACGTACAATTCATATGAAGCGGAATGCATAGCCAGCTCCAGCAAACAGAGTTTCAAGCAATATTTTTTATTATCGATTGGAGTGGCGCAAAAATACTATTTTAATATTTAATAAAACTCATATAATTTTTATTTTACAATTGGCTGTTGGTTACCTACCGTAGAGAGAAAAAAATCCGTTAAAATACCTGTGTTGCCACTGTGACCTGTCGAGAAACCCATTTTGATTGGTTAAAAGTACTGGTGTGAAATTTTTATAAAATTGCCATATACAGTATGTCCGCGGATGCGGTTAACAAGTGGACAAATGGACCAAAAATTGAAAGATACGAAAAAAAGTCATTCTTGATTAAAAGTTTTGCTTGTCGAAAAAATATTAACTACAATGAGAAAGCAGATTCTTATTATGCATGGCGTCTCAAAAATGCAAAAACATAAAATTAAACAAGAGCAAACAGTCATTTTTTAGCCTTTTAACGTGAAATGATAAATAAAACACTTGCTCCAAATTTACTTCTAATCCAGATCATTATACCTAATTTTAATTAAGTTGATAGAACTTTACATACCGTTTTATTATTTCAATAAAAGTTTTAAACATGGTGGAAAATAATGCACTTCAAGATTAAAATATTGTGTTGTTAATGAGAAACACAAGAAATTTTCTATTTGCAAAAATTAACGTTAGAGGCTCTACTTTTAAATAGAAGTATTTTCTTCTGTTTAATAGTAATTCAGCAAAATGTGTGATATTGCATACTCATTTAAAATTACCGATCTTTTAAACACAATACATTTATTTTACTTGGTGGTAAAAAACTACCCTTTAAGCATAATTTCTTATAAGTTTAATACACTCTCGATGCTAAGTTAAAACGAAGCTTTTTTCTGTATCTATTGTGGTAAGTTAAACAATCATTTATTTTTTAAGATTTCAAAGGACATGGCACACTTCTGATGGATTTTAGTCACCGACAGATTTTTTGAAATTTTAGTATTTTGTTTTAAAAGTCAAATAAACATTTACTTTCATTACGTCAACCTTGTAGCTATACAGGATGATACCATAAAATAAAGCAAAAAATTCTTAAAAATATTTATTTTATTTATTACAAAATACTGTCTGTTACCCCAGACAAATAAAATAAGGCATTTTTTTATATAAAAAGAATATATATTCCATACAAAGTACTTTTTTATCGTGTACAGGGTTTTTATCTGTCATGTGCTACAGGGTGCACGATTTATTATTGAATCAATAAATATACAGTCCACTAGGCCTAAATATAATATATTATGTGAGTTATTATTATAACCTATAGGAATTTGGTAACTTTGCAGTAACTTATTTATACATACAGCGTGTCCCCCCAAAAAAGTAATTTTTAGATACTGGGTGAACCAAATTATATTGCGGTTTTATTTATATTTTTTTCCAGTCATACTAAAACCGCTGTTTAAAAAGATTTAATATAGCTAAATATTTAAAGATTGCGTGCGCACTTATAAATGCATTTAAACAACCTATTCATATGCATGATGCTAACGAAGAGCTTGCTGAACAAATGCTAGCCAGAGGACGAAATCCGGAAAATCAACAACACACAAGAATTCAACTGGGCTATTTTAACTTACGTCGAGGTGGTGGTGCATGGCGTAATATGGAAAAAAAAAATAATATTAAATTTCCTGTTTTGCCTATAGACTATGTTGTTTCTAAAACATTTGGTACCTATTAAATGAGGCTTTATCTAGCTTATATTTAAGATACCGCTGAAAGAAAACCAAATAATAAATATATTTTTTAAGTTCAACAGTTTGAACCTGGCTTAATAAGAGCAAAGATATTTTCAAGGTTTACGCAAGCTATTAAGCATAGTATTTTCATTTCATATTTGCTTTCTTCATTCCAAGAAAATGGTGATCCTATTTCGGGTACCTATTGCACATGCAAAGTGGGTGCCAGAACACTTGGCGTATGTGCCCATGTTGCAGGATAATATGGTACCTGGGATATTCTAGGTATCAACAGATTGTTAAATATCCAACAAATGTTTTACTTACAACTGTTTTGGACGCTGCACATAGAGCGCAAGTTCTTGACTAGTATGAATTTTTCATCTCTGTTTCTCATAAATAGTATAGTTTACTTTTAAAAACATTTTAGTATTAAGTATTTAATTGGGCTAAACAATGGTCTTAGTTTGATTTAAATGAATAATACCAATTAATACATCATTGTTGTTATGAGTTACTAATAAAATTATGTTCCTCTACAAACAGTATTTAACTTGTTACTGTTTGAAGTTTACCATAGTGTTTATTTTTGTTTTGAGATGATTAAGGGTTACCTTAAAAACCGTAATCTGTATTTTTACTGTAAGATATTATTATTATTCATGTTTGTATTAAATTTCGACATTTTACGTAATACTAAGTCACTTTTCGAAATTTCTGTTTACATCACCCATTATGTTTATAGTGTAGATTGGTGAAAAAAAAATTACAACAGCGGTTTCAGTATGACTGGAAAAAATTATAAATAAAAACGCCATATAATTTTGGTTCACCCAGTATCTAAAAATGACTTTTTTGGGGGGCACGCTGTATGTATGAATGAGTTACTGCCAAGTTACGAAATTCTTATAGGTTATAATAATAACTGACTTAATATATTATATTTAGGCCTACTGGACTGTATATTTGTTGGTTCAATAATAAATCGTGCAACCTGTAGGACATGACAGATAAAAACCCTGTACACGATAAAAAAAGTACTTTGTATGGAATTTATATTCTTTTTATATAAAAATGCCTAATTTTATCAGTCTAGGGTAACAGACAGTATTTTGTAATAAATAAAATAAATATATGTATGTCAGAATTTTTGGCTTTATTTTATGGTATCACCCTGGTTATACTAAATTAAAAATGGGTGTAACCAAAATGTTGTATAGAAAATTTTCCGCTAAACTTTAATATTATGAATACAAATATATTGTTTGCTTTTTTGGCTCTTAAATATTTAAGTAGATTAATTAAAATCTACATTTGAATTGAACGACAACTAACCCTTTTTATTTATTCGCTTATAAAAAGCTTGCGTGATTCTCTCACTTCCTTTAAATAAATAACAATCGGATCGGATGGATGGGCGCAATGAAATGGCAGGGGAAATGGGAAATATCGCGATTTTAGCAATTAGTAGAGTTATAGGGGCCTGTCTGGCACGAATTTGGCCAGATTGGAAGATAGAAAAGAACATAAAGATATCGGAAACGACGTTCAGGAAAATAAGTTAAATTAGCTAATTAGAAAGTTACGATTTGATATCGGGATAAAAACTCATGGCTTTAAGCTTTATTGGTTGCATTGATTTAATATTAAACTTTTCCTTGTGATAATTATATTTTTAAGTAAATAATATTAATGAGGATATACCAGAAAAATGTATTTTTCAATTTAAACTGTAATAATTTTAAATAATTTTCTTCATTTGGCCAGAAGATGTTGTCTTTTCTAAACAGTTATGTTATTTTGTGCGATCTTAGTCTCACAACATATACAAACATCATTTAATCAATGATATTATGTTTAATTATTTATCTGATAAAACACAAAATATTATAGGAATCCATTAGTGGCAAAATCTTTAACGGTAGGTATGGAAACTAAACTCTGCTTTTAAATAAATGGGGTATATTTAACCAAACTTTAAAAACGAGAACGATAATAATATTGTAAAACATAGAAATAAGTCTGTAGGTTTTCACACTTATCGTCCAAGGGCACATCTAGCCTTCCAACATGTTACCTAAAGATGGCCGAATATACTGTCCCGTGTGTCCCATGTGTCCCGTGTGTCCCGTGACTTAAAATGTGCCTCATCTACTCTTTGCTCGACTTCTCCTTGTCAGAGTCAGTGGACAAGGAGGCGTCTTTTCTTAATTTTGGGGAAATTTGGTTTTATCAGGATGGCTGTCCTGCTTATAACGCAAGGCCAGTTTAGGAATTTCTGACTAGGACTTTTCCTGAACGACTTATTTGTGGCAGAGGTGCTACACCGTGGCTTGCAAAGTCACCGTAATTTACTCCTTTTGATTTTTTTTTGTGGGCCAATTAACTCAACTAATTAACAGGTATCCACATGAGAGGTCTGTAAGTTTGGTTGAGTTGAGGGCAAAAATATTCAACACTACTGACTCCATTACACCGGAGGTATTGTCGAAGGTTTCGACGGAATTTTATAATCGGCTCGGGTATTGAGAAGCTCAGCAGGGTAATGTTTTTGAGCATTTATTAAAAGAAGGATACTTTTGAGTTTATTTTTTAGAGGTAATTTTATTATTATTTTAAGAACTACTATTCATTTGAATAATTTTTAAGAATGTTCCCTATAATTTTTTTTTAGAAAAGCCATTTTTTATTTTATTTTTAGGCTTAGGTCTCATAAAAATTCAACAACCTTTTAATTACTGTTGTATTAAATACAACAGTGATTAAAATAACCGCATGAAAACGAAAATATCTTAAAAAAGCCCAAAAAAAGCAATGGACAATCACTCCTTTAACGTTCGGTGTCCGGCTGATACTGCCTGATTCCATTACTCGCGCTCTTGCTGCCTTTTCCTTCAGATGCTCGACGCGTCGCGCAGCCACTCTCACACTAACCGCTAGATGGCTGTAGGATGACCGAATCCTACAATATAGTTAAAAAATGGACAATTATGTCCAACTTGGTAAAAAAACCAAACTAAACATAAACTATATTCTTGAGTTTTTAACTTTTTGTGTAAAAACAACATATTTTTAATATAACACTGACTTTTATAAACAAATTTTTATTGCCATTATTAAGTAATATTTGTAAAAAAATTTGAATTTAATTTTGTAAAAGATTATCACATAAAATGCATCAAATATGTAATAAATTTGACATTAGTGCCATCTTTAAAACACAAACCACCATTAAATCTCAAGTAACAAAAACAAACCCTATAAACATTAAACAATGGAAAATCAATGGCCCAATATACTTTTTCATTTAATTATTCAACTGCCCAATGACAGAATATATGTTGGTGCCAACATCGGCCCTTATTGCGTTTGGCACACCGGTCCACCGACACTTATCAGTCAGTTTGCCAATATTTCTACATATTGGCCCTATGGTATATTTATGAAGGCCCACTGTTGAAAAACCATTGGGCTGTTAACGATATAGTAAATAATTTTTACCGATGTTTCAGTTAGGTCCACTGTTGGAAAATAATTGGGATATTAGCTAAATAGTAACTAATATTTACCGTGTTTCATTTAGGCTTACTGTTGGAACACCACTGGAAAACCAAACGAAATAAAAATGTAAAAATTTTGATTTTTATTAAAAAGATGAATACACAAAAAACAATAATATATTGCCTTGAGCACAACAAGACAAACGAGGCACTAAAAACAATGTGGTTTGCAGATTAATTTAAAATGTCATAAAATAGTCTAACTACAAAAATACGAAACAAAGTCAGAATTAACATAACAGCCAATAATAATTCGAAATATAATAATAACAAAGATTCTAAGAATTATAAAATATCACCATAATATACTTTTCGTTTGCCAAAACACTAAAAAAACACAGAAACTGCCGAAAAACGGTATACAAACTTTCCGATCACGTCATCCCTAATCATTCACAAAAAGCATCAAGCTTCTGAAAAAGTTAGGTTATGGTGGCACGCTTCACTTTTGGTTGTCGGTGGTTAGGTAAAGGGCCAAAAAACACGATCTAACGTATGCTGAGTAACGAATAAATGCAGTGGGTCAATGCTTAATTAATAACGTTGGATTTGTAACTCAGTTAAATTAATAGGCCACTGTGGATATATCATAATGTCTTTTTTCTGTCGAACCATTAACTTAGGATTAATATCGGGCCAACGAATGGTGATAGGCACAGTCATTTAAAAGACGCTGACATTGGTGGGCCATCACAGTACCTTTAGAAAATCGACAAACGCTGTTTATAGGGAAACTATACACAGATACAAAGAATGTTATTTATAAGAATCATCGTGATTAATATATTTTATATGCGTGACACTTATAGACCATTAGCCAAACACATAAAAGAATATCGAAAATACATTAAAAATACAGAATTCCACAAATTTAAGATCTGTTACCATAAATTTGATAACAACCACATAATAAACCAAAATGCTTCTAGTATTTTAGCAAGAGAAACTAGTTTAAAAAATGAAAAATAAGAAAAGTGCATGTATATTGTTAAATACGAGGTAAGATAGCTGTGCTTAATAATAAAGTTATTTTAGGAAAACCTAAAATTAATTTACCCACAACAACATTTTATTTTTTTAAATAATAAATATACCAGTTGCAACAGATTAATCAGAATTTCTATAATTTTTATATAAAAATTTAAACAGTTTTAATTTTAATTATAATTTTATATTTAGTCAAGTTTTTAAACATCATTTTCATTTTAAAAACGGTGGCAGATTTGCCATCGAAACGTAAATAATTATTTAGATTTTTAATTTTTTTGTGGTTTTTCTTTTTTCTCTTTTAGACGATCTACGAGTTCTTGGGGCTGAGCACACTCAGTCTCTATACCCTGAGACCAGGACCGAAGCGGACCCATTGTATAAAGATTTCTTTCGCCTAAACCCCACAAGTACCTTCTAATAATTGATTTTAACGTCATGTAATTCTCTTAGTCTGATTTGAAAAGCAAACGTAGGGCAATTACAGTGCATTCATATAATTTTGGATTATTCAAATTAATGACTTAAAAACACTGTCATATTTGTTTTTTTTAGTGGAAATATTCTACCAATACTTATCCCTGACTCATAATCGATCAAGTTCTGCAAAATAAAGAATCATTTAATCTTATGGGTGTTACCTTAAAGATTAATTTGGGCACAAGCATATTGCATCGACAGTCACGGCAGCTTCAAAAAAGCTGGGATTCCTCTTTCCCTAATCTACACTCTTTATGTATTCCAAATCAGACCTTTCTGGGAATATTGTTGCCGTGTGTGCGTAATGGCGTTTATGATTCCATGATTCCAGAGAAGGGCTGTTTGACTCTTACATGGTCGCTTCCTTCTCTTGTCTACCAAGGAGCGCTGTGAGAACTGTCGAATTTTTATAGTTATTTTTACGGCTTTTGCTTTTTGAAATTAGCCAATAATATGTTATCCTTAGCACCTTCTAATGGAGTAAGCATTCCTTCCCAGTTCAAATAGCCATGCCCATAACTTCCCACTTTGGTCATTTCTATATCCTTATAGTGTCTAGTTTAGACTGTGAAACCTTTTGCCTTTAGATTTTTTTTCCAAATCTTTAATTCTTTAAGTCTTGTGTTAATAAACTGCCTCTTACTTTATCTGAGATACCAACGGTACGTTAGTACTTAGACTTTAAGCCTTTTTGAACTTCCCCAAACTATTTCAGGGTTGTTTTTAATGTTTTTTTATAAAAAACTCTTTGGAGATAAAAAAAAGTTACTTTAGAATTGAGGTTAACTTGTAAATTAGTTTTTAATAAATGTGACATGAAACAGTTCTACCACCAGTAAAAGTTAAGGTCGACAGAGCAAAACTCTCATTATGTAAGTTTACCATACTAGTCCAGTAAATGAAGGGAAAAAGCTGTAAATAAAACTGTACAGTTTTCCCTTATGGCGCAATTCTTAGGTTTTCGGGGATGCTTTCGAGCGAAAAAAGTTTATTAAAATTAACAGGTGGGAAAGGGCTAAAAATGGCCCCTCAAGGCCCGAAAAATGAATTTCCCGCTAATATTTGCCAAAATATGCGAATTGAAAATTTTTTGCTGGGACAAAAAATAAAGATCGTCCTGTAATCTACAAAAATTACCCCTCGAATTTTTTTCGAAAAATCGATAGTTTTTGGGATAACGGGACCCAAAAGTCTCCTCATTTTAGCTGCCGCTCTACCGCTAGAATGCCGCTATCTTCATGGATTCACTTATAAGCGGGCGGACGAATTGTTCCATTACTCGGACAATAATGTACATTTTTAAATCATTCAAAGTTCCTCGGAATGGAAAAATCCGTACCTATCATTCCATATGAGTTTGGGTTCATTCTGATTTTTCTAGAATATTAAAAAAAAAGCGGTCAATTTTTTTTCTTAAAATTGTGAGAGTATCTCATCAATTTATTGATATTTAAAAAAAATGGTTTGTTATTAACATTTCTTTTTTATAATGGGACCTTAGCAAGTGTTCAATGATCCCAGAAAATATCCTTTACCATCTTTTTTGCGTTTTAATAAAAAATTGTTTTGCCCATCTGCATTTTTAGCGGTTTCCGGAGTTCTAGAAAATCTGTAGAATAAACGCGAATGCTTTTCAATGCACATTATTTAAAAGCTTAGAGTGTCTAGTTTCTGAATGTACATTTTTCTTTTTAATAAAGCCCAATAATTTTTTAAAAATCAGGGAAATTCATCAGACCAGTGACTCGCAGAATCATAACTAAGAACATTTATCCAGTGTGGAAAGTAATGGATTTTTCGACAGCCATTTTTGCGAAAAATATTGGTGTTGCGAAAACAAGGTAAAAACAATTTTTGTAGATTTCGAGGTGATCTTTATTTTTTGTCTAAACAAAAATTCTCTAATTTGCAGATTTTGGCAGATATTCGCGGGAAACTAATTTTTGCTACTTTGGGGGGGCATTTTCAGCGGGTTCCCAGGTCGGAATCGTGATAAACTTTATCTCACTCGAAAGCACCCGCAAAGACCTAAGAAATGCGCCACAAATAAAAACTGTACAGATTTATTTACAGCTTTGGGTACTTTCAGGTCTTTAGTTACTGCACTATAAAGATTTAGGTCATTTAATTTCCAGTATTATGGTATTCCTTTTGTTTTGGTATTTCCAAGTCATTTTTTATTCATATATTTTTAATACCTTAGAGTTACTTACGCGGTGTAAAATGTTCATATAATCAAAAGCATCAGCAAAAAGTCTTTTCCATTAAATAGCAACTTAATTGCAATGTGTTTCTGTTTTTATTTAAACAAAAATCTAACATAAACAGTTGATAGGTCATTTTATGTTTTATTTTGTCAGGTTATATGAATTTTACGATGTAGTTTCCTTTAATTAGAAGCAAAGTGTTCCAGAACAGTTTATGGTTTACCGTCTTCTAAAGAATTTCGGGTTGTAAAATGGATAGAGAAAGAAAATATAAATTAAAAGCTTCATATAATCGTGCCAGCCCGATCGTATGACCTTCTTAAGGCCATGACAACCCTTAATATTAAATATTGTCATGTGTGTTGATAAAGCTATCCAAGCTACCGTCTAGACGGTTCTGGTTTAAATCCTGTCAAAGTTGTGTTTTTATTGTTTTAAATTTTGTTTAAATTTATAACTCATCATTAAAAAATTGCAAGAAATTAGAAAATAAATTTTACGCGCTTTTATTGATTGAGATGTACGAATTAAATGTCAGTTTTTTGACTGGTGATTTCTTGAAAACGAAGCCGAGTTGGCACCTACAATTTTTGGGTTTGGTTGGTACCTACCCACTCGATGCATTTCTCAGACCCTCCCCTCGTTAGATGAAATGAAAATATATATTTTCACGCTTTGGTAATGGAACAATGTTGGCAAAACTGAGGAAAATAGGTTAAACGTCTAAAAAAAATACTAGGTATCCACGGTACCGAGTATTTTCACTTTGTGGGCTGTCATGTGGTTAAAAACAATTCGGGTATTAAAGAATAACTTTCTAAAGCAAAGTTATAATACATTTTTTTTTAATTTGGGCGCTCATGGTATGGCAAAGAAGTCCCTAAAAGATTCAGTAGCCTTGCGGTAAAACTGATTAACAAAAAAGTGTAGGGTCAGATTTTAAAATTAAAAACAAAATTTTTAGAGTTGCAGAGAAAAAAACAGCTCTTGAAAGTAGTAAAAAAACTTTAATTAAATATATTACTGGACACTCCATTTATTGTTATTACATATACAGGGTGTCAAATAAAGTTTAGGCGTAAATCAGATAGTGAATACCTTTTTTTAAATACGACAAGTTGTTAAATGACAAAAAATAGCTTTATTACGGGAAAATAACTAGAGGCACAAGGAAAATTTAAGAGAAAAATTTTGTTTAAATTAAAAAATCAAATTTGAGAAAATGTTTCAGAAAAAAATTACCAGTGGCATCCAACATTTTTTTATAAAAACCCTACGGTAATATCCGTACCTTCGCTACTGAGTAAATTACGAAATTAAGTTTTTTTACTGTTACTATGATACTAATAGATCAAGCTACCACTAGAAGATTATGGAACGAAATTTGAAATATTCGAAAGTTATTGCACTAAAGCATTTTTTTTTTAATTTTTTAACATCTTGTAACTTGGAAACAAAGATTCGTAGAGCAAAACTACACGTGAAAATAAAATTTATTTTTACAAAGGAATTCACTGCTTAACTTATTCCCAACCATTATGTTATACGCATATAAGCAAAATACTTGCTTTGTTTGGATTACAGTTCTCCTAATTATTATTCTAAAACTTCTTGGTCTAATAATGTATCATCCTTAGTCCATCCTTATTAATCGAAACAATATTGTAGTTTGTTTGACTTTATATTTTATTAACGTATATTTACTTATAGCTAATTTTCGTGCGGTATAAAAACCTAAAATTGGACAACACTATATTTTTTTCACGTTATTTCGTAAAATAAAAATAAATTATATAGTTGAACAAGCAATGTAACTGCAGTATAAAAGTAAATAAATTTCTTGTCTTCGAGTCAGAAAACGACATAAACGGCCGTTATAGGTCATTTTATGCCTAATTTTGGGCGGTTATATCACCATTTTAGGTTGTAGTTCCTTTTAATGATCATACTGATTGCTCTAAATATTTTATGGTTTAACTATCTAACTGTAAATTTAAGTTATTAGATCACATAATTAATTACTAAAGATAACTGCGGTGCCTAATTGTTAGTTTTGTTTTTTTATTTTTATGACAGCCCACGAAGGCTTGTATAAACCCTTAGTACTAGGTACCGTGGGTTCATGTTTCCATTGCAGCCTATTAGCTTGTTGTGCTCCCCCTTTCTTCTTACAGAAGTCCGCTTTCCTTTATCAGGTGTAATAGGTCTCTACCAAGATGTAAAAAAACAGTAAATGTTTTCTGTACGTACATTTGAGACTGTTTCCTCCTCTTGCCCGCAAAGCCTGCAAGTGTTTCCTTAGATGACAGTTGCCTATTAAAAGGCCTACTACTTATCTTAACTAAATACGCCTCAGAAGAAGGAGCTCAGCTGTTAGTTGTGGTAGCGTTAGCGCCTAGGTTGCATGTCTTTGACCAGGTGATGCGTGCCACCAATCCGGATGTCCTATTGTTGTTTTCATCGCATCAATAATCCAAGGTCTAAACTTTCTAGATGAGCCAGCTCTTGCCAGTTTATCTCCTTTTTCATTACGTTCTATTTTCGTGTGCCCAAAAAGCCAGCGGAGTTATATTCTGTTGTTCCTGAAAGCAAGTTTTTTTTGGTCGTTTAGGCACTCTATCGTGATTTTTGAGGTAAAACGATGGAAGTTCAGGGCTTTTAGGGCAGCCTGACTATCTTAAAGAATGCGTATATTTTGTTTGTAATTCTTCTCCTTTTTTTTTGTACACATGCTTCGATAGCTTAGATTTTCGCCTTGCATCTGTGGCTTGCTTGCATAATGGAGAGCTGTAGGTCGCTCTGGGTCTTACCCCAAATACACCAGCACCCACTTCATCATCTGTCTTGGAGCAATCGGTGTAGCAAACCAGGCCTCTATAAAGGGATGGAGGTGTTCCCTATGTCCATATGGCAGAATTGCAGCTGACATTCTATGGCTTGTCAAAGTTGTAGATGGCTATTATGTTATTTAATTTAATGTTTAAGAGCTGTTCATCGATAATATAATATAATATATCCGCTGTCCTAGTGTAACTGTATTTTGCAGGATTTTGTTTCCACGTCATTTTGTTTTTCATACTGTAGGCGCTACTAATAGCCTCCGTTTTAAAGAACAGATTCAAAGGAGTTAGGCCTCCATGATTCTTTTTTGACTTTTCTCAACGCTCTATTATATTCGATAGGTATGCGGGGTAGTTGTCCCACCCACATGTTATTTTTTCCCTGTTAAACAATTTCCTGGTGTTCGCCCCCAGGTTGGCTAAGTGACTGTTTCACCAGGTTACTTCTCTTTTTGAGGGACAGTTTTCTTTGAATGCAGTTGTAGTCCGACCGGGCCCCCAAGGAACCTTTGGTTGTTGCTTGTTGGACGGAAATGTTCGATAAAACTAAGACTTTTTGCGCGTGTTGTTGTTGTTCCAGTCTGTTCGGGGTTGGTGGAGTTTACGAGTTTGCGATTTCGAACTGTAACACAGTTACGAACGCTAATCTTATTAGTTTTTTACAAAAAGCAACCCCATAGAATTGTTCTTATTGGGCGAGAGTAGTTAAATTTAACTAAAAACTAAAAAGGGTCCATCACTAGGATATTTTTCAGGAATTTAATCCGCTCGTTAGTAGAATGTTTTTTACAAACCCAGCTAAAATTTGCAAGTAATGCTTCCAGGACGACTGTTTGAGTTGAAATGAGTGTCTGCTGTTTTATAGTGTGGCGCTTGTGCAGATTGTGTCTTGGTTTTGCCTGGTTAGTTTCTTCATCTGGCTGTATTTGCATTTCTTCTGTCCTGTTCTTCTAAAGGTGCGTCCAGACCGGGCGCGCCGAACCGCGCAACACATAATTTGGTCTTTGCGCGAGAAACGTCCAAACCGGCTGCTGCGCTCTGCAACAAACAGTTGTTCGTCAGTGTTCCAACCCGAGCGATTAGTTGTTTGTTTTTTTTTTAATTTTGTGGTGAATATTGTTTGTTAAACAGATAGTTTAATTTTCGATTTGATAATATCGATTTGCACATTTAGGCTATTTGCTATTTCTTGCCAAGCGTCATACTTTTTGTTTTTTAGGTGGTAATTGTTATTGGTTGGATCCCATAGTTCCGGCTTATATTCATAAATATTTATTAATCTAACTATTTTTTCGTAGGTCCACTCGTCAGACATTCTTAATCAATACACGATTACCAAAACAGTCAATACACGATTTCGGACACAATCAATACACGCACGTAAAAGCAAAAAAAAACGTTTATAACAACTAATCGCTCGGGTTGGAACACTGACGAACAACTGTTTGTTGCAGAGCGCAGCAGCCGGTTTGGACGTTTCTCCTTCGCAAAGACCAAATTATGTTCGCTAACGATACTGCAACGTTCACAAATGCTCAGCGCGGCTTGGCGCGGTTCGGCGCGCCCGGTCTGGACGCACCTTAATGTGCTGTGTTTGTTTGCTTTTTAATTAGGTTTTACAATGTATTTCAAATGTCTTGTGCATCATTTTCCCATTAAGGCTGTTCTTTTTATTTTCCATTTCAGGGAGTTTTCTAATGATACGCGTTCCATAGTGCTTAATTGGTGCAATCTGTTTGGCTTCTTAATAGTGTGTTGTGTGTCCTGTCTCAAGATGATGTTGTAATAGAGCTGATGTAGTGTTATTATTCTTTATATGCTTTTTGTGTTTCTGAATTATAATTAAAATTTTTCTATTTGTTTGACAATGTACTCTTTGTACCCGTATTTTGTGTATTGTTGTTAGTGTCAATTCGATTATTATTTTATTTTTTAGTATGATTTTGCGTTTATTTAACTCCCTAAAAAAATCGTCAGATTACGCTTATAAGCTTACAATCTGCCAAAATAAAGACACGTCCCATCCAATTATTATGCTAAATATGGTTTAATTCTTTTGTCAGGTTCTTTAAACATATTAAAATTTAATTATACATTTATTTATATCAATAGTGGCTTTAATTATATTTTACTATCCACCCATTTAGAGCTAAAACAGCAAAATAGGTTAAATATCTTTAATCTAACAAATGGGTTTGCAACAAGGAAGAATGTGTTTCCACTCCGAAATTTACTTTCAAGTTTACCGCGTATTAGAGTAATAAATTCTCATAAGGAGTTACCTTGGGATATTTGTCTTAATTTTCTTTTCTAAAAGTAAAAGTGCAAAGTTAAGAATTGTAGAAAGGTCTAACGTTTTCAGTCCTTTGTCCGGAAGTTATCTTATAACTGTTGGTATTAAAGGAGGGAAATATTTTTTTATAAAAAAAAACCCCAAGAATATAAATATATGGAGCAGCAAAAATAATATATATATATTTATATATATATATATATATATATATATATATATATATATATATATATATATATATATATATATATATATATATATTATATATATATATATATATATATATATATATATATATAGGATTTGTCCAAACTGTTGCTGTTGTCTGCAAAGGATATTAAGGATTTTAGCTTAAATTATAATGAGGATACAAGTGCAGAACTTTTTAAGAACTGGTTTTAAAATTATCTTTTAAAAAATATTTAAAACAACAGTGTTATTGTCATGGATAACGCAAGCTACCACAGCCGTCTGCTACACAAAGCACCAGCTTCATCAAGTTCAAAAACTGAAATCCAGGAATATTTGTTAGAAAATGATATTTATTTTGAATTCAGTTACAAAAAAGCGCAACTTTTAAAAGTCCTAAATTCATATGCATATAAAACACAATATATCTGTAATAATTTGGCTGAACAGGCTGGGCATACTGTCTTACGTCTTCCTCCGTATCACTGTATGTTTAATCCCATAGAGCATTTATGGAACCAATTAAAATCAAAGATCAGAGCGGAAAATGTTACACCTTCTTTAAGTCCCAGTGTTATAAATTTGATAAAAAATGTCATTACTTACATACCAGTTGAGACCTGGAAAAATTCAGTACAGAACATTATAAAAATTGAGGACTCTCTCATTTCTATACAAAACAACATAAATACCATTGTAATTAATCTCAATAATGACTTTGATAGTAAAACAGAATTAGATTTAGATATTTAGATTGAAAATGTAATTATGTATTGATAATATAGTTATAAATTTATTAAAACTTTGCATATATTTAATTTCTTAATGTAATTTTAAGATTATACCCACCTAAATAAACAATAAATTATAAATGTTTATATTCTTAAAGTCCGTCCCTAATGTTCTGTCTTTTAATACTCACAGTTTTATTATTGTCGGCAGGTATAATCCATAAATGAAGGCAAAAGCTAACACGGTATACTTTGAGACAAACTATACTCAAATTTCTAAATTTTCTCCTATAAATCAGAAACGGATCAAAATATGCGGTTGTCACTAAAATGTAGGTAGTTCTAAAGTAACTGGGAATCAACCAAGAAAATATTACCATTCCATTTAACTTTTTCCCAAAAATGACGAAAATATGTAATCGCTGCCTATAACGTGCTCTAGTTTATTAGCTTTTAACTTAAGGGTTTAACAAACCATTTTATTTCATAAATTATCTTTTAAAAAACATCAATCATGTTTAAATCGGTTCAGTACTTCAGGACATATTAAAATGTAATAGTGAACTAAAAAACTATTAAAATTATTACGTAAAATTTGGTAAACAGGCCCAAAACCAAATTTTCAAACCATACATTTGGACATTTCATATTTTAGGTAATTCGACATGCACAATTAATTACTGTTCTTTGTTAAATATTTCAAAAACAAAAAAATCATTATTTAAAAAACAAACTTAAAACAGTTTAGGGAAAAATGGAAAATAATGTTATAAGTGTAGGAAATGTATACAAAATCAACTGCTTACGAATTTATCTAATTTAGTATTTAAGAAAGTTCTCGGCCTTACATTAACCTTTTAAAAGTTCGGTATAGTTCATTTAACTTTCTAAAATATAGCCTAATTAGCTTCTGGCAACCTTTAAAAGTAATAGGGTTAAATGCAACAGTATAGCGTTTTTGCAGACCCCGAAGCAAAAAAGGTTTTTGTAGGTGATTTGAAGGTAATAGATAATTTTAAAATATGACCTTTTGTTTTTAATAAAAGATAGGTAGCAGTAGGATTAATACTAAAATTTTGTGGTAAGAAAATTATTATTTTTTATTACCCTTTATTTTTTTAAAATTTGATATTGTCAGACATAAAATACAAATAAAAATTTTGATTTGAGGACTACTTTTTTAAAATGCGGAAATTACAGTTATATTTACAGCTGCAATATGTTTACCTAACTGATGATGCCCTTAAAGTAGAGGAAATGCATAAAGCGACCTTTGTATATAAAGTTGTGGTAAGTATCTATACATATGAAGACATAATAGGTTGACAGGTTTTTAAAATCAATTTTATATTATGTAGTAGAGTTTAAGGAACACAGTAAAAGTTGTTTTTTTTTTTAATTCTGTTACATATTTGCTAAAAAATATTTAATTAAAAATTCAATATTTAAATGGCATGCCAAAACGCTACTTTGACTATATGGCGCTGCAATGGGGTCGGTGACGTCACCTGCCTGTATTCTAATCTGTGGCACATATCATCTACATACATTTGTTGCAAACAAAAAACGAAAGTGCGATTGGATTTACATTTTATCAGTGATATATGTAACAAAATGAGTTACAAATGATGTGAGGTTATAAAATGTACAAATACGTCGTTAAAAACTCCGAAAAAAACTATTTGTAAGTGTTCCAAAGAATGTCGAAGTGCGCCGAAAGTGGTTGCAACTTTCTCGGAGGGATCCTAATGACATAGCAAATAGTACAAATATTTTTTTTTGTGAAGACCATTTTGATGTAAGTAAAAATAATATTTATATTTTGTAATAATTAATTACATTAAAATTGTAAATATTTTCGTTATTGATTCGGGGTTATAATACCCCTAACGTTTTTAACAGAATGTCTCTTGCAACTCAACTTCGAATATTACCGCTCTTTTCCATAATATAAGTTAAAAATTGTTGCCACAGAGTCTTATGATTTCAATAAGCATTACACTATAATATCCCGACTAACTTGTTTGTTTTAACTTAAAACTTATAACCTATAAAATTCTTGATTGCTGTGGAAGTTCATCATTATTTTACTTTAGTCTTACATCATTTTAAGTTACCACTAAAGTGTTATTGTACTTACTTTGCTGTTTTAACATTTTTTAGCTCCAAAGCATAAAAGTCCGAATTATTTTTGAAAAATAGTCCGACCATGATTGCATCGACTTGGGGCAGGTTTTTGCCGTCTGCTTTTACAACAACTTGACAGAATTTGTAAAATATTGCAAATAAATCACACAAAAACAATGAATAATATAGTAAAATCTTATTTATACAGTTTCGAAAGCTAATATATCACAAGTAGGCAAACGTGGTTTACAAGCAAGTAAGGTCATCATAAAATCGACCAATCAGGAGCGTTTTGTGTCACGTGAAGAAAATGCATTTTTATTTACGGATTTTTAAATAAATTAATTAATATTTTCAATTTACGTTAATAAATAACCATTTTTAAACTCGTAAGTTATACCCCTAACAGTAATTGACACTTTATTTTTCGCATTCTCAAATAGCCTATTAGCTTTAGCTTAACTTAAACCTCAAAAAATTTTCATTCCCATAGTAATTGACCACAATTTATGTGAAATATCGCTGTAACGGATTTCACTGTAATAATTCTTTTAAAAAACAATGTTATTCGGAATTCAATATCCCTTATTTATAAAATACTAGTTTCTAAAAAAGTAAAAAGCTTTAGAAATTGACCATCGTATATTTAATACCCGTAGTTCTAAAAAACGTAGATTTTGTTCACCACTTAACTTAAGCAAATTTTTGAGTTTGCATAAAGCTTGAAAATTTGATGGAGTGTATAATATAAGCTATAAACTAATTTCTGCTAATGCACACATAGATGGAATCTAGCTACAATTTTAATACTTGATAACATAACAGATGTTAACGATATAAAGGTACGTTGATTCTCGAGTGCTAAAAAGTAGTACATAAAGAAATATGGTAAAAAGCCGTTGCTTTGATTCTTTGAAATGCCAGTAGATTAAATATATTTATATATAAAAATTAAAACAAAACCTGACAAATAGTATCTAGGCGCAAGGTAGTGTTCGCCAGGCGAAGTTCCGGCCTGATGTACAAGGTGTATATATTACACGAAACATTTTATCGTGTTTTTCCCCATCATAGATTTGTTATCGTTTCTTAAAAAGGTATAAAATAAATGTAAATTCACATAAGTATTTGAGCCAATTTCTAGCCTAGCGCACGAATATGTGTATTTTACACGAAATGTTTTTGCCGATTTTTCGTCCTATCGTAGCTTTAACCTCCTTCCACAAGGTATAAAATAGGTATTTCAGATTTTTTTTACTTTCCAATATTATTAAATTTAATTGTCTGTATGTTATAATGCATGCCGAAAAGTACACAGGCAAAAATAAATTTGTTTAAAAAATTTTATTACAGAGGTATAGTTTAAAAGAATTATTATGAACTGAAAAATTTATTAGTGATTAAGCCCGACAACGATATCATGAGTAACAGGGTTACCAACTCTTAATATTTTTTTATTCTTTTAAACCGAATTCGACAGAAAGAATTTAGAAACTTTTTATTAAAAATTTTACTTTAAAAAGTTGGCAAAAGATCTAAAAAAGATAGTCTTATATCATAAATTACAAAAAAAACAGTTTAAAACACCGTCTGGCATTTAGTTTTAAAATAGCAAACTGCAATTATAAAAGTTTATTGAAACAGGTTCTATTAATCCTATTTATTATTTTATTAAATTGAATTATTTTATCCCGGCAGTGCTTTTGTAATATTATTTAATGATTTACTTACCTTGTTTAGTTAAAAGGCACTGTAATGTTCTTTACCTAAATCAATTTTTGGATACGCCATTGGCAAGGTATTTTACAATATGGTTACGAATATATTCATACTCTACTAAGATAACATATTTATTACCCCTGTTTATACACAACCAATTTAATTAAGGGTAAAACAAATAAATTCAAGTCGAAAATTAATATAAAACCCCACTGTGCTCTATTACTCCCCACAGCATCTGGACCTTTATTCAAATATACTTTGGCAAATATGCCTTTGTACCTATAGAAGCTACCCTTGATTTTTACCTTGAGGCTTCTATACTACACCACGATAAGTTAATTTTAAACCGGTTGTTATGTAAATTTTGCCTACAAATAGCTAAGATTAATCTACATAGTAATTTTCCAAGCTAGAAGATAGATTATTAAAATTGTTAAAGAGTTTACAACATGTTTTTTTTTCGTATTATAAAGCAGCATAATAAGTCATTAATTTACAAAAACAAATAGTTTAAGAGCTTTATTTTTTATATATATATTATTATATATATATATATAATATATATATATATATATATATATATATATATATATATATATATATATATATATATATATATATATATATATATATACGCTTTATTTAAATACCTGTTTCTACGAGTATTTTAAATTATAGAAAGATTTCGCTCTCAAATGGTGTGTTTACAACAGCCTCTTTACAATTTTCAATGTAAGAGATAAACAAAGCAAACTAAAAAAATCATCGTTAAACAATAGATTCTTTAATAATATTTACAACCATTAAAAAAGATCGTTTTATGTTTAGGTTTAAAATGTGTGTTGTACTACAAAACAGCTGTCACGACTAAATATATTATATTTCAGTTTGTTTTATTTGGGATACTCGCCTTACTACTTTTTGGAAAATGGGACCCTCTTGGTCCGGGTCCCGGGGTATACGGGCCGACCCTGTCCAGCCCCATTGACCCCTATGAACTTGCAGATGGCCTGCAACAAAAAAGAGGAAAACCCCAAACCCAAAAAATCACAAATACTAGTCTACGTTTCGGTGGCAAGTCGGCCACCGTTGTCAAGACAGAGACTAAAACAAAAAATTAAACTAAATTTTAAGAAATTTTTGGTCTAAAAACTTAGGAAATTCTGATAGATAGATATTTTTACTTTTTAATGACGTTTTGTCATTAAAAATAAAAAAAAACGGTGGCTGACTTGCCACCGAAACGTAGACTAGTATTTGTGATTTTTTAAGTTTTTTGGGGGGTTTTCTTCTTTCTTGTTGCAGGCGATCTGCAAGTTCATAGGGGTCAATAGGGCTGGACAGGCTCAGCCCGTAAACCCCGAATCAAAAGGGTCCCATTTTTCAAAAAGTAGAAAGGCGAATATCCCAAATAAAACAAACTGAAACATGAATTCGCCACAAAACTATAGAACATATTTAAATATATTATATTAAAAGTAACTTATAACAAAATATATTTTGTTTATTTTATTAGTTCCAATATAATATTTAATATTTGTATCTCGGGTACCTTTGGAGTAAAATGGTATATACAAATATAAGCGAAAAATCGTCAAACAAAATAATTTAAAACTGTTTATCAAATACGAAACCTCATCAAATAATTATTTGGTTAAAAAATTTAGTAAGGCAAATACTCATGTAAGTAGAACAATAATAAGTTGTTTAATATGCATATTTAGAAACTTAATAAAATGAATCAATAGGTCAATTATTACAAATGTTTAAAAACAAGTTTTTGTAGAAAAAAATATTTTGTATATAAATCTTTAAAAATTATAAGAAAAAGTAAATAAACAGACAACTCATTTGTCGTAGGCTTTCTTTTGATCTTCAGGTACACTTTTTAAAAGGGTACTTAAATGTGTTGCTGCCAACAGTTTATTACTTCTTAAAATATCCGGTTCTTTATTGTTAGATTAATTTAAAATACTAAATATAAAAATCACTTTTAAATGTTGCATTTTGTGCATGTAAAATCGCCTTAAAAACTATTTTGGATATGCGACCTTAAAAGCGTGCATGTCTTTCTAGAAATTTGAGCACCATGGACTAAGCGACACTTTAATAAACCACACCCCGATGATTACTTTGCTATGAGGAATTCAATACGCACTTTCCCTTAGCTTGGTACGGTTTTCTATTTTTAGTACATTTTTGCTGACTGCTTTGAATATGTTGAAATCTTGTTTTGATTACTATCTACATATTGTTAAAAGCTCACACATTAGTCGAATTTTTTGCTTACTGTTTTGAAATATTAAAACAGTAAAAGTTTTAAAATGTTGTTTTGATTACTAACAGGTCTATACACCCGCATCAGTAACGTCTCTGTGGCGGTCCGTGAAGTTGTACCGGTCCCCCCAAAAAAATATCGTTGGTTTATTTTAAAATAAACACGTTGACACATGTCACGTGTTCATTATCACTTTGTTTGCGGTCTTAGATCTTTAGTTTTTTTAGAATTCGTATTGTCCTAACGTATATTTGTTACTGATGGTATTTCTCAGTTTTGTCTGCACATCGGACCCGTGATTTTGGTCTGAAACTGTACCTTTGTGCCCTTTAAGTTAAGTAATATTTATTTAAAAAAAAACTGGTTTCGAATTTTTATAAACTTATTTGTTTTATTATGACTACTACAATACTACCTATAAATGAAATTCTATGGTTATAAATAACATTACCTTTTTAATTAAAAGTAGCTTAAATCTAACCTTACAAAATTGAATTCCGAAAACTAGTTACTTATTTAGCTGTAAAAATATTCTCCAAACTGCAATGCATTATGTTCTATGCATTTATTACACACTGTTCGAATTCTGCTTAGTGCATGTATTAATATTGATGACCGGCTTTCCAAATTTTTAAATTCTTGTTCTGTGGCATTCCGTTTTTTTTTTTGTAAAAATTGTTATTGATATTTAAATTTAACTGTACCAGTAATAAAAAGTTAATAATATTGTTTTAATTTATATGATTTTAATTTGTATTTTCGCAAAATTTCTTGCTTTTTGGTACGCATACTTATTCTACTCGTGCAAGAGGTCATTATAGGTGTATTTTCTACCCTGGCTAAAACATTAGTTTTTTTCTTTCAGGTTATCTTATAAAATATTATAGCATAATATACCATCGCACAAATTTTAAAAAAATATACTTTTTTAAATACGTGTCAGATTCCTGATCATGATTTTCGTCGCATCGTATAAATCATATCAACATTTTACAAATAGCGAAATGTATGATATTTCGCTAATTGTGAAATTGGCATTTAGTGCCATATTTTTAAATAAAATTGATAAATGGCAAAAAAAACATTAAAACTTAGTAATACAAAAATTAAAAAGTTTAATTGAATATGGTAAAACTCAGGTGTTGCTGTCAACTTTAAAGAAAATGTAAATGACTGACAGCTATATTTATTCTTTTGTTTATAAAGTCTTTATATCATGTCTATATATGCGAAATTCAATTTTAAAATTTATATTTATATAAAATATTATATATTTTTTAACAGCTTTTATAGGACATATTTAATGATTCAAGAAGATACAGGGTGTTTCATAAGAAAACATATATAGTCTTCATATCTTAAAAAATGTTAAATTTGACAAAAATCTAACTGCACCACTAGATTCTTCGTAAAAATGCTTACTAATATCAGTTTTTACTTTTGCTGTATTTACAAGATACATGAAATACGAAGAAGGTCCAAAACGGCAAACATCAATTTCTCCCTGTATGTCAAAAAGGAAGAGACCCATTAAAAAAAAATTACAGTCATCTTTTATTTCATTAAAAAGTAGCGACACTTCGCAAATACCACATGTCTCTATTTTTAATAATAAGGGAAATATACCCTATAAACCCCACACCACTACTATAAACTTTGTTTGCGCATCATTTCATAAACCGATTCAGAATTAGTGCTGAACCCGTTAAGGATTGTTTAAAAAAGCATGTCCAGTTATTTACCAGTTTCGGATTTTTATTTACCGGGATGACTTTTTACAGCTAAAAACTGACAATCCTTCTTCTTTTAACGTAGCTCTTTAGTTTTAAATTTTTTCATGGTTAAATTACCAACAAAATGAAAAATAAAAAAAGCTAAAGGAGCTTAACGGGTTCTACTTATTTAATTTATTTTGCCCTTATTTATTGTCCTTTTTTTTTCCTGGTTAAACCTTAAGCGTTAAACTAATATTCCAAAAAAATTGCATGATATTAAAAAATTAAGCGGTACTTAAATTATTTCTTAGACATAAAAACTGAACAACTTATTTTAAGGCCTGTATGTTTAGTTAAAATTTTTGCTAATTTGTATATAAATTTTAACTAAACATACAAGCCTTAAAATAAGTGGAAAACAAATTTTGAAAATTGGAAACACTTTTTCCAGGCTAAAAGATCCAGATAGTGATTTAAATAAATCGAATGTTGTTTACTCTCTTCAATGCATAGAATGCAACAGTAACTATATAGGACAAACTTCCACTGTTTTACAGCAACGCATTACCAGACATAAGAGCGATTGCAGACTCAATAAAAAAAACATGTACCCTATCAGAACATGTCCTTATGACCAATCATAACATAGATTTTGCTAATGCAAAGGTACTTAATACAGAAAAGAACAAAAACAAAAGACAGTTTTTAGAAATGGTGGAGATTTTCCTGGATAGTTGTTGCATGAATAAAAGAAAAGATATTGACGATCTAAGCATAATTTATTCTAGCCTATTAGAAAACTTAAAACAAAACGATAATTAGTTTAGGAAAATTTTTTTTTTGTATCCATCCTTATTTTTATAATAATTGTATAATAAAATATAAAGAAAGAAAAAATCCTAAATAATTTTTAAAAGAATTTTCTGTAAAATTTTCGACATGCACACTGTATACATATTTTTTCGACGAAATACCAAAAAAAAAACCCTACAAAGGAATGTTGTCCTGATAATACCACTACTGCTATTGATTTCGATATGTATTAACTTAACAGTATTTTTCAAGATGTTCTAGAAAACACTAAAATGTATAAATGTTAAAAAAATTTAAATTCAAAAATTATGAGCACTAGGATGTAAAACAATAAATTGATTATGTTTCTTATAATGACTCTAGCCTTAAGAAAACTCACTTTGCACGTAAGTTTTATTGTTATATTTTATTATATATTTTTATCGTTTTAAAACAATAAGTTGCATTTGTAGATTAATTTTTTGATTGAAAAAGATTTTTCTTTATATTGTAGCCTTGAAAAAGGAAAAAATAAATTTCCGAAAGCTCGGCGTTTAGTAAAAAAAGAGTTTTACTTCAGCCCTAGACCGAAACCCAAGAATTTGGAATCTTTGTATTCAACTAGTCGGTCAAGACTACCCTTCCACTTATATATATATATATATATATATATATATATATATATATATATATATATATATATATATATATATATATATATATATATATATATATATATATATACAGGGTCCTGCAGCTCACCTCCCGTCTTATGTAGCTCATTTATTATTTACTGTAAAATTTTCATATTTTGCAGACGTTACCTTTAGCCCACGGTGCATTTTAGGAAAATAATTTTGGTTATACAGGGTGTCACAAAAAAGTGTGACGTCACGATGGTGCATTTTTTAAATGGAATGCTCTGTATTTTTTTGTATATTTAGGTACCTCTTGTGGTTATTTATATTTCTCTAAAATTTTGTCAACATCGGCTTAGTGATTTCAGAGAAAAAAAATAAAATATAAAAAAAACTGTTTTGCACCATTGAATTTAAAAATGTATAAAAATACCAATAGTGCTTGAATAATATAATTAAACAAGGAACTTATTAAGTAACGTAATATCAGTCGCTTGGGTAATGTTTGGTTTATTCGAACGGTACAGGGTGTCCAAAATTTAGTGTCAAACTCTTGAAATTTGAAAGCACTTTATTTTTCTTATTTTAAATATGAGCCCCTGTATATTTTTAGGTCGTTAGATGCAGAATTAAAAAACAAACATTTTTTTGATTTTAACCCTATCGAAATTTCTAACACAATAAAAGTTATTCGTTAAAAACTCATTTTGGCATCTATTTCAATAGTAATATCACTGGATAAAAATGTGCGAAAACAATTTATTGATATTAGAGTTTCCTAATAACGTTAATTTTTACCTAGATATTGGTTAAGGTTACATAAATGTTAGCCAAAAGGTATTAAAAATTAAAAATTAGGTTTATTTAACATTTAACGGTTTTCTTAAATTAATTTAATTTAATTAATAAATAATAATGATTTACTTGAATTTTTATAATACGTCAAAATAAGATTTTGTTAGTTAAATGAACTTTAATGAAATAAACTGTTTTTCATAGCCTCCTATCATTTTTATTCATTGGTATTACTAATAAAATAGATGCCAAAATGAGTTTTTAACAAATAAGTTTTAATGTGTTAGAAATTTCGATAGGGTTATAATTGGAAAAATGTTTGTTTTTTAGTTCTGCATCTAACGGCCTAAAAATATACAGGGGCTCATATTTAAAATAAGAAAAATAAGGTTGTAACGGTTTAATTTTGTCGATGCTATGTTATGGTGAATGCGCTGGTAAATGGGTAAATGGTCTACAGCATTAAATTATTTTTTTTAAATATTCGAGCTAATCTATCTTGGATGCGCTGACGAGTGGCTGGTCCGATTTTTATTTTCAACTGCTGCAGCCAGCCTGGGCCATTTTTTGCATGGCGGCCGCTGGTGAAACGACATTGGTTTAATATTTTTACTGCGAATATCGTGGTCATCCATATGAGATTTTTAATTTAAACCATCCAATTTTTGCAAGGCTCCAGTTTTGTTGTTGTGTAACTATTTTTGAAAAGTAATGGTGAAATATGCAAAGATGGTCCCTGAAAATCAGGATTATTAGATTTTATTCAAGCCGCCCACTTTGAGACCACATGTAACCTAAGGCCTCCAAATTCAAGTTTAATTCCAAATTTGGATACTTTACCAAATTTACGTTCAAACTGACGTCCAAACTTAAGTTTAACTCCAAACTCAACTTTAACTTATAATTTACCACAAATTTTACTCCGGGGTTGAGTCCAGACTCTGCAGACCACCCTTACCTGCCGTCAGGAAACAGGCAACCTTTTATTAATTTATTTATTTAACAATTACTAATCCTAATTTATGTAACTTGAAAACTTAAACTTTTTTTAATTTATGAAATTTAAATCGTCAAGAAATTATTTCAAAATAAATGTAATTTGTTTTTAATCTTTTTGAGTTTTATTTAGCTCACCTGATACCAGAATAATTTGTATTATTATATTATTATTTTTTTTTTCTTTAATGAGTATTGACCAAGTCAGTTTTTTTTAATGCTTATATGCTAACTTTTTTTGTTTTGTCGTGCACTGGTGTGTGATCGCTCAAGCAAGCTCCTATAACATCTAGGGGACTTCCAGTTTGTAGTCCGTAAGAAAACTGGTGGCGCCATAACGAACTCACTATTCCTCACCCTGAGCTGCGGGTAGGTTTGCACGCACACCTACAGCTTGCTTTGGCGTGAAGCTAATCCGTGCACAGGATACATTTCGTATTAATTTTCTTACTTTTCCTTTTTGAGCAATTGGTGTGACTCATCATAGTCACACCAGTTTTTATATAAACACTGCTTTTAAAAAAAAAGTGCGTGGCAAGGTGCTTTCAAATTTTAAGAGTTTGACACTAAATTTTGGACACTCTGTACAGTTCGAATTAACCAAACATAACCTAAGCGACTGATATTACGTTACTTAATAAGTTCCTTGTTTAGTTCTATTATTCAAGCATTATTGGTATTTTTATACATTTTTAAATTTAATGGTGCAAAACAGTTTTTTTATATTTTTTTTTCTCTGAAATTACTAAACCGATGTTGACAAAATTTTAGAGAAATATAAATAACCACAAGAGGTACCTAATTATACATAAAAATACAGAACATTCCATTTAAAAAAATGCACCATCGTAACGTCACACTTTTTTGTGACACCCTGTATAACCAAAATTATTTTCCTGAAATGCACCGTGGGTTAAAGGTAACGTCTGCAAAATATAAAACTTTTACAGTGAATAATAAATGAGCTACATAAGACGGGAGGTGAGCTGCAGGACCCTGTATATATATATATATATATATATATATATATATATATATATATATATATATATATATATATATATATATATATATTTAAAAATGAAAAAAATATTTTTAGTTAAGAATTAATTTTAGCATAAAACTGTTTGTTAATTGACTATAAAAAATAATTATATATATATTAAAAAATTGTATTTTTATAGACGTCCTTCTTATTCTGTTTTTATTTAACTAAATATTTCATATATTAGGCCTATTTAAAATACTTCAATATTTTAAAGACTAGCTCTAACTGTAAGTTTATTACTTTGTATATTAAGCTGTATAACCCTTTTGAGGCAAGCCAGTGTAACCGCTTGACATTGTTGTGCCCGAGGTGGTTTTCACGCTGACAATTACCCAACGCGTTTCAGAGTTGTTATGTCGTCGTCAAATTGTAAGCGGTAGACGTTGTTTTCTATAAATTTGCTGGTGAAATTGCTTTAAGGTCTTAATGCAAGATGCTAAAGTGTTGTTTACTGAGAAAATATTCTTTAAAATTAGTTTTTTGACCTCATAAGTAGTTTTTATTAATTTAATTTTTTATTAGAAAGTACAAAGTACAAACTAACAGTATATTAAACTAAATATTGTACATAAAGCAGTATTTGGTAAAGTACGTTACTACTAACCTGGAGGAGTCTATTAAAAATAAAAATAAAATTTTATTTAAAAATGCTAATTTTGATAGCTTTACAGCTGGTATAATTTCACTTGTTCAAATATTTTTAATTATTAACATTAAGGACCCACAATTATTTTTAAAAATCCATCGGTATGACATAATAAAAGAGGAAATATTTTGCACATAATTATTAAATAAGTTGTGAATAATATCGCGCATAACGCAACTCTAAAAATATAAATTTTAAAAAATAATAATACCAAAAATTTTCGGCAAGTAGACTATTCTTCTTCTTTTAACAAAGTAAAAATAGCTTGTTAGTGGTTTTAATTTATAAATAAATTTTATTTTAAAAGACCCATATTTGCTGTACCTAACATAGTATCTGTTTATTAAGTGCCTTAATCTCTGCGAAAAAACTTTAATTTTGTAAGACCCAATCTGGTCTTGCTTTCTCTCTTTTTTACGGAAACACAGTACAAATACTTATGATTTTTTCTAACTAAAAGTAACACTAAAATATTGTTTTTTTTTCAATATAAAATACTTTTTTATTTTGTTAAAAAAAAGTAAATTTATTTTGGTTTACGGTAGTCAATTTGCTTTGACCTAATAGCCTTTTTTAAGATGACAATACATTGTTTTTAAAATTTAAATTATAAAAGAGTACTATTGTTTTTTTTAGTTCTTTATTTTTATGAATGTTAACAAAAAATATATATCCGTATTATAAATAAAGCTTTCTACATTTTTAATCCTCGTTATAAATTAAAATTACAGAATAAAGTCATAGGATATAAATGGTGACCCTAAAGGGTAATACGTTTTTTCATTGCCAGCATTATCGACCTAAAATTAAAATTTTATTTTAATTTAAAAACAAGTCAAAACCCTAGATGTATCAGCTAATTTAAAAAAACCAAGCCCCACATTAAGCCACTGACAATATAATTAAGACAGAGATATTTATTCCGAATCTATAAAAAAATATTTTATTATAGGTTATTAAAAATTAAATGGCCACAGGCAGACACAGAACTTTTTTGGCTTCGTTGTTTTCTATATTACCAATCGTATAATACACTCAGACAAAAATATCAAATAATTTTAAAAGCCGTAAGACGCAATGTTAATAGGCTTTACCAAAAATATTTGTATTACCACTTAAACATCATTAAACAAGATGACTTAAATATTTTAGAGGAACCCTAGAAATGTTGTAATGATACACAACTGTAAGATTTTCCTGTTTTAAAACTTTACGTTAAGTGGTAATATAAATATTTCTAGTGCAGCCTGTTAGCATTGCATCCAATGACAAATTTAAGGATAGTTCGATATTTTTCTTCATAAGTATATATCCATTGCTTTGGTTTGATTTATTCATACGGGTGTGGTGTCGGAGATGAAACATCTCAAGACGTTAGTAAAACTCAACAAACTTGTTAAATATTTACAGCAAACTCATTTCTACTTATTATAAAAAATACTCCAGTTTTTGGTTAAAACTATAAAAATAAATACCCTAAATTAAGCAACAGAAACGAAATTAAAAGTAGGCAAGCAACAAATTATTAGGCTACAATTTTTGTAGGTTGGTGCCAGCAAATATAAAACTTTAATGAAACAAAACGACGGCTTTGCTGGCACTGACCTCAAAAAAAAATGTAGAGTTCAAATTTATTTCGTACCTACCGTTGATTTCCTTTTTGTTGTTAATTTAGGATATACATGAAAAAATATATAATTTATTTTTTTTTTAAAGAGTTTTTTTTTAATTGTCTTTTTATTTATTTTTTTTTATTTTTAAAGCACTGGATATACACTTATGGATCAAAATATCTAATAATATTGAAATTTATCATAAGATGTAATACGAATAGGTTGTACCAAAAATATTTATATTACCATTTAAAAAGCATAAAACGAGGTGACTTAAGTGTTGGTACAGTTGTAAACATTATTAAAGTTATCTTATTATCGGGTTAGGGTTACTTAGACACCATTAAAAGAACAAATATATTAATCCAGTAAAATTGTATGCGCTAATTATTGTAGCAGCACCAAGGAATTGGTAAAGAAAAGCAAATAAATGTAGATCGATATGTGCACGTTTAATTTTATTAAGCTTGTATATCTTGACTTATTTTTTATTAATCAAAAAGCCACCAAAAATAAATCGCTTTTTGGAATATATTGATTTACATTTTAAAGTACGCCACTGTATTTTCTGTATGCATAACTAAATGTTTGTGAACGGTAACTTTAGCAACCGCAGGAACCTTTTTTGCATCATTTAGCAAACGCTGCGCTGCTGAGACAAAGGCACAATTGAATTTATTTTCTATCTTGCAGTCGAATTAGTGCTGATTATTACGGCGATGAGCTTCAACAGTACCAGTAGCGTCCATGTATTATGTATTTTTTGTATTACATACAACAATATATTTTTAATCCTAATCTAAAAACAAAATATTATTTAAAAAAGTTATCAACATCACACAACCAAAATCAATTTGCGGTAATTCTGTTTTTTTGACAATATTACAGAAATTACAAAAAAATAATTGTGAAACTAATAATTACAGAAAGGGGGTTCTTCATTACCAATATTTGTTAAAATTTGCTATTTATATCACAATTTTAAAAGTATATATCAACAATAAAAACGTAGGTTGAAAAAAACTTAAAAACTTATTTAAAAAAATAATGAAATGTTTGTCGAATGTCTTAAACTTTGTTTTTAGCCATTTGTAGCATGTTAAATATATATTTTTATGATTTACAGTTTACTGCTGCCTTTATTTTTTTAGTTAAATAATTAATTAAATTTCTTTATAATAAAAGAAATCATTAATTGGTAAATTATTTCTTTAAGCTTTAAAATTTATTTTCACAACACTTAAGATTACTTTGCACGTCTCTTATACAATACTCATTTCATTACAATTGTGCGCAGTACGACAGGCCGATAGCTTTTTGGGAATAATGTTTCCTTTTCTTGAGATATTACCGAGCAAACTTTTTCTTAACTGATAACATTACTTTTTTTATATTTGATGCCCAAGTACTAAATAATAAAATTAAATTTAATAGCAGTCAGTAGGATTGGGTGTCAGGGCAAAGAGCAATATATCTAGAAAATTCAAATGGGCGTAACATAATATATTCGTTGTTACAAATAACAATTGTAAACGGTTATATTACTGTATTTTTGATGACAATACAAATAAAACATATTATTAATCCCGCTAACAAAGGCAAAAAGATAGTTTATTTACCCTAAATAGTAACTTAATAATAAGATAAATTTTTTTAACCAAAATATTTTTTTCAGGATAACAAGTCAACAAACGCTTTAGACGACGACAATGATGAAGCTGGTGATAACGACTTTTTAGAAAATGGAAGAGATGGTCTGACTGGTACCCCAGATTCGGCAAATTCGCGAAATGATAAGGAGTTAGAAGAACTTATGGAAGTTGAACACCACCAGGTAAAACCTATTATAAATAAATAACTATTTTCATTAATCCATTTTAAATAATTGCAACACATTTGAGAGTAGAAAAGGTCACCTAACCAAAACTAGGCACTTTTTAAACAGCAGTAGATCGTATTATTTACTTATAATGCGACGTCCCCTTATACAGGGTGCCACAGATTCAAGTGCATGCATGGGGATCTCGGAAACCGTAAGAGATACGAAGTCGATTAAATTATGGCAAAGTTGCGCATTTAGGTGCCTAACAATATGCCGTTTAGAAAGTTGTAAAATTCCGAGTATTTCCGGAGATATCCGGAAAAAACTGAAATTTGGCGATTTCGTTTTTATTTTTTTCTGACGTTATTTAAAGAGATAGAGAAAAACAAAAGACACTTTCTCATAGCCACTTTTTAAGCTCTACAAAACAGCGTTAAGGGATTTTCCATACGACGTTTCGTTTTCGTTAAACCATCATCAACTTTATTTTTTAAAATACGATACTCAATTGTTTATTGCATTTTTTTAAAGCAGTTATAATCCCAATTACAAAAATGTATAACACTTAATATTTTTCTGTTAAATAAACATATTTTCCATAAGAGACAATGAGTTAGACAAGGAACGCACATCATTTCTTATAGGGGCGTTCCATATTTATTAATTAATATAAAGTGTTATACATTTTTGTAATTGGGATAATAAGGGCTTCAAAAAAATTAAATAAAAAACCCAGGTCCGTATTTAAAAATATAAAGTTGATGATGGTTTAACGAAAACAAACTCGTCGAAAATCTCTGAACGTTTTTTGTAAGCAAAAATGGCCATAAAGTGTCTTTTGTTTTCATATCTATTTAAATACCGAAATCTGGGAAAAACCGAAATCGACAAATTTCGGTTTTCCCGGATATCTCCGGAGAATTACTAGAAATTTTACAACTTTAAACGTATTATTAGGCATCTAAATGCGCAATACCTATTCGTACCTTGGTATAACTCTCTGGCACTGTAATATATTATCTATATTTATATATCATATCTGATATATATATATATATATATATATATATATATATATATATATATATATAATATATATATTATATATATATATATATATATATATATATACTAAATACAAATCGGCATTTTTTATGCATTTAAAATGCTTATTAGTGGCTTTTCTTATTTTTTTGTAAACGAAGCACTAATAAAAAGACTTAAGACTATCATTGGGACATGCATTATATGCTTAAATATTTTTTAGTCACTAGTGTTATTCATAAAAAAAAGTTATTGCATATTAAACGGTTCAAATAAGGATACCTTTTACCCAATATTTAAATAATTTATTAGGTACCTAAATAGAAATTTAAAAAATAACTAACAGAATTTAAATGTAAAGACAGAGTGTATCAAATATTCAAATAGGTACATAATAAAAATATGAAAAATTATAATAAATATTTACGTAAATAAGTTAAATTCCAATTTTAAATTCCCAATACCCAAGAAGATGTTGCATTTTATCTATTTAGTAAGCTTTCATTTGTAATAAAAAAATTGCCAAGAAAATAATACTAATTTATTTAACAACTTTGTATTTTACTTGTGCTAAAAACATGTTATTTTATCCCAATTTATTTAGCAAACTGATATCTATAACAGTTTTAAAAAAACCTTTGATGACGAATTTATTAAGACAAAACGTCAAAATTAAGAAAAAACACTAATATATTTCTGATTTTTAATTATTATGCTTTTTAGGTAAAATATAAAAATTTCATTTTCAAAAAATTTAAGCTAGTTATCATATTTAAAAAATGAAATAAAGATTTTAAAATAAATTACATCTTTAGCCGCGTAAAAAAAGTATAACATAAAAATGTTTTTATTACGAGCTACGTCTAAAAATATCATTAAAAAAATTTAAAGCAAAATTTTAAAATTTAATTTTGTTCCAATATGTTCTAGAGTATCCAAAATATTTTTGAATTTAATAATAACGAAAACAATATTATGGAGCTTCTAACTATGCAACTTAGTCTTCATGTAAATTACTCATATAAGATACTATAAGGAGATAAAATAAAAAAGGTACTTTATGTCATAAATTATTTTATTTAAGGATCAATTACCTAAAAGGTGTCCTAAAAATACCACACTTAAGTGCGCGTATTTTTTCCCATATTAGCCGTGTTAATTCTTTTAAATTTGCTAATTTCCAGGTAGTCCCATGAAATCTGGATACAGTGTTTAGACCAATTAAAAGAAAATTATCATAACTTTTTGACAACAATAAAGTCTTTCTTAGTTAACTATTTTTTAAAAAATTACTTTCTGAAAAACGATATTTTTATTAAAAATTAAAATTTTAAACCTTAAAGCCTATTTAAAAACGTTTATCTCCCTCTCTATCTTTTTATTTTTAATTTAAAATAATTACGACTTAAAAGTTCTGTTATTAACAACAACGTTTTAACCTAAAGTTTTTAAAATATTCAACATCCGGCAAATTGTGCATATAAAGTCTTAAATAAAACATTAGGGCTATTGAAAAAAATGTTCAACAAAAAATTATTAAATTGTTTAAACAATATAAACAAACAACAAATATTCAAGCAAATATATAATTTACATTTAAATACATTATTTGACTTTTTTTTAAGGCCACCGCTGCCAAAACCATAATGCACGCATTAAGCATTGTAAGGACCCCTACATCACAACCTGGTTCATCACCACCACCACTAGCGGCAGTGGCTCCACATGCAGAAAACGGGGAACCGTGGAAACCACAAACAAGCCTTACTACTAAAATTCAGCGGGAAACGTATTAGGACAGTAAGCCTAAATAAATGAAAATATGCTAACTTAGATGACACTGTAGGACCTTTAAAGTTGATTTGCTTGTTAAATTTTCTTTTTCTATTCATTAAATATTTTTTAACATATTTTAGTTATTTATAACAAAGGCTTAAAACGTTATTGGGCTCATTATTGGTATCCTAATAAATATTTTTTAAGTTTTACTATTAACTTGGGTATACCTAAAAATAATCAAGAACTAAAGCTTCTTTATAATATATTTAATAAGAATTATTATTAATAACCAAAGTTAAATTTATATATTTTATTTCAAAGCAGAACACTTGTCAATAAAAAAATATTGTTTAATAAATTATACTTACTTTTATGAAACTCTTGCAACTAAATTTAATTGAAAGTTAAGACGCAATTTAATTTATAATAAATATAAGATATGATCGAAATAAAACTTGAAATTTTTATGAAACAAAATTAATTACGGTAATGTACAAAATCAGGTATGCCAGTTTTAATATTTGTATTATTTTCTTCTTTTTCTTCCTTTGATTCTTTTTCTTTTTCTTCTGGTTTTTTTAAGTGTTCTAATTATTGGAGATAAGCGACCAATTCATCAAATACTTCTCTATTTCTTGCCATTCTCAGAAGCTGTTGGACATTCATTCCCGTCCAAGCTCTAATATTACGAAGCCACGACATCGTTTTTCTGTCGATTCCTCTTTATTTCTCCACCTTGCCTTTAATTAATTAACTCGGGTCAGTGTATCTATTTTTCCTTATAACGTAACCCAAAAACCCTCTTTTTCGTATTTTAATAGTTGTTGGTAATAATCCTCTTTCCTTGTTTATTAAGTTAAGTTCGCTAATGCCAACGTGTGGTGTCCATAATATTTGGAGCATTTTACCACACAGCCACATTTTAAAAGATTTGAGAAGTCTCATAATGTCTTTGTCCAAATTTTAGCCCCGTATAACAAGACCGACCAAACTTAACACCTCACCACCCTCTGGCTAAGGTGCAAGTCAAGTTTTCCATTGCATATCATATTTTCAAATTCATTGAACCTGTGCAGTTTGATTCGATTGGTAGTCTTTAAGAGTAATTGTTATATATCTTTAATATGGTATAATCCTTATCCTGCTTAAGAAAAAATTATCCGCATATCCAGTTTTATTCTGGAAAGAAATTAATTTTTATTTGGGTGATATCAAAAAGCTCTGATGCTATTCTTTGCATACTACTTTTATTAATGAATAAAAATAGTTTACTAAACAGTCATTCTAAACTACAATCAATGCCAAAAACCATTTGCTGTTTTAACATTTGAGAATAAAATGCTCTTTTACTCACACCTTGTGGACACTTTGTCCAAAATTTTATTTTTAAGCTTTAAATAATTGCAATCGGTCCAGGTATTATTAATCAGTCTACTGAATTACGTTGAATTGCACATTCAAATAAAAATATGAATTTTACGACGCATAACAATAGGATTTATCTTTTTAAACAACAAAATCCATCACTTACACAATTTAAAATATTTTGATAAAGTATAAACAGGTAGAAAATATCCTTTAAACAGTTTTATTTATAGGATTCAAAAATCATAATGATATATCATGGCGTACGTTGCGAACGAAAGTTTTCTTACATCAAGCTACTTGATCTGAAAAAATAACTACCTTCAATGGCAATTAATAATGTTTAAAATTATTTAAATTGTTTTGCTTAAGTTTTTTGAATAAACTATAAATTAAATTCAAATATTGTTTTCTCGTGTTGGTTATATTAGTTGTTTTTAAGTTAATTTAAAATGTAATACAACTTAAAATCTAAAACTATCGTTGAATAATGTAAAATACTTAAGATTTTAATCATTCTTGTTCCCAAGTATATTATACCTACAATTTTTAATAAGAAATAATAACTAAAGTAAATCCAATTGGTGCGAAATTGTGTCATATGATTATAAAACATAATTTTTAGTTTATTTCGTCTAATGCCCATTAGATATCGCCTTAATATTTAGAGAAAAAAATAAATTGCAAATTGTACGCCGACAAGCTAAATAAAACCCTAAAGCTTATACTGTTTTTTCATGAAAATATGTATTTCAAATAAAATTTATGTTTCTAAGTTGTTCTTATAATCATTTTCTTTTTAATTTTATGTAAAATAAACTTTGCTGAGTAGTGAGCTAAGTATGCTGATTGCCAAAAATTATTGTATCACCTGAATGGCATAACTTATTATTTTTTTTAATTATAATTTTTTATTATTTTATAAATGCAGCTTTAATTCTTGATTAAACAATAGCGTTTAATTAAAAAGAACAAAAAATTAGTAATTAAACAATATTAAACGCATATACCAAGTTTTTAGTACTTGTTGCCTAAAAATTCTTAACATATGTAATAATTTTGTTAATTTAACAAATATTCTATTTAACATTCTAAATATTTTAAAACTTTTTGAAAAATATTATATAAAAATGTATAACACAAAATTCTAGACCAAAACATTTGCATATCTGTAATTAAAATGTTTTCGTTATATTTTCTATTAATTAAAAATATAAATTTAAAACAAGATAAAACCTGGACTGTACCAAATATGAAATTTATATTATTGGAGATCTTTATCAAAAAGCAATTATTTTGTATAGCTTTTGTTCTAGTTTTCAATTTTTCTTGTTGCTATTTGTAAAATATAAGATAAACTTTTCATTGGTTTTGGTGTGTATATGTAGATAAATAAAAATATATAATTCTTTGATTTTGCAACTAGCTTTAGAAAGGTTAGTCTAAAAGTAGTTGACAATTAAAGTACATAAACGTTATAAGAGCATTTTAAACCAGCGGTGTTCTTATGAAAGGCAAGTAGCAAATAAAAAAAAATAAACAACCCACAAAATTGAAGGCGATTGGTTAAATATTACACATAAAATTTTTAAATTTATAATTTAATAAACCTAGTTTCAACAACAATAATTAAATTGGTAGTTAAAATGAAACAAACATTACTTGTTATGTAAATTGGTTACCCTGGTAATGCTATGTTTTTTAAATAACTTATAATTAAAGTATTCTAAAAATAATTAATCACTTTTTGTTGTCCACGGTAGCATGGACGTAACCCGGATTTAGGTTAGCGGTGGGGCTGCCTATATAGAATTTTATGATTTCAAAATAAATGTATTTTAATGTTTTAACAAACAATTAAATAAAATAAATGGTGAAAGATAAATTCATAAGCTTAAGTGTAATAGCTGGGTTACATAAGCTTTTGCACTGTAATAATAGGCTTTCTGATACTTAGTTTTAATCTATGTCTAAATAAAAAAAAGAAAAAAAAACAGTTTACTAGGCAGAAAGTCTGATATTTTATTAGATTTTTTAAAAAATAAGTACCAATTACACTCTTGCTGATCTATTAAAATTTAAATTTTTAGTCTTACCTAAAATTCATATTGAATAAAAATATATTGCGGCAGATCTTGTAAGTTTTAAAAATAGTTTAAAATGCTCCTATAAATATTTTAATTTTATTTTATGTACCAAGCAAAGATTTTGTAAATAGTCTGCGTATATGACAAAAAATTACATATCATAAAATTTTTATTAAAACAAAAAATATTGTCATAATTTCAAGTAGGATTTTTAAAGAAATATCTTTAGTGTCAACGAGTGTATAAATATCATTAGGTTTATGGTAACAAAGAACTTCTTAAATATAAAATTGTCCACCAAGCTTGCGCATATTGTATATATTTTGGAATTAGGAAGTTTAGAACAAAAAAAAATGGTTTGGTAACATATCTGGTATTTGATAATACTTTTTTAAAAATATGTCGTGCTATGCATGTAAAATAAAGCATTAAAATTTTAAAATTTTTAAAAACTCATATATTCCAAATTAATGCAAAATTCGGCAATTCTGTCGGAATCCTGCACCCTTAGCTTTAAAAAAGGCTTAAAATAAGAAGACCAAAATCTGCAATGAAATTATATGCGGTTTAAGCTATACTAAAAGATGTAGGTACTTCAAATAGTTATGTAATCATAAATTCAAAAATAGTTTAAAATGTATGTAATAGGTTGTTAGGTTACTATAAAATAAAGAATACCGCATTACCAGATTTTTAAGAGCTTTTATATTGCTTAATCTTTTTGAAAAGATTTAAATTAAACAAATATTAAGAAAAAAAAATTAAATACAATAATATTTGAAGTTTAGAACTTTATTTTTTTTAGTTACAGCTCGGGAAAATAACGTAAAAAGAAATTTAAACTACTTTAAAGCAAAAGAAAATATGTTATCGATAGCTTAGTATGAAAACCTCGTATGACACAAAATATAAATTTTACAGGAGTTACAAAAAAAAAATTATTTTCTGCACCATTTTGCCTAGAAAGATTTAAATGTTTTGGTTTTGAACTAACACCCACGAAATGTTTCGAAGTAAGAAAACACACTGTGAACACTTAAAAAATGCAGCCAATCTTCCTTGGATGTACAAGGTCTTCACACTACATCCACTAAATCTTGGAAGCAGCTGATATATGTCGTTCCAGTTGTTGTCTTCAGAGAGCAGCACTGCGCAGATGGAATTTTTGTACTAGCTGTTATATACAGGGTGTTAATAAAGTATGTGGCCAAACTTCAGGGGGATATTCCTTACCCTATTTTAAGACAAAAAGTTCATATAAACATATGTCCTAAACAGCTTTGTTTTCTCGATACAGGGTGTTAAAATATTTAAAAAATATAAGTTTTTTCTAAATAACTAAACGACGCAAATTAAAATGACGTTAAAATTTGGTGACAGTTTTAAGTGTGTACAGAGGAATATTTTAAGCTAATGTTTTTTTCTCTCATTTTGCCAGTGGATTGCACAGGGGTAACACTCGAGATTTAATTTTAGAAAAATTTAGTAACACACTATTTTTTTTAATTTGATCTGATTTTAAGACTAACCAGTTAAAACTACACAAAAGTCATCTCTTCACTTTTTTCCTTAAATTAACTATTTTTGAGAAAAATTAAAAAACAATAAAGATTGATTTTTGGCAGTTCTATGGATTTCCTTTTTATAAAATCATTAGCTAACCAAACTTAAACACAAAGGGGGTGAAATATTTTAGTTACTTAACAACAAATAGTTATTTTTATTAAAAAAACTTATACATAAAACGTTAAAATAATAAGTAACACTAAACTTATAATAGTTTAAATAACAAACAATAAATTAAAAAACACACAAAGTCGAACTCTCAAACCTTAAAAAAGGTCATGAGATATGGACATGGATTGCAGTATTATTGCTACGCATACCTATTTTTTAAATTTTTCTCGACAACAGTTAATCTAAGGGAAAAAACGAGGAAATGACTTTTGTGTAGTTTTAATTGGTTAGTCTTAAAATCAGGTCAAATTAAGAAAAATAGTGTTACTATTTTTTTTTTAAATTAAAGCTCAAGCATTACCCCTGTGCACGCCACTGGCAAAATGAGAGAAAAAACCTTGAGCTTAAAATATTCCTCTGTACACACTTAAAACTGTCACCAAATTTCAACGTCGTCATTCTAATTGGCGTCGTTTAGTTATTTAGGAAAAACTTATATTTTTTAAATATTTTTAAACCCTGTATCAAGAAAACAAAGCTGTTTAGGACATATGTTTATAAAAACTTTTTGTCTTAAAATAGGGTAAGGAATATCCCCCTGAAGTTTGGCCACATACTTTATTAACACCCTATATAATATACGTGGTTTTTTATCTAAAACCACCAAAATGTCATTTAAAAAATGGAAATACGAGGTATTCATACGAAGCCATCGGTTATTATTGTTTTAATTTTTAAATAATCTTTACTTTTAACAAGATTAAATAGAAGTGACGCACTAGTAAAGAAAATATTTTTTTTCTATAATAACCTGCGCACAATTAAAATTTCCATTTATTGCGTTCTTTAAAAAAATATTTCCGTTTTAAAAGAAAATGTATATTTTTTCCGTATAAAAAGAAGGAATAAAAACAGTAACAAAAAATTAGAAAATCAGAAAAAAGCAAAAAAATCATAACATGAAAATGTATTGGTTTTCTAAAAAAAATGGTTTTTTGGGTATGATTTTAAAATTACGGAATTTATGAAAAAGTTTCCATACAACTAAAATTTCAGGTTAAAATTAAAGAATTAATTTTTTCTAAAATTTTGTCCAGCTCCTATAGCTTCAGGGTTATTATTTTTATTGGACAAATGTTAAAGTAGTTGTTAAAAAAAGGTGTATCCATCAAAAATTTCAGTACAAAATAGTAAAAATTTTTTTTTTAATTATTAAGATGTTTTTGAGCTTTTCATTATTTCAACTTAAACTTTTAGTAAATCTTTGTTATTAAGCAATTGAAAAACCAATAATAAATAAGAAAAATTTAATTTTTTGTAAATTCTTACAGCAAATATAAGTAAAAAATTATTATTATTTTAATATTTTGAATACGCTTAATACCCTATAGATTAAAAATTTTAAGTAACTAGAATTTTTATTATATTTTCTAAAAAAATAGAAGGCTCAAACAATATTTATGTTGTAAAAGTAATAATTGGATCATTTTCTTATATTTTTTTCAATTACTCTAATTGCATTTACGATTAAAAGAAGTACTAAGCAATTTAACCCATTAATTGTTTGTTTTACATTAAAAAATTCAAATTATTTTATCTAAAAATGTTTAACCTTAATAATTTGCATATTTTCGCAATATTTGTCAAAAATAAATATAACTTGCTTAAGGTAGCTAAAATGATTTAAGTACCATAAAGTTGCAAATTAGAACTGGAAAAGGGTTGTTAAAACGTATTTTCTCGACGGATCGCGCATAATATATTTTATTACACTCAAGTAATTTTATACAGTGTTGAAATAAATTAAGCTGCTAAAGAGCATCTCTGCTAACTTTTGATTGTTTTTGAAAATATGTCTTTGGTTTTACAGGATATATAGCAGCACACCAGGTTTTTGTTATTTTTGTTAATTCGGCTAGTATTTTATTCACTTTTTAAAATTTTTATTTTACGGTAATTTCTATGTGCTCTTATGTACTTATGTTACATTTAATTAGTGCTCAGAAGTGTCTTTGCTTAAAAGTATTAACAATTTAAAACATGCATTTTAGCCAAAAACAACGTCCTAGTTTCATTTTGGTGAATTAACAATTCTATTAAAGCATGAAAATATACTTGGATCAGTTTAAGAATAAAAATTTGGGTCTCTTTAAAAAGAAAAAAAACATAAAAAGTAGCTAAAAAGATTTGATTAGAACTGGCGGCCGCCTTTGCTTTTTATAATAGGCCGCTTCCCGTACGTGTCTGTAAAAATAGTCTTACCTTTTTAGCTACTTTTTGTGTTTTTTTCTTTTCAAAAAGCATTGAATTTTCATTCTTATACTGATCCAACTATACTTTATAGTCATATTGCTTCTTATAATGTAAATAATACCCTAATTTTTAAATGCCAAAACCTTCAAAAATTAAATATTTGTAGCATTAAAAATGCTAAATAAAATGTGTCCTTACCCCTTTGTGAAATTTAAACATAAAAACATTTTATTTAATTTTAAAAAAATTAACACAAATGTTTTCAAGGTAAGCTTCTAACACTCCAATTAAAAGTTACCACATAATTTATGTTAATTACTGTACGTTTCTGCAGAGTAATTTTGGGTTAGGTCATTGCAAAAGCCTTATCATACACCTGTATTATCAAATCATATACCTATTTATATTTTAATTTTAAATTATTATATTTGTAGCCCTAAATAAAGATTTATGTATATATGTCTAAACTCAATCGTGTGTCTTCTTTAAAAATTGTTAAAAATCTATACCATATGATATTTAGTTATAGTTCTTTATAAAATATATATACAGGGTTATCAAAAATTAAAAAATATGTATTAAAAAATTAATAAATAAAGATTGTTGTCATGGATAACTAGCCATATTATGAAATTTTGTTTTTTTAAGTATATTTATATTATATTTTTGATAATATAATTATAAAAAATAAAAAAGGTTTTTTTAATTTTGGGTAAAAAAATATTATTTTTATTTAAAAAAAGTTGATATAATTTTTGCATACCCTGTATATGAGTTGTATTATAAAATGAATGAATGACCAATCGTTTTTAAAAAAATAACAATCATGTATATTTAAAGCATGTATGAAATATTAAGCCAAAAGGATTTGCTTTTTATTAATATTAATAAAGCTTTAAATTATGTTTGAATACTGCTAATGATTATAATGTTATTTATTTGTAATGTATAAGTTATACTGTTGTCTTGTAGTTGATATACATATAAATAAATGTCCTCCATTGTAATTTTGTTTTATTTATAATACAAAGTGCTATAAAGCATAAAAATTTTCTTTTAATGTTTTGATTTGGTGAAATCTACTTTACTTGAGGTTTACACTTTATAAAGTTAAAAGGTTTGATAAATAAATTTAATTTACCTGACCTTGTTCTCGTAAAAATACCGTTTTTGATCCAATCAATACGTGTAAAGGTAAAACTACTGGAACAGTCCCTAGCCTCTTGGATGACAGACAGCAAACACTGCATGCTGCTCAGTGGGGCTTGCAATTACAGTTAACTGCAGGCCCCGTCTACATTACGTTACCTATAACTCAAGGTACTATTACTTATTAATGTTTGAAAAAATATTTTTTTACGGATTTTGATTCCTTAGACCTTCAAAAATAAATTCCAAAAATATTATACAAAAAATCGAAACCGAAAATTTTGGCCAAAATCATCCCTTAACGATAGGTCGCAAAAATCCGGGTCGTCAAAGCTACTTTTCGGGGGTTTTCGGGGTTGCTGATTTGAAATCGACCATTGGAACAAACCTACGACCGACGGGGGTGGCTCTGCGAGGATAGATTTTGGCCAAAATTCACCTCGCAGAGGCACCTCTGTCAGTTGTAGGGTTGTTTCAACGGCAGATTTCGAATCAGCTCCTCCAAAATCCTCCAGAAGTAGCTTTGACCCGGATTCTCGCGACCTATCGTTAAGGAATGATTTTGACCAAAATCATCCCCCGCAGAGCCACTCCCGTCTGTCGCAGGGTTGTTTCAACGGCGGATTCGGAATCAGCGCCCCCGAAAACCCCTGAGAAGTAGCTATGACGACCCGGATTCTCGCGACCTATCGTTAAGGGGTGATTTTGGCCAAATTTCTCCCTCGCGGAGCCACCCCTAGGCATCGTAGGGGTGTTTCTAGTTCAGATTCGGAACCAGCGCGGTCAAAAACCCCCGAGGAGTAAATTTTATCTGGATTTTCGCCTTCTGTCATGCGGGGTAATTTCGGCCAATTTTGGACAAAACTAACCCCTGCGAAGCGACCCCCGGACAACGTAGGAGTGTTTCGGTATCAAATTTGAAATCAGCGCCCTTGAGAACACCCCTGGGAAGTAATTTTTCGTTATTTTACATTATTTTCTCGACTTAGTATATTTTTGAAAGAGTTATGCAATTTCGGGGATGCCCTTTATGCACCCGAGAGGCACTTTGGGTCGACCAGCTCCCTCTCATATGTATAATGAATTCCTGGAGCTTTTCCGAGTACGATGTCTAAAACCGCACTCCAATTCGACTTGGCTGGCAAAATCGATTTATTTTCGCCTTACTGTAATTTTCCTGGTCTAAAAAATATTAATTTTACCAAAAGAAGTTATTTTTTATAAAAAAATCTTAATCTTAAACCTATAATGCAACCATTAAATGACTTTTTTAGTCGTATACGAGGTTTTTGAAAACTAAGAATTTGGCTTAAGAGTCAATATTAAAAATTGTTATTGAAAAAAGTTGATTAAAAATAAAAATTACGTTTAAATATGCAATTACATACAATTACATGAAAAAAATATATTTTTTTTTATTTTACAATGTAACTATAGTTATGTGAAATTTTGGATGCACTGATAAACAAATGATCTCTTGATTGTAAGAATAGTTTGACAGTGAACGTCAAATAAAATTTGTTAATATGCTGGTGATATTTAGTGTGAAGAAAAAGTAGAAATTGTGTTAATCGTTAATGATAATTATAAAACTGATCGTGATGCAGCTGAAATATTTAACAACAGATATCCTAAGAAAAATATTCACCATACATCAGTAATGAAAATTTAAATCATGTGTTGTTAATAATAAATTAACAAACGTCAAAAATCTGTTGCATATATGAAGAAGAAGAAGTTAAATGTAATTTTATCTGCATTACTATTTAATATGAGGTTCATACCAAACCATGCTTGCCATCAAGAAATTATTTGTTTATCAGTGCATCGTAAATTTCATGTAACTACAGTTACATTTGCATATATAAAATAGTAAATAAAAAAAAATATATTTTTTTCCATGTTATTAGATGTAATTGCATATTTGAACGTAGTTTTTAGTTCTGGTCAACTTTTCCTAATAACAATTTTCAATATTGTCAAAAGTAAAGGTAATTTACTCTTAAGCCAAATTAATATTTTTTTAAGAAAACTCGTATACGACTGACAAAAATCATTAAATCTTGCACTAATACTCGTCACCGCGGTGTCCAGGATATCGTTATATGTATTAATTCTGTATTTATCGAGTACGCTCAGTTCTTCCTTGTCAGAATCGGAACCTGATTCGTCCGATCTTTTTTTTCTTTTCTTTTGGCGTTTGACCGGTAATTCCTCTTCCACATTGGCGTCAATACCTTTTTCTTCCATTATTGAGTTCATTTTTGTCACGAAATTGTCTGTTGCAGATTTTACTTGCTCAAAATCGCGTGAAAAAGATATTACTTTGTTTTTAAAATGCTTTACCAAATCATTAGATTTTAAAAAATCAATTTCTGAATTTTGCAAGTATTTAGATAAAGGAGTCGAAATTTCAAAAATTCGTAAATAAATCTGGCTGGTTATAACAGTTTCAAATTTTAGTAAATTTTCTTTCAAATTTCTGGCTTTAAAACGAACATCTGCAGAAAATTGTCCATCAGTTTTCAGTTTCAGAAGTGCTTCAATAAGCGAGATATACAAAGCATTTTTGCTGTCGTTGAATTCGCCAAAAATTTTTTCGACTGAAATATGTTTGCTATACCATCTTGTTTCATTAATTCGTGACAATGGTATTTTTTTGCTGAATGCTCTGGTATGATTCTCTGAAAAAGACTGCAACCTCGTTTAGAAGACCAAATAGGGAAGTAGCAGCTATCGACTTTTTGGTTATGTCTGTAATAAATAAATTTAATACATGCGCATAGCACCAAACATGTAGTATGTCTGTACCAGTTTGCTGACTTAGCCATGCTTGAAAACCATTATATGCACCTTGCATATTTGCTGACCCATCTGTAGAGCTCCTGATACATTTCCTAATATCAATTTTATTACCTTAAAGGATATTTTGAAATAACAAATAAAGATTCTGGCCGGTTGATGAATCACATTCGACTATATCGAGAAGCGTCTCTTTGATTTTTGCATCATTTACATAGCGAATAACGTAAGCACATTGATCTTTTACTGACTCGTCTTGTGTTGTATCCAGTTGGACTGAAAACATTTCAGCTTGATTTATTTTTTCACTTATCGCTTTTTGCATTAAACGTTTGATAGCCAAAATAATGTAATTAACTGTTGTTTTTGATATCAAAGTCACAAAACCTGTTCTCCTTTTGTGTCCAGCGTCATGTGTTTTTTGCTATCTGCAATAGCTTTGCTAAGATGGGAATTCAGGGTCGAATCGTATTTTCTTAGGAGTAAGACCAATTCTAAAAAATTACCATTATCTAATTCCGGTTCATCTAAAAGATAGGCAGCTTCATTTTTGTTACCTCGATAACTCAAGCCGCATTTTCCTATAACTTTGACAACGTCTATTATTCTTTTAAGAACGTCTTTCCTACATTGAACCTGGGATCTTCTGAGATCTACAGATTCATTTTGGATCAAATGTTTTACACTCGCATTATTTTGATCCAAGAAGAATGCTTGAGCGCAAATCGAATGGTCATGACTGACTTCGTGTTCTTTAATGCGAGTATAATGATGAAGAAAATCAGTCAAGTTGCGGATAAATGTATCACGGTAATTTTCGATTTTTCCACAAGCCATACATATGCCACAATATAAAGCTTTTTTTTCTGAAGAATATGTCAACCACTTACGAACCTTATTTCCATTAGAAAAAGTTCTTTTCCAATTGATAAATTCACCCTCTCTAGGTTGTTGAGGATGAAATTTCAAAAATTTATTTCGGTTGGTAGGATCAGGTGGTACAAAATAATCGAAATTCGTGTCACCTGGTTGAAGACCTAAAGTATGTTCTCCGACTGTATTAAATTCAACATTTATTTCTTCGATTTCCTGTTCAATTTCAGATTTATTTGTAGGTTGAGGTTCGTTCATTGTTTGCTCTTTTTCAATATTTTCGACCGTTAAAATGTTCGTATGTTGCGACGTCGACGGGAATGATGTTTCTTCGTTGCGATTGTGATCGTGTTTATCAGGCGTATGCATGTTTGTATATTTTTCGACGTAAAAACTGTCCAACTTTTTACATTTTGTGGCACTTTTTGCCAATTCAAGTTTACGCTTATTACGTAACCTTTCGGCGCCACCCATCTTTTTTCTCGACTCCATAGGATCCATATCCATACCTATTTACATTACATCATAAATCTGAATGTTATCTCTTTTTAAATGAGTAGGGTGTCTCGTTTATTAAGGGCCTTTACATTTTCTCGGAAACTATAAGTAAACCGAGAAAAAGTTTTTTATGAAACTTGTTTGTACTACAAGTATTTTTAATTTTCAGGTGTGTTGTGTTTCTATATACATATTTAATAAAACACCCTCTTTTTATAAAATTTTTGAATAGCCCTTTTAAAGAAAAATTCGACGATATGTATGACTATGAGCCTGTGATGCAGAATGGATGCAATTATGTAACATCTATGACTAAACGGGACCTACCGTTTAGGCTCACCTAACAGATTCAAAAATTGGTTATAGGATTTTAATTATTAGGATATGAAACTGTGAATTCGCTCCTTACCAACGTGGTCACAACCGTTTTAGGATGTTGTTAAGAAGTCTCTTTCTTTTTTTCTTTATTTATTTTTGGCTTTGGTCTCCTCAGATCTTTCTTTACCAGACAGAGCTTTTCAGGGTTTTGTCAGTAGAAAATCTGGATGTCAGGCTCAAAGCCCCCAGAAAATCCAAAAATTTTAAAATTTATTTTAAACCAATGCAAAGCACAAATTAATGGCGGTCAAGCCAAGATCTGGTATTGGCACTGCGCATAACCGGTGTCTGTCAGTTCTCACGCTTCCCGCTGCGCGCGCACCCATTTTCCGGCATTGGAAAACACTTCGTGCTCAAAACGAAAACGGAACTACGACAGGATATAGGAATCTTTGGTCACAGCGCCTAGTCCTAGAAATAGGACCCCATTAAGTGGCGTCAGTCTCTCCTTGGTCGCAGAGGATTAAAATCAGTTGATAAGGCTCCGCCAACCGCCCTTTCCGGAAAAAGGTATGTAGCTTTTTATCGCTTAACTTCACTCATCGAAGGTCAAACAGAAACTCCTTGTTAAAAAGTTATTTTTAAACGAAATATCAAGCTTTCCACAATAGAATTGTAAACAGGTTAATAAGAAGCTTATTAATAGTTTCATATCTTAATCATTTAAATCTTATAACCAAATTTCGAATCTGCCATTCAAGCCAAAACGGTAAGTCTGGGGCCTTTACTACGTAATATCATTGAAATTGCAATTCTATTTGCTATCTAAAAATATAAGAATATACAGGGTGTTTCTTTAATAAAAATGTGAAAAATAAGTTTGCCAAACTTGGCAACAGTGCGTAGGTTTTTACAGAATTTTAAATAAGAATAATAAATAATCAAAAGTACTATCATATAAAAAAGAATACCGATTTTTTTTTAAGTCAATCAGCGTTGTATTTATAGCTTTTACATATTAGCATCCATTCATATACATGGCTGAATTTGTCTTTGAAAGGGCTATCCACAAATGTTATAAAATATGGGGTGTTTTATTAAAAAAAAACTTTGTCGCCAGTATATAAAATCGCAAATTATAGATACTTTTACAGCAAACACATTTTACAAAAAACTTTTTCTCGTGTAACTTATAGTTTCGGAGAAAAGTTATAGGCCCTTAATGCCCTTAATGCCCTTAATAAACGGGCCAACACGTACATGTCAACATTACACAACAAAGTTTAAACAAATATAAAATAAAAAATAACTTTTAAATATTGCTTTCTTTTCTGTCGTAAGTCATAACCTGTCAATAACTACATCTGCAATATTTGTTATATTAGGTTTTTACGGCATCAGAAACAAGGCTTTTAAATTCTCCTTTTGAAGGCAACTACGTAGCCTTGTTTTAAACAAACTTAATAATCAAAATAAATTGTTGTCAAGTCAGGTGCAGTCCAGTTAAACAGTGATTTTTACTTCTAATTTAATATTTTTTTTGTAATTAGCCGTGTCGTATTCTTTAAGGATTGGAAGGGCCCTTTGAAGCAACCTTATAAGGGCCCACCGGGAAACTTTCGTTATCCTGGTGGGCCAGCACTCGCCTGTCTATAGTTGTCTAATACTTACCAGATTTTCAATGAACATCTATTCAGTTTCAAATTCGAATAACTATATTTTATTCGCTAGTCATCAGCTCACATTAAAAATTCACGTTGAAATCGACAAATTTATATCTAAAGAAATCAAATAAAACACGTTCTCCTGGTTAGGTAGTGAACGTTTTCCAGTTTGATTGGTTAACATTGTCAAAGGCGCCGCGCGCCGACATTAGTTTAAGGTTGGCGGTCGCCGCTCTAGCATGTTAGTGTGCTGCGCACAACCATTGCCGCGCTCCAGAAAAAAAAAAAAATTCCAATGCACGTTTGGTCAGATAATCGGCGCCAAGCGTCTAAATAGCGTCTTATATGCACGTTTTTCGACTGGCGCTGCAAGCCGCTTGCGTAAACTTATTAATTTTTTTAAATATTATATAAAAGAGTTATTTTTTCTCTTCAACGTACCGGCGCTGCAGTATCGAAATCGCGGCGGCGCATCGAGCATTTGCCCGGCTTGCCCTATGGCCCATCCGTCACTGCTTTTAGCTAACCGAAACATTGTGTATCAATTAACAAATAAAAACAATGAAAGTCCAAGATTTTAGTGTTATTGAAACCATAACATTGTCTAACACTTTTAAAGAAACGTTATAGAGGACATGTTCCACTTTTATAGGTATTTTCCCAGCTTTTGGTTAATTGGAGAATTATACAGTGAGATTTCTTTTCTTACAACTTCCTGGAAAGTAACACAAAAAGCCACTCTCAGACATGTCTGAGAGTGGCTTTGAAAAGAGAATTTTGAGGCGGATTAGATAGGCTAAAAATAGATACAGGGTGCTATTTAAAATTTAAAATTTGGGTTATTTCCGGTTAAACAGGAAGTAAAAAAATTGGTTTTATTAAGTCATTAAAAGCGTGTCCTTATGACAGGTATATTACCTAAATTTAAAAAAATCATTCTTATAAATGAAAAAGTTATGAGCTGTTACATGTTCGCTGTGTCACCCGGTATATTACATGTCGCATTAAATCCAGAACACCCTTTTTGAAAAAAGGTTTTAATATTATTTTTTTTTACCTTGACAAAATAAAAAACCAATTTACAAAATTTACAATAAACACCCACGTTAGTCCAGTAATCTGGTCTTTTAAAACAAATACGCAGGGACTAAAAGGTTTGTTAAACATGATTTTTTATAAACCTTTATCAGAGCATTTATATTTCAAAAACTCAATTAGCTGAAAACAAAACTTGCGATAAATTCGTTTAAATAGCAACAAGCAGGGTGGGAAAGGGTTAATAAATCTTTGTTAGCGGGCGAGTGTTACAAAACACAACACTGGGCGGTTTTATCAAACAACAACAAGCATCAATCATTGAGATTGGGCCGTCATTACCATATATTCGCGCTCTCGGTGTTTCGTCTCTGAAACACAGGGCAAATCGGGATAATTATTTAAATAACAGGCCTGGTTGTTCACCGGACACTCTTGGACATTGTTTGTACCAAAGTATATATTTATTTTAAAACATGTTAAAATAAATTTGTTTTCTAACAAAATTAAGCTTTTGTTGATAGTATACTCATGATGTCAATATGCCCAAAGAAATTTAAATGGAAAAAATGTAGTATTGTTAAAGACTAACAAGATTGACTCTTTACGGTATATTTTTTATTAACCCTTTTTTATTAAACACAGTAAATACAGTGTGTACCAATTAGTGGATGAATCCAATAAAATTTCGATTGTTTTGGTGTTACAAGGAGAATAAAACCGAAAAATTCTTTAAAAAATTTATCAGATTTTATACATATTTCTAGAATAAAAAATAAAAAAAGGTAGCAGTTTTTCTTTCAATTAAACCAGAGTTTTATAGACCATTAGCCCACCGTAGAAAAAAGGACCAACCGTACCAAGTATGAATATTAACTATACGCTAATTATTTATTGGTAGGTTTTACAGAATGACTGACTGTTATTAGTTCTGGTTAGAACTAGAAAATACCAAACCAAATTCAATAAAAAAAATTTGCGGAAAATTAGCGTCATACGTGTAAGTCTAAGGGCCAAGCACGAATTTGGCTTTTGATAAAAAAAAGTATTTTTAAACCAATCCTTCTTAGTAGGCTAAGTTAAAGTTTTTGAAAGGTTATTTATTGCCTATCTATCGATTAAATAGCATACTAACTATAACTGTTCCAAAATGACTATAAAAATACTACTGATTTATCTTTTTATCATTAACTTTACAAGGTACTGAGTTCTATAAACTAAAAAATGTACGCAATAAGCATTGCAACTATCTAATGATATACACTGGGAAATTTTACTTACTAGTATTTTTTCTAATTACACAGATCCACATAATTTTTGTAACATTGATGAGGATGCTTATTTTGCATTTTATTTGGGAACATTTTTTTCCCAGAAATGGCCTAGTACGTCCCATTTTCAAGTACCTGCTTCTCTTTTATATAATGGGATCTTTGAAATTATTTTTACCTGCCTTAGGTCCGGAAACTACAACAAGACCGCAGAGGGGTTATTTTCACAATATTGTGCGATCCTTTAAGAGTTTTATTGTTTTCTGCAGTTTAGTTGGTTTCTGTCTCGTTTACAGGACAGTTAAGTGTTTAAGTCGATTTGGATATAAAATTGGCAAGTTCGAGTCGTCGATGTTGTCAGCCGATAAGTTTGGTTATATATGTGGACGATTTATTATAAAGTCCCAAGCTAGGTCTATATCTGAGGAAGTCAAATAAGCCTGTTTTTTATATTTTAAGTGCAAAATTGGGGATCAAAATAAAAGTTGGGCTCCTCATGTTTGTTGTGTGAGTTGTCACGTAAATTTAGTGCAGTGGATGTATCGCAAGAAAAATTCTATGCCGTTTGCTGTGCCTATGGTGTGGAGAGAACCTACTGACCATGTAAGTGTTGTTATTTTTGCATCACTAAAACAGAAGGGATTTCAAAAAAGCATAGAGACAAAATAGAGTTTCCAAATTTGCCTTCTGCGCTAAGGCCAGTTCCTCATTGCCAGGAACTACCGGTACCGATAGCGCCTTTAAACCTGGGCATCGTGTTTCCTATGGATTTAAGTTCCTTATCAGAATATGATACACAACTTCCTGAAAACACCAGTTGTGACCCAACACTTTTACCAACTACCAGTGCACCTCACTTAATTACTCAGAATGAATTAAATGACTTGGTACGTGACCGAAGATTGTAAAAACAAAAATCGGAACTTCTTGGTTCCAGACTTCAACAGTGGAACTTGTTAGATAAAAAAGCAAATGTTTCACTTTACCGACAACGGAATGTAACATTATTAATTTTTTTTTAAGTGGAAGGGTTGCTAGGTGTTATTGGACCTCGGATAAGGAAGCTCCCAGATGATCTCCGTTTTCAAGAATAATTAAATAAAAAGGAATTGGCAGCTTGGACGTGTTTTGTACGTATAGTAAAAGGATTTCTGGGCAACAAGAAAGATGAAGACTATAAAAGCCTCATAGATAAACTGTTAAAAACCTATGAATTTCTAGGGTATCGCATGTCTCTAAAAATATATTTTTTGCACTCCCATTTGAATTCTTTCCAGAAAAATTTGGGTGCAGTAAGCGACGAACAAGGAGAGAAGTTTCACCAGGATCAAAAGATGAAAACAAAATACCAAAGACGCTGGAACCCATCTATGTTGTGCGACTACTGTTGGTTTTTAAAAAGGGATGATGCTACAGAACACAAAAGGTCGCTGTATCATATCTCGTGCAATATATTTTTTATTCACATAACAATTAATCCTTAGTAATGTTTTTGCATAGATTCCACATGTTTCATATGTTTATAATAAATAAATATATTATGAGATTTTAAAAATATGTCGTATCCTCTTTTTTCTCCTTATAACAAAAAAACTCAATGTGTTGCAGCTTACCATTTTCGAATTTAGGACTCCTAAATACTAAACAAACCTATTTTTATCAATGTTACTTTATAAAAATTTAAATTTTTGACTTGTGTTATTGGAGTAATATTTTTTAAATTTAAGGAAAAAAAATTAACTTACTCACTCACTTACTTATTGACTTATCACTTCTTAAGGGAGTAAAAACTTGAAATTTGGTACGTAAGTGGATTTTAGGACACAAGAAAAGGAAAGATTCTGAAAACCGAACATTTTTACTCGGGGTGCCGACACACAGGGGCGGTAATATCGTATATTTAAGGGATAATTTAGAGTTTTGCAATCAGATTGAAACTAAGTTTTTGAGGCCAAAATTGCCTTGGAATTTAAAATGCAGGCAGGGTTTTATTTGCTAAACACAGAAAATTGCTAATTTTACCTATCAGAACCCAAACCAAGCGCGATTTTAGGAATATTAAAATAGGCAATTTTCGTACTCTATATTCGGTCTAAAAGTTAGGTTCTACCTACCAAGCAAAATATTCGGAAAAATAGGACATAAGATCTCCCCTTTTTTTATTCATTGAACTCAAAAACAAAAAACAAGATTCCATCAAAAACACTTACGTAAAATATGGGTCAAGTTCCCATCCAAAAATCTCGGTCTCTCAAAGTACTGGGATCAAAAGTTAGACCAAGTGTGTCCATAATTATTTTATTCCACTTTTTTTGACTTGGCAAATTTTTAACTAATCTGTCTGTATAAATAAATTAAACTGTTTGTATTACTAAAAAAAGAACAATACACAGCTCCACAAAAATCAAAAAAAAAATGTTCACTCGTATTTGACATACTTACTATAAGTTTTTGGGGTGGCTGATACCGAATCCAAGCTCAAATTGCGTCATCACATTAGGTTTTTTTTTTAATTGCGAAAACCTTAAATTTAGGTTTCATGAATAGAATATCACCATAAAATCCTGAAAAAATTCATACAGGGATTTTTAAAGCTGCCCAATAGGATAAAAGAGCTACGAATGTGACCAGTGTGATCCTAACCTTAAATTCAGGTCTTAGATATGATTAAAAGATGAGGTATCGTCCAAAAAAATTCTTTCGCGATGTTTCTGACATTCTAGACCAAATAAAAGTGCAAGGAATGTGATAAGTGTGATCCTTACCTCGTATTGAAGATTTAGGTGTAATCAAATGAATCTAATAACCTTAAAAAATTTACATAAATCATTAACGGGGTTCTATATTTCAACTAAGATCCCAGATGTTCACTTATCATTGGAATCTCGGGGAGTTTCTTCAAAGGTGAATAAAACTGTTTTTTTTTTTGGTCAAATTCATTAATCTCCCTTAGCTCTTTTATGATAACGCACTTGCTTATTCTCAAAAGATCTGCGTAGTGAACGCCGTTTATGTTTTTTCTTCATATCTCTTTTAAGATTCCAGCGGAAGTCTGTCATCATTGTTTCACCCCACAGTGGCTGATATCTTCTTTCCCTGTCTTTTATGTCTTGGTAATATCTCTCGCCTGCCACGCGCTTTCTTTAAAGTACGGTTTAATATATAAATTGATGTGACTATGATGAACCACACCAATTGTTAAAAAAAAATTACAACAATTTGATAAACCCGTGCACAGGTTAGCTTCCCGCCAAAGCAAGCTGTAGGTGTGCATGCAAATCTACCCGAAACTCAGGAAAGAAATAATGGCGCCACCAGTTTTCTTACGAACTACAAACTGGAATTCCCCTAGATGCTATAGGAGCTTGCTTGGGCGATCACACACCAGTGCACAAAAAAATAAGTGTGTTAGACTAAAGAAAAAAAAATACTGCCTGATACTGATTGAAAAAGAGATGTCTACAATCTACAACTGAGTCTGTAGAAGAGTTCTTGAAAAGAGGTCTTGTAAAGATTCTCGAAAAGAGGTCGAAAAGATTTTTTAAAAGAGTTGAAAAGAGATCTTGTAAAGAGGTCTTGTAAAGAGTCTTAAAATGAGTCTTAAAAAGATTCTTAAAAAGAAGTCCTACAAACAACGGTAGACATTAAAATTTAAAACAACATGAAAATAATTAAAGTTTAATACAAAACAAAATGAATGACTGAAGGCCTTAAATAAATTAGCAAACAAATAAAAGAATTGGCTGAAGGCATTTAATAAGCTATAAGAATTTAAGAAAAAATAATCAAATAAAGGTGGCTGAAGGCCCAAGAAGGACTATTAAATAAAGATAAAGTCAAAAAAAAATACAGAATTAAATAAATTAAATTAACCATTTAAATAAACAACTCAACTAACAGGCTATTTGTGCTAACATGTTTACAGAACATACCAAAAATTAACAAAATTATTTCCACAAATTAATTTAAAAAATTAAAAATAAAAATATTTACGATTATCAACGGCATAGCTGTTACTGCGCATTCATTAAGTGTAAAATAAAATAATTTATTATTGATATTTAATGAAAACCGGAAATTATTTATGACTATATAAAAATGAAAGAAATTTAATTAATGCGCATGCCCGACCCTAAATTTTATTTTTAATTGAAACTTACAAAAGAAAAGACATTTAAACTGTTAACTAAGATAACACAAATAAAAAAAGCTCAATTTACTAAAATCAACAAATTAATATCGATCATATCGATATTCGATAAACATAATACATCCCTTCACTTAGTGATATAGGCCTCAATATTTAAAAAAAAGGAGAACATTGCTAATGACAAAATAAAACTATTACACGCCTTCTTCTTCTTCTAAGAGCCGTCTTGATTCATTACCGGAGGCAGCGCAGCCTCTTGGGTTTTTTGTGCCTCTCTCTCTCGCCTTGCTCTTCACTGTAATCGCCGAGCTTATCTGAGAAATAATCAACATGTAAGTCAAATAAATGTTGCCTAATACTCATTTTGCATCCCAAAGCGTAATAGCTATTATCTGAGATCTAGTTGAAGTATAGAACCCTGTTAATAATGTATTCATATTTTTTGAGGTTATTCAATTCATTTGGTTACACCTAAAACTTCAATACCAGGTAAGGATCACACTAGTCACATTCCATGCACTTTTATTTGGTCCGAATGTCAAAAACATAGCGTGAGAATTTTTTCAGAATTTTTGGACAATATCTCATCTTTTAATTATATCTATGACCTGAAATTGAGGTTAGGATTACACTGGTCACATCCGTGCGTCTTTTATTCTATTAAGCAGCTTTAAAAATCCCTGTATTAATTTTTACAGAATTTTTTGAGGATATTCTATTCATTAGGTCATACCTCAAACCTAAATTCACGGTTTTCGCAATTTAAAAAAGAAACCTGACGTGTTGGCGCAATTCTGAGCTTGGATTCGGTTTCAGCGACCCCAAAAAGTTATAGTAAGGATGTCAAATCCGAGTGGGGATTTTTTTTTGTGGAGCTGTAAATTTATACGGACGGATCAGTAAAAAACTTAAATCTCAGTATTGTTCAAAAATTATTATCTGCTTGTCCTAGGATATGTGATATGACATATGTTATTTCATTTTTTTTTAATATTTAGTATTAGACAAATGTAAAATATTACTATCTACAATGAGATAATAATTTTAAGTTTGAAATAACATATATATCTTCTTAAGGTTTAAGTTTTTTCTTTAATTTATACAATTTTATTAAAAACTATCACGTTTGGGTCTACAGAGTTCGATAGTAATTTAATTCTATAAAAATTTGAACTTTTAAATTATAACTGTATACAGCGGCGTAGCTAGGTTTAGGGGCTCCCGGGGCGGAGAGAAAGTTTGCCGCCCCTACAGAATCAAAAAGAAAAATTTATACCACGAAAAAGGTAAAAATAATAAATTATAATAAAAACCAGTGTTATAGGCCGGCTGTATAAATTATTTATTATGCTACTTGACATGACATAGAATCTTAGTATCTACAACTACATATGAACATACTCAGATATTAATTTTACGGCTTTTCGGCAGCGAAATCTGAAATCACATTGTCTAAGTCCACTTTGTTTGCTAAATTATGCTCGATTGACATTTTTGTCAAATTCGTTAACCTCAACAAACTCATAGTAGTACGTAAGTAATTCGTGATAAATTTCAATTTAGATAGGCTACGTTCACTGCTAGTTACAGTGATGCCTATTTCAAAAATATCCTTAGCATTATTGCAATATTAGGAATGAAAGTAACCAAAATATACTGTTGTACAAACCCCGGAGCGGGAGTTTAAGCGGCCCATTGGTCAAAATTTCTGCTTCTCTATTTGACGCACGGACAAAATTTTGGAGTCTTTTAAGTTCTTGCTGAAACTCTTCTATATCAATATCATCTAGTACTTACTCTAGTTTGCAAATTAATTCAGGTTTAATAGGTTGGATTGAGTTAAAAAAGAAAACTTTGCGTCCAGATCATCAGCTGTTGAAATCGTGTTTTGATTTCCTGGATAATTCTGTCCACAGAAGTAAACATTTTGCGTCACAGTTCCAACTCATATGACAAACTAGCATCCGCTGCCCCGTGGACATCATGAACATGACACATTGACATGTGTCATGTGACATTGACATTGTATTTATTTGTGTTAAATGTTAAGTGTTTGTTTGTCACTTTAAGTTCTAAATGTTCATTACACAACAAAAATGAGTATTTTTCGTGAGAAACCCCTTAGTTTTAAGAAAATATTTTGATATATATATAATATATATATATATATATATATATATATATATATATATATATATATATATATATATATATATATATATATATATATATATATATATATATATATATATATATATATATATATATATATATATATATATATATATATATATATATATATATATATATATATATAATTTTTATTAAATGATATAATTGTCCTTAAATTTGCAACTAGCCCAAATTACGTTCCTTTATGACAAACTGTCTTCATGATTGTGACATAAATCTAGTGTATGATGGCCCCATGGGCGCTCCTAAATCCGCTTATCGTGTTAGTATGAAAATGGCGTGTGTTAAATTCCACAAGGAGTTACACAGCCCCCGTTATTTTAAGATTAACATTATAAATATTGAAATGGTGTACAGGATGTACCAAGTTCAAGCCTCATCATTGGCATATCAAGAACTGTAAGATATACAGTAAGGTTAAATTGAAGCACTTGCGTAACTTAATGTTTACTTAGATATTCTCTGTATTAAAGTTAATAAAAATCCGAATACGTTTACACTTAAATATACTTTTTTGTTTTTTTTTTCTTAGGGATAAGTTTTAAAATGCACCGCAATTTAACATTTTTGCACCATAAAATAGCAATATATGTAGTACAAAATTTACCGACAAAATGTACATTGGGATAGTGCAAAATAAAATTTACTAGCTATATACCAGTTATCAGAAAATAAATAAATTGATGCCTTGCATTAACAAGATGCTGATCAATTTAAAATATTTGTTTAAGGCAAATTTAATTTCAGTATCCAAACTCTCTTATTGAAAATAAAAACGTTGTTGGATACATAAAAACTTCACTTTTAACATTAAAAAAATTAACATTCTCTGATAAAGAAAATTAAATTTTATATCTATTAATGATTAGATCACGTCGGTATTCGTAACTGAGTAAATTTTAATTTTTATTAAAGCGTCAAGTATTTGTAATTAATTAAAATTCAAGAAAAACTTGTCATAATTGGGCAATTAATACCTTCTTACTATTTTTATAAAAGCAACCTAAATAATGTAAACGCTTTTAAATATTAAAAAATATCTTCGACAACACACCAAAAAATTAATCAAGTGTTCTTCTAGAAGTATTTAAGGTGATATGATTAGTTTTTTGAAATGACAGAACAATAAAAGAATAAGTTCTTTAGGTAATAGGTAATCGATAAATATTAAATTAGTTTTAATTTTCCATTTTTGCCACCGTAGCAAATCCCCAAATTAGATATTATTACCCTATAAAAAAAAGAAAAATAACATTGTTTTTAATAAAAATCTACATTGTTGTAATAACATAATATATATATATATATATATATATATATATATATATATATATATATATATATATATATATATATATATATATATATATATATATATATATATATATATATATATATATATAAGGTCACTCATTTATACATTCATAACGATTTTGGCACGGAGGTAGATTATGAGTAGAAGACGCCAGCTAAAAAATTTAGGAACACCCTTCCTAAAGAGGTAGAATGGGGGGTGTATGGAACTTCGTCATTTCTGGACTTAGAGGTTTGAAAATTTGAAAGTAGACTAGTGGTTACTATCAAAAATAAGCTGTTATAACATTTTTGGAATCGCATTGCTTGGGTGGTCTTTTTTGACCAGTTTTTATAGAGAAATCGTCCATTTTGAAGTTGTAAAAATGAAAGTTCGTAACTACGCTTCCGATTAGCCAGAAAAATGGAAGACTTAAGCTGAGAAAGGATTTTAGGAACCCCCTATAAGGGTAGAATAAGGTTAAAATTTTGGAGAGAGCGTCATTTCTGGACTTAAAACTATGAATTTGGTATCTTGGCCATTGATTACAAATAGAAATGATCTGTTTTTAAAAAAAATTAAATTACGTTCCTTGGGTGGTTAAAATGGGGATGAAGGTTTGTATAGAAAAATTATCATTTTTATAGTTTTTAATATAAAAGTTGGTAATTAGGTTTCTAAATACCCAAAAAAATAAAAGGTGGTTGTATTTTTGGAACTTTATCCTTAGGGAGGGTTAAAAGGGGAAATAAAAGCTTAAATGACAAATTCGTACCCACACATTTACAAAATAATAACAAATGAACTGGGATAAAATAAAAAAAGCCTAATCGCACAACGCGAACTAAGTCGCGGAATGTGTGACAAAAGACGGAGCGCGGAGAATATGAAGCTACTGGATTTATACTTGTAGTAAGTGTAACGCCCTGACTTACTGATACGAGCTACGGATGTTGTGTCAAAGGGAAAACATCTCAAAACCCTGGTCAAATTCTAGTGTAAGGAAAACATCAACAAAATCTTAAAATATTTACAACAAAACTATTACTACTTGTTACAGAAAAAATATTCTGCTGCTAACTTAAAACTAAATTACAAAATAGAAAGGTTATTTAAAAAAATTAAATTAATTTAAAAAAATTCTTGTAAAATTGTGAAATAACATGTTTTATTAATCTACTAAAGTATTGGACAAAAACGAAATTAAAAGTAGATACAAAACAAATTAGGGACCTTGAATTAAAAGTTGTCAAATAAAATATATTTTTTACTCTATTTTGTGTCTATTTTATTTCTAATTAAGTTTTATATTAGATGGCTTTGCTGCACCGACTTTAAAAATAAATTGTAGGTTCTCAATTTGTTTTATACCTACATTTCATTTATTGTTTTTGTCAAAAAATTTAGTATATATATATATATATATATATATATATATATATATATATATATATATATATATATATATATATATATATATATATATATATATATATATATATATATATATATATATATATATATATATATATAGTGTTCCAAAAAATTTGTACCAAACTCAAGGGGGTTATGGGGGACATTGTGGTGAACAATTTTTGCATAGAAACCCATAGTCAAAAATGATCCGTTTTGGCTCCAGAGTCATTTTTGCCTAAAAGTTGATTATTTATCATTAAATAGTTTGATAAACCTTCTAGTGGAGAATTATAGCAAGAGAGATAGGAAGTAATAAACACTTTTTTGTGTCTGTATACTTGTTTATCAGCATTGCATTCCTAAACTCGATGTTATTGGCAAATTTAGTCGAAATAACAGCTACATGCTTCACATTCGATTTTTTTGCGACACAGTGTTGCGTTTAAACTGTAAAAATGGTTAATTTCACGTTTAAAGAGTATGCAGATATGCATTTTATTTATGGTAAGGCAAGATGTATTACTAGACAAGCTGAGCGGATCTCTACTAAACGATTCCTCAACCGCCGACATCCTTCTCGAAACTTAAATTCAACTTCTGTAAACACCCAAGAAGAATTACTTGGATGAGTGATAGCAGACAATATTAAAAGCAAAGAAGAAATGGACGGGACTAAAACGACATCATTAGAAGTGCCACCTTCTCGTGGAATAAGAATTATAATTGTTTATGCGGGAAGGGGTTTCTCACAAACACTTTAATAATGTTAGCTAAAAAGATTGCAAAATATAGCGCTAATTTTTATTTATTTATAAAATCTGCACTGTTTGGACAATGATTTAAAAAAAGTTTGGTTTTCAATTTGAACCACGGAGTGTTGTACCTAGTTTTTGATAATGCCAGTTATCACTTGCGACAAATACAAAAAAAAAATCTAAAACAAAAGTTGACATTAATTTTTTTTTGTAATAAAATATCGTTTTAGTTTCCCTAGATAAAAAAACTTTTTAATCCAATTATTTATTATAATTATGTTGTTACTCATTTTATGATATATCTTAAGGGTACTTAACTGACATCTTTAAATTGATTTCACTGTAATCTTAAATGAGGAAGGTCAGTTTAAAATTTCATTTGTTTTAATGATTTCTGTCATTTGTCACTTAATTATAGCAGTTACTAATGTTACTTAAACTTTTATCTATATAAAAAATAAATTCATAAGTCTTCTTTCTCGCCTACTTGACCCCTTTCATCTAATTTTCCCTGGCTCTCCACGTCGTGAACATGCTTTGCGATTTGCGAATCTTGCGATTCTAAACACAATGAGCCTGTTAATTAGATTTTGCTAATTTATCTCCCGACTCGGAGTTCCCCATCATCCGTCAGTTTCTATTATGTACAGAATGACGGAATGGCCTTGTTACAGTGATGATGGAATTTCGAGTGAAATTAGGATTTTATGTTTGTACATAGGTCAGATTCTGTGAGATAATGGTTCATATATGTAAAATCTTTTTCTCCATTATAACAATAAACTGTGAAGTATTTTTAATGCATATATGAATAACTAAACATTTTCTTAGTTGAATTGTATATGATGTTAAAGTATTATTCGTTCTATTTAGATAAAAAAGATTTCTTTATTGTAGATTACACATAAAGGCCACAAGATTTATCTTTTAACATAAATCTATAAAGTTATAATCATTGTCTCTAATAATGTATTATTTAAATTATCTAAAAATATTATATATATATATATATATATATATATATATATATATAATATATATATATATATATATATATATATATATATTATATATATATATATATATATATATATATATATATATATAATAATATATATATATTATATATATATATATATATATATATATATATATATATATATATTTATATATATATATATATATATATATATATATATATATATATATATATATATATATATATATATATAAAGGGTGTGTTTATTAGGTTGCGGTCTTGATAATAAAAACTCATTTGTTTTTTATCCCAATATTTGTCAACTATTTATTAACTTCATCAGGAGTAGAACTTAAGTTAGTCAAATTTAAAAAACATAAAAATGCCATAAGCACTTTAGATGAAATGACGATATTTTTATAAATTTATATTTTACTCTAAGTAATTCTACTCCTGTATGAAGTTAATAAATAGTTGACGAAATATTGGGGATAAAAAACAATATGAGTTTTATATTAGTCACAGACCGTCATACCATGAAATATAAACACATCCGTATTTATATTATACGGTATAAATTTAATTTATATATATATATATATATATATATATATATATATATATATATATATATATATATATATATATATATATATATATATATATATTTAAAAAAAAAAAGCGAAAAGTCAGTCATTTATACATTTATACCAATTTGACACGGAATCAGAGTAGGAGACGCCAGCTTAAAATTTTAGAAAAAATTGCAAGTAGATATTGATTATTATTAAAAATGAGCTGAGCTGAGGAATCGTCCATTTTAAAGTTGTAAATATGGAAGTTCGTAATTGATACTGGGTGATTCACGTTGAGTGTCCTATTAGAAACTCTAAAGAACCAAAAAAAAATGTTTTTAAAATTTGACACTCGGTCAAAATAGGTAATAATCTTTATTTGAAAAATATTTTGGAAAGTGTAGTGTTGCCAGATCAACAGAAAAAAAATGGTAACATAGTAATTTTAAATAGAACACACCATATTGTAGTACATATTCGAATTCCACACAAAATTCTCAGTAATTTTTGTTTGCATTTACCTATATCTATTTTTTACCGTTTTTTGAAAAAAATAATTAATTACAATTTTTTTTTGTGAAGCAGTGTTACCAAATCTACCCGAAAGCAATAACAAGATTGTAATGTATATAGAACTTCCTATATTTAATTACATATTCGGATCCTTAACAAAATTTTAGGAAATTTTTGTTACCATCTACCTATACCTATCTTCCACCGTTTTTAAGAAAATAAATAATTACTATGTTTTTTAAGAAACATCATCATGTCAAAAAAGTTTAATATGTACATGCTTAACCGAGATCGATACCAGTTTTTTTTTGGGTTAGACAATGCATGTATTTAAAAGATCTAAATGCTAAAATAGCGATATGTCTTACAGAGTGTCTCAGATTATTAACATTTTTACCGAAATTAAATAATGGTTTTAACTCATTTTTTTAAATACGACATACTTTATACCCTTCTGCCATCGTTTTCTAATAACAAGCGAACTTAAATTTTTTTCATGTTTTTAAATACCATCCAAAACAAAATTTGACTTAATTTACAAGGCACGTAAAATTTAAACCTTTTTGACATGGTGATGTTCCTTAAAAAAACATAGTTATTAATAATTTTCTTAAAAACGGTAGGAGATAGGTATAGGTAGATGGTAACAAAAGTAACCTAAAATTTTGTTAGGGATCCAAATATGTAATAAAATATAGGGTCTTTTATATAAATTAAAATCATATTATTATTTGTTTCGGGTAGATCTGGCAGCGATGCAATTGTCAAAATATTTTTAAAATCTAGATTTTTACCTGCTATGACCGCATGCCAAATTTGAAAAAGTCCTTTTTTTGGTTTTTCAGAACTTTTAATAGGAAACTTAACGTTAATTACCCTGGATATATATATATATATATATATATATATATATATATATATATATATATATATATATATATATATATATATATATATATATATATATATATATATATATATATATATATATATATATATATATATATATATATATGTATATATATTTTAATCAAAATATTTTGTTAATATTTTGAATCAAATGGATTTACACATTTTTGCAAATTTGACCGGGCTCTCGCAGCAGAAAAAAGAGACCGATTTTTTACAGGTTGCCTTTTTTACGGGTGATATTTATAGTCAGAAGCTATATATAGATGCACTTATTAAGTTCCGCAACGTGTTACTTCATATATAAACATTAAATTAAATTAGCAAAAAAAAAGAAGCTTCTTAAATCAATTTTTTACAGTCTGCCAATTGATTAACCATAAAGCTAGATTGCCAAATCCATAAAAAAGTTGCAGGCAGACGGTTTTCTCGAGTACAAGAGTAAAGCATACTAATGCTAGTTCGCAATAAAATCGTGTAACTAAAAACAATTTTTTACAGTCTGCCAAGCACAATTTAGACTAATGTGTGCATGAGATTGACGAATTTTCATAAGGCAGACTGTTTCCCGATATTCAAATATTAATGCATAAAACTTAATTAAGAAATTTTTCACAGTATTTTAGAACAATTTTTTAGAGTCTGCTTATTAAATAAATAACAACTTTTACAATAAATAATTCATATTAAATTCTTAGCATACTAACTCACGAAGTTTAAAGTGTAGGCAGACGCAGTTAAACTTGTAAAAAAACTAATAATGTTTAACAATTTTTACACTCTGTCATTGTTTTTAAAAAAATATATAGATAATAAATAAACAAACTGTTGAATGGCAAACGATTTGTAAAGGTACTAGTGTCAGTATTATAATAAATTAATTTTTGTAACACAGGGACGATTTTGGAAAATTAAAAAATAATCATTTCATTTAATTAACAGAATAATAATAATTAATCACACTGACACTATTTTTTTAAATTCTTCATAATATTAATGTCAATGCTAACATCACTTTGACCATCATCATTATCATCATTGAAAACCTCGTCGATCCGGTGAAGATTTTCGTTCATTCTGTAGATTCTAAGCAAAATAAGTTTTTTAATAAATAATTCATTTAAAAATTACTAACTTTTAACAATTTAATATTCATTTACGTTGCGGATTTTCGGATGGCATTATTATTTCTTTAATAGTCTCTGGAATTTCAGGGCCTTTAATCCATTTAAAAGTGTACTTACCCTCATAATTTAAACTCCAACCATAATTTGTCGGATCCAATGTAGATGGAATATTTTTATGGGCATTTATCCAAATATTTAATATGTTAATTTTAAAATTTGTTGCTCTAATTCCCTTAAACATAGTGGCAGATTAGATGCATCGAAAGATACAACTTTCTTTTTAAATGCCTTCCATATCATCGATCATGCCATAACTTTGTCCAAATATGTAAGATCGCGCTTCATTCACTTTCTTTACATTTCTTAATTTATTTTTGTAGTTGCATACATTTCACATACAAATTCTTCAATACCTTTTATAGTGCTTTTAACTAAATTTTTACAATCTTTTAAGGGACTTAAATTACATTTAATTTTCCAAGCTTCTAACGATTATGGATCTCGAGAAAAAGACTGAAACTTTTTGTGCTTACAGTTTTACGATAATGGGCGTTTTTGCAACAAGGATATTTACGAGAGTATTTCAGCCTACCAATGTGTTGCGTTGATGCCATTCCGAAGAAATTTACAAGTAATCTTGAATTAATATCAAAGAAGGCTTACTACACTATTTAAATAATATATATTACCTTATAATTTTTTCACATTATTGTGAAAAAATAATAACGCAAACTCAACAGTCAACGCAAAGTCAACCCTTACAACAAAAGTACTAGAAAATGACCGACGCAAACACTGCAGGCGAACTCCGTAACACCATAGAGAAGAAATTTCCTGTCTATAATAGAAATTCTCTTTAAACCCTACTCCGTAAGTTTTCTCGGTTATAATCGGATTTCCGAATGGCTAGTTTGGAGTATAGAAATAAAAAGACCAGCAAGGGTCCTGCTACGTTTTTATCTCTTTCTTTCCCATGAAAATGTACATAAGTTTATCCCTGTCATTGCTTTATTTATTTGCAAATCTTTGTTTACTTATGTGTTTATTTTTTTAAGTCATATTTTCATTAATTGAATTACATGTAATTACCTAGAGTGTTTTGTGTTGTTAAGTTCATCTTTAAATAAATAAATTAAATTATTAAAGTTTGGTGTATGTGGTCTGTGGTTTGAAGATTATAAAATAGACCCAATTTTTATGCATTTTGTAGAAAAAAAGTCTGCTACTATCGATGAATGTTTTCATAACTTGTGAATTTTTCCACAAAGCAACGTATGTTTTCATGTTAAATAATATACTATATTTCCGTTACCGAAATTTAACGAGCCACTTAGAGAAAATGATATGGAGTACCAATTAGTGATAGAAAGAAAGAATCTTTCTAACTTATTTCTTGTCTATTTCTATCTCTATTAAATTACGGAGTTTCCGCTGGGATTATCGTTAAAAAAAGATATAAATGATTATTTCTATTTCATTGGTTGAAAAAAAAACGACGTGTTGCCATCTAGAAATTTACTACATAGCTAAATATAGAAAAATATAGAAATCTACTAATACCTGTCATAATTGTCAAATGTCACTGTTTCCAGTATCCCCATAAGAAGTTGGCCAGGCATGGGCTTATTGCTAAAATTCGAGGAAAATTCCATAAACCTATGAGTATAGTAGGTCATAGATATGCTCTCGAATATTGATGGCGGATACATTTGTGGCGGGTATTTCAAAAGAAGCGGACAAAGTTTAAAATTCAAAATATCGTTGTCGAAAATAAATTTAAATATATATTTAGGTATATTCATAGAATTAATTAAATTATTTTTTTTTGTTAAAAAAATTACATTTTTAATATTATACATTTTTTACATCAAATGTGTGGGGAAAAATTTGCAGAATTTTTGGTTAAAATTAAAGCTTTTTTGTGTCTAAATTTTTAAATATTTTACGCATAAAAAAGTAACTTTGTTTTTAGACGTTATATAAAAATAATGTGCTAAAAAATTAACTTTGAAAAAAAATGATGCTAAGAAATAAACTTGTAGAATCCCAATTATGTAATGTGCGTAATTTGTGATTACTCAGAAAAAGTCAGTATTCGAAAACTATTATGCGAAAATTTTAATTATACAAAAAAAGCCGGGATGGACCAGGGTCAAGTGGCGTTAGGGCGCCATGGTCAGGTAATGAAAGATTGAGGTAGGGTTATGTGCATCATGATGCATGCAAAGAACATCCTAGTGCAGCTAACTTTATCTGACCCCGTCAATCTTACGTTACCTGCCTACAGCGCGATTCTATAATATTCGAAGTTTCAATTAACGCTAGATGTACCATCATAAATCGTCTGCTATTCAATAGTTTGTTTAATTACTTACTAAACGTTGGAAAACAATGGCAGACTGTAAAAAATTGTTTAAAGTCATTACTTTTTTTTGCAAATTAAAATTAGTTTTGCAGTTATATGTATACATCGTATTAGGCTACCATTTGTTTTATTGAATATTGTGAACTGTTAAGTTGATATTTAAATACCTTTTACACTGTAAAAAAATTGTTCTGAAATACTGTGAGAAATTTGTTAAATAACTTTTATGCATCAGTTTTTAAATATCGGAAAACAGTCTGCCTTGTGAAAAGTCGCCAATCTCATGTACACATTAGTCTAAATTGTGCTTCGCAGATTGTAAAAAAATGTTTTTAGTTACACGATTTTATTGCAAACTAGCATTAGTATGCTGTATTCTTGTACTCGAGAAAACCTTCTGCTTGCAACTTTTTTGGGGATTTGGCAATCTAGCTTTATGCTTTAATAATTGGCAGACTGTAATAAGTTGTTTTAAGAAGCTTCTTTTTTGCTAAACTTAATAGGTGCATCTATCTATAGCTTGCGGCTATAAATATCACCCGTGTCAAAGGCAGCCTGTAAAAAATCTTTCTCTTTTTTCTGCCGCGAGCGGCCAGTCTAAATATAAGACCTACTATGGGAATTTTAAAATCCTAAGCCTCGGGAAGTTAACTAAATCTTTAAAAGTTGCTGTCTCTATATTTCTAGTATACAGTTCAAGATTTAAATAAAGTATACCACAATATCGTAACAAAAATACTATTTTGTTTTATGTCTTTTAATCTAATATTGATTTAATCTTGTTTACAGATCTTTACCTAAAGATATAAAACACGTCACTTAAATTAAAATAAAATAACAAAACTATCCTATAACAGAATTTAAATACTACAAAAAAAATCAGTCACTACTTCTAAAATTATGCAGATTTAAGATAATCAGGTATCAAAATATTACTTATTATGTTTGCTGAAAGTCTCACATAAAAATTAACCAACTAAAAGACTGTGTAAAATAAAACATACAATAGTGAAAGTAGTTACATAATTTTAAATTTTAAACAAAAAGCAAACTTGACGTTTATATTATGAAAATAAAAAACGAATGTAAAGTAATAATGACATGTATCATATAAGTAAGTGCTTGACAGTTTCTTGTATTTTTCTAGTAAACTGATAATTTCCAGAAGAATTTTAAATAAATTAAAGCAATGCAACGAAGTAATTTAAAAAAAAGGTCTGTGCAAATTGTTCAGTTTTGATAGCTCTTTCAAACTGGATGAATTTTTGAATATGATTTTTTCAAAGACTACAAACGTTAGAAAAATATACCATTATAGGTATTTTAATATTTAAAGGTATTTCAAGCTGTCCAACTTATTATTTTTAATTGAAAGTTCTAAAAAGAGGTTTGCTATGCACGAATTTTATTTTACTAACCATCATACAATAAAATATCCAGCAACAACACGGTTTTTAAATAAGTTGTTAATTAAAATAAAGGTAAATTTATGAGTTCTCTCTTATTTAGTTAAAGTTTATAGCTGGAAAACACTTTTTTATTCTTTATTAGTATTTTATGTTTAAGCATATTTTAAAAGTGTAATATTTTCCTTAAATAAAATATATCTGTTGGCAAAAGAAAAGGAGTAAAATTATTTTTATTATTTAAGATATCGTTACCGAGCCCTAAAAAAGTTAAATATACCGTGCCAAAAATTTAGCAAATATTTATTTACTGCTACAGTTTATTTTTCGATTATGTAGATAAACCGATGATATGCTATTGATTCCAAAAAAAACATGCTTTTCCAAAAAATTGGTATAAAACATAGTTAAAGGGTCAGGTCTCATAAGACAGTATTCCGCATCTTGCCCTTCTCTTAACCCACCTTGTCTCCACCCTTGTTCTTAACCTCAAGAACGAATAGTAAAACCACCATTTTTAAACCCAAACCAATTTTAAGGCAATATTTTTTTTGTATAATTTACGGTGTTATTTTTAAAATTTATTCAACAACTTTTTTAAATAAAAGGAAGACAAAAATACGATAGTTTTCTTTTAATTAGAAAACATTTTCTATTAAAGTTTGCGACACCTTTGTAACCTTTAAAGCTTCAGGAGGGTCTCCATCAGCGAAATATTTTTTATAGCAGTGTTAGGAATTAAATAAGAGTTTTCAGGAATGCCTAAGCATTTTGGTACAATTGTCATGTATCTCATAATAGCTATACTCAATAAACAATGGCATTAATAGGGCCGATTAATGAAGGCCGTTTACAACAAACAACAAAAACCACAGTTAATACCCTGATTAGTTCTGGTTGGACAGTTGATTCTAGTTAGTTTTGGTATTAAATTTTCAATAATAGGTTTTTTTTATTCCTTTTTCAGGATGTTTTAGGATGCAATGTTCATTTTGTGTATTTTTAGTTTTTTTTTTATCTTTATGACAGCTCACGAAAGATTATTTATATGTATATTATATCCTACACATTATATATACATATATAAACCTAAGTACCAAAGTACCGTGAGTGCCGGGTTTTCCGTTGTTTAACCCATTTCTTCCCAGTTGTTCCGTCAACGTTGTCCAAGCAGTGAAACATGCAAATGTTGCATTTCACAGCACCTTTTAGACAACGCGGTAGTGCCACCACGGACGTTATTATAAATAACTACTACCTAAAAGTGTCTCTCCGGCTCTGGGAATCGAACCCGGATCGCCGGGGTGACGAGCCAATTTCCAATTTCCAATTTCATAATGCTTTATTTATATCTAGTTATTTACAATTACAACTTAAAAACTACGTTATACAATATATATAAATATATGTACTTTTGTTCTCCTCCTTTTACCTTTGCAGGTCTTGGAGAGAGAGAAACCGGCCAGTGGATACTGGGCGGGGGCGCGATGAGCCCGGTGGTAGTTTAAAGCTGTTCGGTATTATGCAGGTACAGCTTTTACAGCCGAAACTCTGACCACTACGCTACCGGAGAGACAGTTGCCTATGGTATTATCCTTTATTAACAGAAAATTTAACAGTTAATAAGGGCTATTAATTAATGATTTTGTATACCTTAATAATACTCTATAATAATAAACGATTGCCAAAAACAGTTTGTACTTGATAGCAGAATCGACGTTATATTCTAGAAATGAGGTAAGAAATTTGTTATTGGTCGCATCGTCGTACTAACATAATATGCATGTATGCGATATTCTGAGCGTTGCAAGTAAAGTTGTACTAGTACTAGAACCAGTACAAAAACGTCATTGAAATAAACATAAATAACAAATCCAGTATTCTTTTTATTATACTCATGTCTAAGTTTTTTTGAACCTATGTTCGACCTACCATTCACTTTATTATTTGGTGAGCCATAGAAAAAGTGTCTAAAACAACATAAACAGATAATTTGTTTACTTAAGGCCACGAACCTAAAATAATTTCCAGCAGATACTTTTGTCCATATCTACCAAATGCATTTTTTCCGGAAGCTGAACTACGAAAGTTTCCGAGGTAACCCGCCTGTATCGCTTTATTAGACACCTTATATGTTTCCTCTCTCTTGGAATATCCCTCATGTGTCCCAATTTACTGATAGTACATTGTAATTTTTAGTATATAATTTATAACAGTTACATGTTTCACAATAGGGTAAAAAAAACTTTGTGGATACACCATATATCTGATATAAAAAAATGGAACATATGTCACCGCCTTGAGACCCAAAGTTTTAAATTCGTTTAAGTTGTACCCCCTTTTAACCCTAATAATTTTTAAAATATTTTTTTGTTGAAAACGCAGTAAATAATGTGTTTTTTTAAATAACTTAACCTCTTCGTTACACAATATCTATTTCAATTTAGAAATACCTTTGCAGTAGTCTTAAACTTAGGTCACAGCTATTTTTGCTGCGCAGTTTTGAGACAGCAGTTATAAGTACTTATTTTGTTAACGCAAACGAAAAAAGCAGCGCGCGGTATGCAGTTTTTTCAGCTACAGCTGCCTTTGAAAACTGCAGATATTAAGAAAAGTTGCGATGATGGTCAGGCACGCACGTTTTTTTGTCATGCAACTTTTATTTGAAACCTTTATGCAGTATTTCTTTATAGTTTAACTTGGTAGGTGTGTATGGAATAAAGGTAGTATAAATAAATTAACTGGAAAAATTATATTAAAATATCGGTACTAGTAATCAGAAAAAATAGTCCGGCTTATTTATAAGTTCTTCTACTAAGAACACGCCGACGACGTGCTATTAAAAAGAGGATTTCGATGAAAGATTGAAATAAAACTAGGGAGCGGTTTACTATTTGCTGTCGTCTCCGATCCGCCTTGAATAAACTTCGATACAAACGTTTCATAGCATTAGCTTCAAGAGGAAAAAAGTGTACAACTTCATTCACTGCCTCCGACAGAGGATGCAGCAAAACAACATATTAAAAGAGTCTACTTACAAGTCCGCAATGAAAAATTAATTCTCTAATTCCTCCTAAAGAATGGAGTTGGCAAAAAGACGATTATTTAAAACCAGTAAAAATGACCCAACCAGCAGCACCTGAAAACCTCTTAAAAATAATTTTTTGCTTCTGCAAAATAAGATGCCGTTCAGCATGTGGCTGCAGAAAAAGTTGCCTTTATTGCTCACCGGCTTCTATTGTTTGCAGTGAAATTGATTGCGATAACCACCCACCACTTGAAGAAGAAGGAATCTTTGATACACAAAATATAAATGAAAATTAAATTTTATATTTTTTTATATGTGAATAGAGCACAAAATTTTTAACATATAATAAAATATTTTAAAAAAACTGATAAATAACTTTCCATAAAATTTTATTTATTTAAATTTTATCATATTTTCTTAAATATCTTATATTTTATAGAATATGTTTCTCAGAGTTGTTAATTTTTAATTTTGTTACGTATGCTTATTTTATGTCACTATTATATAAAAAATATCTTATAAGCAATTATAACAATCCGGAAATTGAGTAAAATTTCTGCTCTCAGAAATTAAAGTTCACAATATCTTCGAAACTATGAAAAATACGAGGAATTATTATAAAACTATTTTTGTAGGAAATTTAATTATCTACAAAAAATGCTTTGTGTAAAAATGATGAAAATTAATATTTAAAAAGTTACAGGGATTTTAAAAAAATTGTTCCATTTTAATATAATAAATATTGTTTAAACAATATAAATATTTATTTGCCCCCTCCAAAAGGTTTCTTCAATACAAACGTTTCATAGCATTAGCTTTAAAAGATAAAAGTGTACAACTCCATTTACTACCTCCGACAGAGGATGCAGCAAAACAACATATCAAAAGACTACTTACAAGTCCAGCAATGGAAAATTAACTCTCTAATTCCTTCTAAAGAATGGAGTTGGCAAAAAGACGATTATTTAAGACCAGTAAAAAAGACCCAACCAGCAGCACCTGAAAACCTCTTAAAAATCATTTTTAACCACAACTAATCACCCACCACTTGAAAAAGAAATCTCCGATACGCAAAGTATAAATGAAAATTAAATTTTATGTTTTTTTATATGTGAATAGAGCAGAAAATTTTTAACATTCAATAAAATATTTAAAAAATACCGATGAATAACTCTCCATAAAATTTTATTTATTTAAAGTTTATCACATTTTCTTAAATATCTTATATAAAATATGTTTCTTAGAGTTGTTAATTTTCAATTTTGTGATGTATATTTATTTTATGTTACTATTATATAAAAAATATCTTATAAGCACTTATAACAGTTCGGAAATTGAGTAAAATTTCTGCTTTCAGAAATTGAGGTTTTCGATATCTTCGAAACTATGAAAAATACGTGGAATTATTATAAAACTATTTTTGTAGGAAATTTAATTATCTAGAAAAAAGTAACTGTCTAAAAATGACGAACATTAATATTTAAAAAGTTACAGGGATTTAAAACAAATTGTCCATTCAAATATTAAAATATTGTTTAAACAATATAAATATTTATTTGCCACCTCCAAAGGGTTTCTGATTTTAAGTAATATGGAAAAACAAAATTATTAAAAGAAAAATTTTTAAAATCGAAGCTGTTCTTGAGGACTTCCGACTAAAATGCTTTATTGGCGCTACTGTTTCAAAGGATAATAAAAATAAAACCTACCTAGAAGCTTGACGGTATCTTCCCTCCGAAACACGAATAGGTACTGCGCACGCAACAGCTGCAAAAGTTTTTACCGAACCAATATTTTTTGCAGCCATCGCAACCCTTAAAAATTCTGTTTAAACTTTGCTTCTTTGAAGGCTGCGAGTAGTCAAAAATTACTGCATGCAACATCTTGCACACGCTACTTTTGTGATTGCGGGGTAATTGAGACATGCTACTTTTATAACGAGCTGTTTCTGATAAAGCACTGTAGCAAAAGTAGCTGTGTTTGATCTTAGCTTTATACAGACACTCTCTATATATCTACAAAATTTATATAGATAAAAATTCTCAATATTAAAATTTACTAACCTAGTGGTCAGTAACCCTTTTTTACCGTTTTATTTTAATTTAGATAGACAGGATTTTCATAGACGAGTTCCTAATTTCAAAGACAAGACACTTAAAACTTTATTGTAGGAAAACTTCTATATCGTAATAAACCAAATAAAATTGAGCAGGGAAAGATATTGTAAGGCATTGAAGACGATCGATGAGTTGTTAAAAGTGTCATAATGATGTAAGTTATTAAAAGTTGGAGCCGGAGTATCCCGAAGTCCAATTAAGTGTTAGACGTGAAACAGACATTTTGTACCATCAATCATTTTGGTAAAAGATACCTTGACAACCTACATTTTCTGGTAATCGGGGATACTAAGAAAAAGAATGCACGTATGTGTCTATTTAGTCTAAAACTTTAATTTTTTTTTGAAAAAGTTTTGGTACATTTTTTTACTTTACTATATTTAATTAACATAGATTAATTTTTTTTATGAGCACAAAAAAAATTGTCTTGTCCTTATTTGATTCTGTTCCGAGGAAATCAGCCTTCTTGGTTTACTTAGTCGGACCTAACTAAAGCCCAGGCTTAGTGAATAATAAACATAGATTGGTTTAGGGCAAGTTACAATATTAACAAAAGTATATTGCACATAAAAAATATAAATTAAACTACTATATAATTTTATATCATACAATTTTTCTTACTTTTTGCCCAAACATGTTTGTATCTTTATTATTTGTAAATTTCAATAATAATTAATTTTTGTAGTTTTTAAAGCTTTAAGCCTATTTTGTTAATTTTCATATCGGGAAAAATTAGTTTATAATGGAATTGTGGCAAAAACAAATATAATTGTTTCAACTAGTTATCTAAAAGCCCACTAAATATTTTATATTTAACAACCTTTTAAAATATATTTAAAAAAGACAGTAGTAGATAATAAAAAATATATGTGTTTACTAATTTTTTGTATCTAAAAAAATAATAGTCTTTCTTATACTACTTTTAAAACAACAATTTGGCTTGTCAGTACCTTCTTTCGTATCAAAAAGACAGTTTATATTATAACTATAACTACAAATGAAAATTTATAAGATTAAATAAAATTTGTAAAAAGTCACTTAAAGTAATTAAAAAGTGTTTCAAAGGAAATGTTTTCGTTTTTAAACACTTAAGAATATTAAATTTATTTTGTTTCTTAATATTTATGGTTTTGGATATTTCTATTTTTTTTTGTGTAACTATTGGAACAATAAATTATCTTTTCCTATTTTATTTTACTAGTTAGTAAGTTACCAAATTAAAAAAAAAATAGACCAACTAAGAACTTTACGAAATAATAAGAAAGGTCTGAAACAACATCCTAAAATTTCTTTATACCGTTTAGCATTGCCTAACACCTAATATAAAAAACAATTATATATTCTGGAGGTCAAGAAATGTATGCCTATTATAACACGTCTTAAAAATGACCCTAATCATAAAACTGCCTATATTTTAAAAAATGTTAATTTTAGGTATAGAATATGCATAATAAAATATGAATATATAAAAGTTTGGGTAAGGGATTATTTATAAAAAAGAAATATTGCAGGTATTTCAATACCAATATTTGGTTAAAAAAAATTTCGTTTTTTTATTGCTATTCCTATTAAATAAGAAATTTAATAAAAATACGCAAAAAAAATAATACAATAATTGTTTTTATAGTAAAAAAAAAGGTTTAATTATTCCAATTATAAATAAAATGTTTTCAAAAAATTTGTGCAAAATATAGTTTTATGCCTTAAAAATATAAAATTTTAAAATCTTTAAATATTTTTAAAAAAATCCTATTATGGAAGCCTAAAAAAATAAATAATAATTTTATTAAAAAAAAACTTAAAGGATTGTGTTTTCTTACATATTTATCACGTATATATAAAAACAATTAAAATATTTATTTTTATGGAAATATACAGGGTATAAAAAGTATGATGCTTACGATTTTAATGGGCGATAGTGGAGCTCAAAACAAGTCGAAAAGGCCAAAAACATATGAGTCAAAAGTTAACTGTTTTCGAAATATGGCCTTTCAAAGTTTAAAATAATTGGCAACACCGCGCCTGTTTTATCGAAGCGAGTCGAACGTTTTTTACGAGAGTTGCATATTTACACTTTTTTAAGGAGATGTTTATTTATATACAAATAATAAAAATTACTTCTTGCAATTTATTTTGATATTTAATTTGAAATTTAATTTATGTAAAAAACAGTACATTATTGTTTGGTTAGTATTTGTAAATAAAAAATAATTGTACTCACCACTAATAGGCTAAATATTTACTTTTAGAGCACAAATTATTATGTTTTAAAACAGCACTTTTTATTTTGCTTAAAAAATAGGATTTTTCGGTTGCACACATCTCGTTTTTAAAACTGCTGGACACTACACTTGTAAATTTATAACATATCCGCATTTTTCCCGATTTAAAAACAACCAAAAATGTCGCGGCCGTTGAACACGTATTTACAACTGACTACACAGGCTTCTAGCTAAGTTGCTCTGTTGCCAATTGATTTTTACATTTTTAACTGGGGGAAAAATTATTATTAATATTATTTATATTTATTTAATTTGTAGATTGAAACATTTAAAAGTTTATTTTATTAGCAAATAAATCTATTGATAAGCTGTTAAGACAAAAGTTTCGGGTTTTCAGTTCAAACTTTGATATCGTTTAGACAAAAATCTGTCAAGTTTTGACACATATGTCATATGAACTTTTGGACTTATTTTGAGCTGCACTATCGCCCATTAAAATTATGAGCATCATACTTTTTACACCCTATATATTTTTCTTTATCAGTACACGGTTAAATTTTACAAATTAAAAAAACCAATAAAAAATATTTAATATTAAGTTATTATACCTGAAAATAAGTGGAACTGCAATTGTAAACAAGCTGGACCGCTGGCATATAGTATCTTTGTCTGATGATCGCCGTGGTGCTTTAACTTTGTCCCGTCAGTATTTGCGGCCACTTCTATATAACTTATGAAGACACAATATGAACGTAGAAGTTCTACGAAGTTATGCCGGTTTACTCCTGGCTGACATCAGGTTGCGGCCAAGTGAGAAAAGAAAACTTAAGCTTTTAAGTCCTTTATATATCCATCCTTTAAATTAATAATTTTTATTAAAAAATTAAATGAATGTATTGTTTATAAAAAATTAATTATTTGATTTTTAATCATAATTATGTACTTATATTTTCCTGGGCAACCTTGCGAATCTTAATTTATTTATTTATAACAAACTATAAAAGTTCTGTTTTAATGAAAAAACAGATAAACGTAAAAATCAAGCGGTGGGATCTTAGATTATTAGTGTTTTTTAGGCATGCGTCGGCACGCGCTGTGCTTCTGGGCTTTAGCTCATGGAGCCCGAGTCGCCCATCCCCCCAAATCCGGCGCTATGCACAAGTCACAGGCGAACGATAATGGTTTTTAAAGTAAATAATTTTTTTATAATAATATAATAAATACGTAAGAAGTACCGATTTTACTATTTTTTCATTTATCTTTTTACACGCGTAAATTTAAGGTGAATATAAAAAAACGATTTATTTAGTCATTTCTGTAATATTACATGACATATTCAAAAATGATAAGGATATTTGGTCTCCTGCTTGTTCAGACCACTAGGTTTTGGGGTATGGACTAGTGCACGCATTTAATTAATCCTTATTAATCTGAAAATCTTCCTAAATAGTACTTTAAAATCTTTTAAAAAAAAGTTATTAACGATTTAAACAGATCAAATACCATTTTTAAAATCTAAGGAAATAAAAGTCCAATGAAAACTAATTGATAAATGAATATAAATAAAAAAACTTTCAAGCACTGTTTTTATAAATTATGTCATAAAATGTTGGTAAATTTTTGATTAGATTTCCAAGTTTATAAGGGTCACTTGACTCTGCGTTCCCAACTCTTTATTCTAGAACCTGGAAAGGAAACCATATAATGTGTTGTTAAATATATTCTATACCTATAGTCCAGTAAATCTAGGGACAAAGCTGTAAATAAATCTGTACAGTTTTTCCTTGTGGCGCAATTCTTAGGTCTTCGGGGATGCTTTTGAAAGAAAAAAAGTTTATCAACATTAACAGGTGGAAAGGGCTGAAAATGACCCGAAAAATGGGTTTCCCGCTAATATCTGCAAAAATATGAATTGGAGAATTTATGCTAGAACAAAAAATGAAGACTGCTATGAAATCTACAAAAATGGTCTCTATATTTTTTTTTTCGAATATAACGGGACCCGCGGCTCTACCGCTAGAATGCCAATATCATTATGGATTCATTTATAAGCGGGCGGACGAATTGTTTCATTACTCGGGTAATAATGTACATTTTTTCATCATTCGGAGTTTATCGGAATGTAAAAACCCGTACCTATCAATACATATGAGTTTGGGTCCATTCTGATTTTTCTAGAATAATGAAAAAAGCGGTCAAATTTTTTTTCACAATATTTTGAGAGTATCTCATATATTGGTATATCTTTTTTATAATGAGACCTTAGCAAGTGTTCAATGATCCCAGAAAATTTCCTTTAGCCGTTTAATCACATCTATCCAGTGTGGAATGCTATGAATTTTTCGACAGCTAATCTTCATTTTTTGTCTAAACAAAAATTTTCTAATTCGCATATTTTGGCAGATATTCGCGAGAAACTCATATTTGGGACTGGGATACACCGGATAGATGTGGTAGTAGTAGTTTCTTACTAAAGAATGCAGATGGGCAAAACAATTTTTTATTAAAACGCAAAAAAGATTGTGAAGGAAATTTTCTGGGATCATTGAACACTTGCTAAGGTCTCATTATAAAAAACAATGTTATTAACAAACCATTCTTTCAATAAATCTATGAGATACTCTCAAAATATTGTGAAAAAAATATTTTGACCCTTTTTTCAATATTCTAGAAAAATCAGAATGGACCCAAACTTATATGCAATAAACGGTACGGGTTATCCCATTTGGATGAACTTTAAATCATTAAAAAATGTACATTATTGCCCGAGTAATGAAACAATTCGTCCACCCGCTTATAAATGAATCCATAAAGATAGCGGCATTCTAGCGGAAGAGCGGCAGTTAAAATGAGGGGACTTTTGGGTCCCGTTATTTCAAAAACTATCGATTTTTCAAAAAAAATTATAACGATAATTTTGTGTAGATTTCAAGGCAATCTTAATTTTTTGTCTTAACAAAAATTCTTTAGTTCGCATATTTTGGAAGACTATAGCGGAAAACCCATTTTTCGGGTCTTGAGGGGCCATTTTCAGCCCTTTCCCACCTGTTTACGTTGATAAACTTTTTCTCGCTCGAAAGCATCTGCAAAGACCTAAGAATTGCTTTTTAAATGAAAACTGTACAGATTTATCCACAGCTTTTGGTACTTTCAGGTTTTTAGTTACTGGACTAATATTGTTGTGGCGGATTCATGTATCCAAAAATCTTCTTTGGGGGCCAGATGACACCGCTTTAGTAATATAATAATATTTTATTAAATAAACCCTATACCAATATAAAACATACATTTTTAATGTGATTTAATATTATTTCTAGCCGATGTGCTACTATTTTTAAAAATTCTTACAGTTTTAATAACGTTTTTCTCAGTTTTAAGAGTGATATTTAAATTTTACCTTTACTGGGTAGGACCAATGCATACAAGTATACAATTTGTATACTTTACACTGTGGTTAATAATTTGTTATGTTGTTTGCAATTTTGGCCTACTAATATTTTAAGTATCAACATTTATAAAGATTTTTGGAGCTTTAAGGTATCCTGTATATTCCAGAATTATTCATAGTGTATTTGCAATATAACAGAAGCCACCTTACACCTACACGATTAGACAAACAAATAGACGTTAAATCTCTCATTACTTCTCTAATAAATCCATCCTTTTAAGCTAAACTGAAACAGAATATTTGAAGCACCATAACTTGCTATTGGAACAAAGGACTTAATTGAATATAGATTCAAAGGCAAAGAAGCTGCTCTAAACAAAGCCCAGAGCTAACTCGTCTATCCCTCCAATTTCAGTCGTGTTTCTGTTTATTTAATTTACTAACTAGACAAATTATTGTTGGAATTAAAATAATCTTTTGCACCGAATATACTACACATTAGAAACAATTAAAGCAATATGTTTTCTTTTTGAGTATTAAGATCTAATGATTAGCTAAAACATGCAACATATATTTTTAGTCGAGGAAACGTAGAACAAAAATAGGCCTTACGAGGGATTTTTTGTGCAGTAAGATGGTTTTGAATGCGGTTTTTTTGCATTCGATTCGTATGAACGTCTACAAACTTTGTGAACAAATTTAACTAATGGGAAATGAAAAACTGCCTTTGTACAATGGAAAAATAATATTTTCGAAATGCATTTAAAAGTTTGCAATTACAAAAATTTATAACGAGGTAAATAATGATGGAAATAAGCCCGATTTTGTTACTCGGGGTTTTTGAGGTCGCTGAACACGAATATGAAATTATCAAGTAGTCCAGGCAGTCAACCATTTCACCTCCGAATTTTTTATATATGCAGCAATTTATTTGAAATTTTGACAGATGATAGACGGATGGTTGAAAAGCAAAATCTATATGGTGCCGGTGTGCGCAACCACCCCTTCTCGGGGGTGGGCAATTTTTACCCAAAATATCCCCAGAAATCGATAGATGAGCAAATTTGAAGTAAAAAATGTTATGTTAAGCTTTTTCGCCAGATCAATAGTTTTTGAATTATTCGCAATTGAAAAGTGCGATTTTTCGTTTGTTTTTCAATTGTTTTTTTACGCATAACTTTGTAATTATGCGTTTTATCAAAAAAATGTGTTAAGCTATTTATGAAGATCTTAAAGTTCTACCTAAGGCAAGTTATAGCTGCTTGAAGATCTTTCATTTTACGTGTTTAAGTACTTAACCTTAAATAACGGAAAAGATCTTTAAAATGAGTACCAATAAAAGTCTTTTTAACAAAAATTTCAGTGAGATATGGTGTAAAATAGTTAAAACTAAAAAAAAATCGCAATAACACTAATGTCATTTCATTCAAAATCAAAATTAAACTTATTTCTTGCACCAATTACTTTATTTGTTTCTTATTTCTGACATCTGAAAGTTTTACTAATAAGAGATGCATAGTTTTGAAAAAAATGAGCTTAAATTATATTTTTTTGTGATTTTTCAAAAAAATTTCTTTTTGTCATTTTAACTCCAAAACCATAAGAGATACGAAAAAAACTAAAAAGTAGAAAACTATAACATTTTTTATGACAATTATTTTCTTTCTTTTATTTTTTTTGTGGCATAAAAATTGACGGAGTTATAACCGATTTAAACTTTCACTATAGTGCGAGGACTGCTTTTCCGCAGCCCTTTAACCCTTTACCCATAAAATATAAAGGGTCTCAAGCCCTTCTAACATACATAGGCTTGTAGCCCTGAAAATTAACTTTAAAATGATTTTTTGTAGGATGTGATAGTTTCAAAATTAACAGAGTTACACAAAAATTTTCATTCATGAAGAATCTACAATAAAATATTGAATGTCTTTGAATAAAATTTTTATTTTATTTTGGCAAAGGGGTGGTTCTTAAGGGTTGGCAGAGTGTAGACAATTAAAAATTACTTTTTGTTCAGAGAATAAACTTCAGAACCAACAAAATTTAAAATCAAAACATCAATAGTAATTAAAAAATATGTTTTTATTTTATTTTTGTTCAAGGGGTGGTTTTTAAGGGTTGCTAGGGTGTAGACAATTAAAAAATTATTTCAAGTAGAGATAATAAACTGTAATACTAAAATTACGCAAAATCTAAAAATTGGCAGTCATTAGATATCTTTTTATTTCATTTTCTGCAAAGGGGTAGTTTTTAGGGGTTGAAAAGTTGTAACCAATAATTTTATTAAAATGCTATGAATTTTTTCCAGTAAAATTGCAATTGTAATGTTACAAATCGTTAAAAGATTTTTTCTATATTATATTTCAAAATACACCTATTTTATATTGTACAATACGTTACGAAAAACCTATAAAATATATTTTTTCAATAAGGGGTGGTTTTCACCCCTTAAAAAATTTGCACACCTTGTGACCATATAGATTTTGATATGGAGGGTAAGATAAGCTTAATTCCAAATTTTCAAGAAAATCGGTGCATATATAAAAAATTCGGAGGTATGACACTATTTTTAGCTTGACTGCCTGAACTAAAGGGCCTACGGAGTACCTGGTTCGCGCTAAGGATGGCGTAAAAGTCGTTTTCTGAAGTTTTACGACAATTTCTTTTAATATCGGCCCAATTTTGTTACTTGGGGGTTATCGAAGTAGTAGAAGAAAGCAGTAAAATTCTTGAATTTATGACAGATAAAATACATACTTATAAAATATAATGCTTAAAGTTGTTTTATGGAACACCAATGGCATCAAAAACAAATTAGGAGATCTAATCAATTTCTTACATAGGTACAGGGTGGATATAATTGCAATAAGTGAAACAAAATTAAACCCGGAAGATCCGCTCAAGATCCAAAACTACATAATCTATCGTAAAGACCGTAATAATAGAGGAGGCGGAGTGGCCATAGCCATCAGAAATTCAATAACTCATACGGACCTCCCCCAAACCCAATCTATCATAGAACATACTAGTATTAAACTTAGAAATGGCATAATAATAACTGCTGGTTATGCCAAACCATATTTACGAATGGGTAATACGAATCTTGAACGGATATTCCAACAGGGTAACCAAGTCTTATTTATAGGTGATTTTAATGCTAGACATGTCTTGTGGAGAAATCGCAGAAACAACCGAAATGGACATCTGGTTAACGATTTCTGCACAAGTCATAACATTCAAATTTTACCCCCAACCACCCCTTCTCATTTTCCCACAAACCAAATGTCCCCGACTTATATAGACCTCGTACTAAATAAAAACGTTCTAAATCTGCCTGATCCATTGACATTGAATGAACTTTCTTCGGACCATCTCCCTTTGATGTTGAGATGGAAACTTAACATCATAGAGGATAGTGGCCCGATGACATCGACATACAAAAATACAAACTGGACCATTTACAAAAACTTAATTTTAGACAGAACTACACTAAACACAAACATACAAACAATTGACGAACTAGAACAGCAAGTAGACGAATTTACAACAAACATACGTTACGCACGAGACAAAGTAGGACAAAAAATAAAACCTAAACCCATGGAAGACCGAATACCAAAAGATATAGTAGATCTGATAACTTTTAAAAACAATATACGTAGGAAATGGCAGAAATACAGACGAAGACTAGACTACATAAGACTAACGGAACTACAAAACACAATTAGACAAAAAATAAACAAACACAAAAATGACGCCTGGGCAGAAGTCCTGAGAGGATTGTCAACGCAAGACAATTCTCTCTGGAAGCTGACCAGAAGACTAAAAAACAAGCACAACAAAATCCCTTCTCTCACTCCAAACCACCCCCAGACAGACCTGGAAAAGGCTGAGACACTCGCTGACTTCTTAGCCAGCGTGTGTAGTGGCACTCCAAACTCGACTGACGAACAAAATAACATAACAAAACAAGCACAGGACCTTGTATCCCGCAAATACCCAATTCCCCCCTCTGTTCTTTCCAAAATATTAATTAAACCTAAAAAATTATCTAAAATCATCAAACAACTACCAAATAATAAAGCACCTGGCGAAGATGGAATTGCCAACATCTTGCTGAAACACCTGCCTAGGAAAGCATTCATACAACTCATGTATATAATAAATGCTATAGTGCTGCTGCAACACTTCCCTAGAAGCTGGAGGCACGCAATTGTGGTTCCAGTTCTAAAACCAGGAAAAGATCCAAAATCTCGTAAATCGTATAGACCGATAGCGTTACTGAGTGCTCCGAGCAAAGTGGCTGAGAGGGCCGTAATGGGCATACTTGAGGGCTACCATTTTGAGGCGGGTCTGCCGGATGAGCAATTCGGCTTCAGAAAGAAGTTGGGCACGGTACTGTTGGTGTCGAGTGTCATACAACACATCCTGGACAAATTCAATAAAGGACAAAACACCGTGTTGTTGTCACTGGACATCCAGCGGGCCTTTGACTCAGTCTGGCATAACGGCCTCATATGGAAGCTTCTATATGTTCATGGCCTTCCCACTTATGTAATAGCACTATTGTACTCCTACATATCCGGCAGAACCTTTTCGGTAAGAGTTGGCAATTCCATCTCAAATCCCAAACACATCCATTCCGGCGTCCCTCAGGGCTCAGTTCTGAGTCCAAAAATTTTCAATTTATACCTTTCCGACATCCCTAAATACCCATCCACAAATTTGGCTCTATTTGCCGATGACGCGCTGGTTTATGCCAGTTCGTTTTCGGCAATAGTAGCCAAATCCCACATCCAATATCCTTCAAACCCTTTTACCCTACTACAAGAAATGGAAAATAAACATAAATAAAAATAAATGTGAGTGTCTAATCGCAACGCGAAAGTTCACTAATAATCGTTTACCTATACCCATACGAATCGATGACACGCCGATATTGCCTGCTAGACAGATCAAATATCTTGGAGTGATCATCGATTCAAGGTTAAAATTTGTGGCACACGTGAACCACGCGCTGCGTAAGGCATTCATAGCACAACAAGCTCTATTCCATTCCATTCTTTCTCCCCCGATCCCCTCTTTCCCCCCATAATAAACTTATCCTCTACAACACAAAATTAAAACCTGTAATAACCTATGCCGCCCCCGCATGGTCCTGTGTTTCAAACACACAACTTAACAGAATTCAAAGATTTCAAAATAAAGTTCTTCGTGCGGTCACCGGTGCTGGCAGATATGCCAGAATCGACGACATGCACGAGGCCACTAACATGCAGACAATACTACAATATATACTATTGACAACAAACAAGTTTTTCACAACCAAACCACAAAATAGCAATATTACAAGAGAACTGACAAGAACAAGACAAACTGACAACCCAACACACAAACCCATTTATTGCCGTCTTCCTTTATACCAACTTCCTTTCCAATAAATCACAACCTAGCTACATTAACTTAATTATATAAATAAAGTATGGAAAGGAAAGAGTGAATGTGAAAAAAGAATGAATGAATGAATAAATGAACAAAACCACAAAATACAGTTATATCTACTTTGTACCTGTAAGTATCAAATGGGTTTTTTGGCTAAATTTTTCCCATAGAAACATAAATCAACTTTGAACATTATAAACAACACAAATGCATCAAACTATTTCCGCAAAAAACTAACGCTCAACGCATTATTAAGTTCACACGGAATAATGCTGCTAAATCCGAATACCGATTGTGCAATCTGCTGATGGCGTCTCCATCCGCGCCCCTGTGCCTTGGCCAGGTCCGATTCTTGCCAGCGGCTGGATGTCCTGTGCGCGGCAAGGCTACTTTGTAAATAAATTGCAGATCCACAATGTATATTGTTTATTGGAAATAATAAAAAGCTTTGAATTGAATTGAATTAAATTGAGTAAAATTGACGAATAAATTATTTTTAATATGTATTAAACTTTCAAAAGTTTTTATTTTTTATAATAAAATATTATTTAAACAATTTTATGAATAAATACTATAAGCAGAAATTATAATTTTTAACTTTTAACAAATTACCACAAAATTCCAGAAGACGACATTAATACCAACCTATGCGGACACCGGGTACCTCGAAGGCCATGATCTAGTACTGGGTACTGGAATACGACGTGTACATCATTTTTAGTGCAAACCGGTTATAGTATTTTTGAAGATATAAAAAATTGACTAGACATATCGATTATCTCTGTCTGCAATAAAAATCCTCGAAATTGGTCCTTTATGGTCATGCCAACGGGGGTAAAAATAGTTCAGGTCCGCAACAAGATATCCGCGAATACTTATATTTTATTTCGGTCAGGTATAAATACGACCCAGTACGGACGGTTGCGATAATTAGATCAACCTACCCTAATAGTACCATAAAAATGCTAATTTCGAGGGTTTTTACTGCATTCAGAAGCAGTCAAGACTTTTAGTCAATTTCTTATATCTTAAAAAATACTATACTCAGCAAGCCCCCCACCGACCACAAAAACCCCCCGAGAATCAAAATTGTGCTGATATTAGTAGGATTTGTCATAAAACTCCAGAAGACGATGTTTACACCATTCTTAGCGCGCACCAGGTACCCCGCAGACCCTCATCAATATCACATTCGTTTTGAACGACCACAAAAACTTCTTAATTAAAATTGGGCTAATATTAGGAGGAATTGTCGTAAGACTCCAGAAGACGACGTTTACACCATTCTTAGCGCGCACCAGGTACTTCCCAGGCCCTTGTTACTATCATATTCGTATTTAGCGACCTCGATAACCCCCAAGTAACAAAATTGAGCTGATATTAGTAGGATTTGTCGTAAAACTCCAGAAGACTACGTTTACACCATCCTTAGCGCGCACCAGGTCTCCGCAGTCCTTGTCAATGTCATATTCGTGTCCAGCGATCTCGAAAACCTTCAGTGTAACAAAATTGGGCTGATATTAGGAGAAATTGTCGTAAAACTCCAGAACACGACTTTTACGCCATCCTTAGCGCGCACCAAGAACTTCCTAGGCCCTTGATAATATCACTTTCGTGTTCAGCGATCGAGGTCGCTGAACACGCATTCAAATCCATCTTACTGCACAAAAAATCCCTAGGGCATTTCTTCGTTTTCTCGACTATTTTAGGACTCTTTACCCTCTATGGTTAATATTTAGTCTAACCAATACGCGATTATCCTACAAGCAATTAGTAAAGAGCTTAAACATATTGGGCGTTTATTTTTTAACTTGTAAATTTAAAATATTTATAAAATTAATTGGATTACCTATGATTGTTCTCTTTAGAGTAAGTAATTAAATTATTTGTAAGTACGAAATTTTAATATTGTAAGATATACTAGAATATAATTCCAAGACATAAATAATAAAGCTGCGCCCTCCTAAGGTAAGAGTAGGTTGCCGAAATAACTTAGTTTAAAATATGTTGTCCAATTAGCTATTAAAACGACTTTTTTTGTAAAGAACGCTGAACACTTTGTAGATAACTTGAAAACATAGAATTAGATACTTTAGACAAGTTTGTCAGCTTTGACATTAAATCCTGTATACCAACGACACGTTAAGAGGCACTGAAAATTTTATGCAAAAAAGGTCTTGTCATCAGAATAAAAGTTTTTATTATAACATTTTTAAGAAAACAAAACGAAATCGAAAATACTATAAGGGAAGAAATATAAAATATTTATTTAAAAAGATTGCGATGGATATATAATTTAGATTTTTTACCTTAAATATTATCGTTTAAAATCTTTATTTTAATTATGATTTAAATATTAAAAAAATAAATAATTTAAATTCTTTTAACCTTTATATTACCAGATCCAGAAATGCTGGTTAGAATTGATAAAGTTTTAGACCACTTCGCCAACAAAATTTAGACGTATTATTATAAATATTTTTTTTCATGGGAGATTGGTAGTTATAATATCCAAAAGAAATAAAGTTTTTTTTTAATTGTACTCTATTTTACATTTTAAAATGCTATTTTTCTCCATTAAAAACCCTTTCCAGAACGCAATCCTGGCTGTGCCACAGCTTCCTTTTTGATTAACCGAATCAACTGCATACCCAAAATTTGGGTTGATGGATCTTGACTTTTAACATGTTAAAATGTTCATCTGGAAAAGGGCTTTTTAAAATTTGCTGACACAATTCAAATTCAAATTGTCGGCTCCAATATGGCGGCAGGATGGTGAAAAAAAAAGTTTGAGGCGAAAAAAGCATTCAGACCTATTGGGTGGTTTTTTGGCTCAAATTGCTATCAAAGGATACCCTTTAATAGCTGGTGTTACAAAATTTAAAATGGCGAAATCAAACTGGCGAACAATATTTTCAAAAATTAATCAATATTAATTAAATTTGGTACATGGGGGTTTTTGAGATCGCTAGCTATGACTCCTTGGTTGGATTTACAAAATTCAATATGGCAAATCCAAGGCGGCGAAAGAAATTTAAAAATCAACCGATTCTCCTAAAATTTGATGAATGGGGGTTTTAGAAGATGGCTAATTACGAGTACGAAGTCAGATTTAAAACAAAATTTGACAGATTCAAAATGTTGAATAAATTTGCAAATATGTATCGCCATATTTTTTTATTATTTGGAATTTTAAAAATCTGAGCACCCCAGCTACCCCCAAAAACCCTGATTACAAAATTTTTGGTAAATCAGTTAAATGTTGAAGATTTTGTCCGCTATCTTAAATTTTGTAAATTCTACCCCGAATTTGTAACCGGCGACCCAAAAAAAAACCGTATACCAATTTTAAGTAAAATCGGTTAATGTCTAAAAATTTTGTTGGCCATCTTGGATCCACTAAAAATGTAAATCGTAAAATATATTTTTAAATTCATTTTAGCAAAAAGGGGTGGTTTTAAGGGTTAAATTATTGCAATCATCATAAAAAGATACTCTAGAGGAAGAAATAAATTTTTGTAAGAAAATATCAACAATAAAACTGTTTTAAATCGTAACATTTTTTTAAATTCATTTCCAATAAAAGGGGAGGTTTTAAGGGTTAAAATGTTCTAGTTGTTAAAAAATTATTATATAAGCAGGATATTAATCAATATTTTTATTTAAATACATAATTGAAATGTTTTTTATGTTATTTTTATAAAGAGTATTTGTTTTTAGGAGTTTTAAAGGGTTGAAAATTGTGAATAATTAATTTTTGATGCTGAAGAACACGTAACAATATATAAGACACATAAATAAACAAGAATTAAATGACTACAATGATTAAATCCGAGTTTTTTCATTTTTTTCAATAAAGGGCAGTTTTCACCCTTAAAAACAAAAAGCGCACCTAATGCTATGTGACTTTTAAAGTGGAGGGTAAGATAAGCTTAATCTTAAATTTTCATAAAAATGCATGCAGTTATAAAGAATTCGGAGGTAATGACGTATTTTCCTCCCCAGTGACTGGACAAGTTGTCTTTACTAATCAGTTAATTGCAAGATATTCTTCATTTTTCTTTAATATTAGTTTGCTATATTCGGTATGTACTATATTAAAAATTAATCCTCATTTTATATGCGTAAGCCGAAATAATTTCGAAGCTTGTACTCGCTAATTGGCAGGATGAATAAATAACGAGCGTTCTAATTTTCTACCTACTAAAGCATGCCTACGAATCCCTATATTTTTATCCCATTTCAATTTAATACGTGAAGTGCGTATCCATGTTAACAGCTTTTTATCGTCGTTAATTATTTAAACCCACTACCTTTTTTTCGGCATCTGTGGAAGTTAAAGATCAAACAAGAATATTTTTATTTAACTGATATGTTATTTATTCGGAAAAATTTTAATTTGTTTTTTATGCCCAATTTTCCATTTTGCAGGAGTAATTATAAAAGGGTTAAAAGTGGTTTTTAAAGTGTAATTTATGGCAAAATTTAATTAAAAATGTTTTAGAGAAACATTGCAAATAAATAAAAAGATTTTTTTGGAATTTTTATCAAATATTGTTACAGATTACATATGTTACAACGTTAGTACAAACTAAAAACTCATAAATTTTCAAATTTGTTAAATAACGTGACAAAAGTATAGTCAAAAGATAAGGGGGAATCTGAGAAACATTATCCATACAAAGAAACGTATAATATACAAAGTGTTCATTAAAAAAATACAAGTGAATGTGAAGAAATCGAGGGAGAAATACTTTTTCAAAGGGGAAAAATCCTAAATGGCTTATATTTTAAAAAACTTTTAGATTTAAGCAAATTTATTGTTATACATTAATTGTAAAGTTAGTGAATTTCCCTAAATTAAAGTGACTATAAGTTATAGTATAGACTGTATCAGAATTTATCAGTAAACAAAGTGGCGTGATTTGAAGACACAACAAAAACGACATATTATAAACTATGCCTAAGACATTGAACAATAAGTTTTAAATATAAAATCCAAGAAAAATCTTAATAAAGTATTAGTATTTTTAAATATAAGATAGGTTACTCAAGGTCATGTTTACCAAGGGTCATTAAACTTAAATTTACACAATTAAAAATGTATTTTAAGGGTAGTATGTAGTGTATATAGTAAAATAAAATTAAGGTTTATAATTTGAAGCTAATAGTTAAAGAAAAATACCAAAGGTTAAATCTTATAAAAACTTAAAATTCGCGAAGATAATTTTCTGTACTTTCATATTTATTAAGCAAAACTAAAAAATTAGGACCAAATCAAAACCTATAAAATTATACATAAATAGAGAGCTGAATAAACAGGCTTTATTTCTATATAGGACTCAAAAGATGAGATAACTGTAAGAGGAAGGCTTTTCAAAGAAATTATATATTTCATAAATTTTATTATCCAAACACAAACCTTAAAATGGCGTTGTTCATGTCAAATTTAAATTGTTTTCACAAAAGTATATAAAAGGACATCGCCAAAGTTGAGGGCACTTGAGGGACAGTTGCAATTTTAACATGCTAGGGGTAACTACGCTAGTCATTATAAAGAAAAACAATTGAACAGAAACAACAGTTTTCAATATTAGTAAAATCATAACCTAAAAGTTTATTACATTAAAATATAAAGAAAATACGGATAATTAAGCAATAGAAAAGTGAGGTAATAATAAATATTAAAGATTGGTACCTAATTATTGGAGAATTATCCATATTTAAAAGTAAAGCAACTCCGTAAGAAAACGCATCACTTGGCACAACTACAATACCGAAATAACACAACAAAGAATAGAACAAAGAACAACAAAACAAATTTTTGGAAGGGAAAACTATATCACAGGACAAACTAACAGATGTGTCCTTTAAAATATGTTTAAACACAGATTAAACTAGTTGTAAGATAGAGGTAAATGTAATTTTATGTAAACCTAACATTAGGGTTAGAGATAAGACATTAAAAGTAAGGTTATGTTGAAGTACGGAAACGGACTGTAAATAATACATTTTAATAGGTACTCTATTTGATTTCAAAACAAAATTTTCAAATTATTATAATTGTTTATAAAACGTATAATTTAAATGTTAACACATAATATTTCGTAAAAATTACTCATACATTTTATTTATCATAAGAACAAATAATAATCAAAGGAAAATATAGGATAAATAAAATAGGATTTTATCAGAATTATAAATACGCACTAGATTTCACCTTGAGGTTAAAAAAGTTTCATAGCCCGGAGCAGAATCATTTAATTTTTGTTGGATGGAGAGAAATATATATTTTTTTAAAGGTAAGGAATAAAATACAATAATAAATTATTTTAATACACACATACACCACATACACACACGCTAATATTATATATATATATATATATATATATATATATATATATATATATATATATATATATATATATATGTCCGGTAGCGTAGTGGTCAGAGACTAGGCTCGCCGCGCCGGCGATCCGGGTTCGAATCCCGCCCGCCGGGGAGACATATTTAGTAGTAGTTATTTAAAATAACGTCCGTGGTGCACTACCGCGTTGTCTAAAGGGTGCTGTGAAATGCAATATTTGCATGTTTCAGTGCTTGCAGCGTTGACAACTGGGGCAAAAAGATGGGTTAAACATCGGAAAACCCGGCACTCACGGTACTCTGGTACTTAGAGTATAAGTATATTAATGTTTAACATATATAGTATATATGATATGCAAATCCTTCGTGAGTTTCACAAAGATAATATATATATATTTTATATATATATATATATATATATATATATAATATATATATATATATATTATATATAAAATATATATAATAAAAAATATATATATAATATATATATATATATATATATATATATATATATATATATATATATATATATATATATATATATATATATATATATATATATATATATATATAGGGTGCCACAGATTCGAGTGCATGCTGGGGATCTGAAACCGTAAAGATACGAAGTCGGTTAAATTAGGCAAATTTTGCATTTAGGTGCCTAACAAATGCCGTTGGAAAGTTGAAATCTCGAGTACCCGGAGATATCTGAAAAAACCGAAATTTGCTGATTTTGTTTTTATTTTTCTGGCGTTATTTAAAGAGATATAAAAAACAAAAGACACATTCTCATGGCTACTTCTTGCTCTACAGAACAGCGTTGAGAATTTTCCGAGACGTTTCGTTTTCGTTAGACCATCATCACTTTATTTTTAAATACGAACCTGGTTTTAATTTTTTTGAACCCTTATTATTCCAATTTATCCTGACCTAAAAAGGGTCCCAGATGTAAATTCCAAAAACCTAGAGATCGAAGTCGGTTAAAATAATTTGCATTTAGTGCCCTTAAAATTTGAGCGTCTGAGTACCGGAAAACGAATTTGTTTCGTTTTTTTTTTCTGACGATTAAAGAGATATAAAAATAAAGCATTTCTCATGGTTTTCTTGGCTCTACAAGTTGGGATTTACGACGTTCGTTTCTAAACCATCATCAACTTTATTTTTTTAAATGGGCACTCAATTGTTTATTGCATTTGAAGCAATTATAACCCAATTACAATGATGTATAACACTTAATATTTTCTGTTAAATAAACATTTTTATAAGAGAAATGAATAAGACAAGGAACGCACTAACTTTTTAAAGGGCGTTTCCAATTTGTTTATAAATATTAATGTTATACATTTTTGTGATTGGGATAATAAAGGTTCAAAAAAAAAAAAAAAACCTAGGTCCTTTTTAAAAAAAATAAAGTTGATGATGGTTTAACGAAACGAAACGTCGTACGCAAATCTCCAACGCTGTTTTGTAAGCAAGAAATATGAGAAGTTTTTGTTTTTCTATCCTTTAAAATAACGTCGAAAAAAAAAAGAAATCAGAAAATTTGGGTTTTTTCCGGATATTCCGGAAGTCCTCGGAAACAACTTTCTAATCGGCTGTTAGCACCCAAATGCAACTTTGCCATAATTTAACCGACTTCGTATCTCTTACGGTTTCCAGATCCCCTATACTCAATCTGTGGCACCCTGTATACATATATATATATATATAAAATATATATATATATATATATATATATATATTATATATATATATATATTATATATATATATATATATATATATATATATATATATATATATATATATATATATATATATATATATATATATATATATATATATATATATATATATATATATATTTTAATTTTGGCCTTAACTTTACAATGTTTTACAAATTTAATTTATTTCAACTAAAATTATAAGAAAGGGTAAGTAATACAGTAATAGCAGCACCCCTGCAAGGGGGTATACTCATTCCCTAAAATGTAGAAAATCATATACAACTTAAAATTGAAAAAATATATATTTAGGTGTTTTAGGATATCGCAAATATGATATTAACATAAAACCAACGTTCAGAGTGAGTTTCGACCAAAAGCCATCCTAAACAAACTAATTAAAGCTACCCTGCAAAGGGGTAAATTTATCCCCTAAAATATATAAAATCATATGCAACTTTAGAACCGGAAAAATATTCATATGTTTCAATACATGTCTAATTTACAACATTTTAGGGGATGAATAAGGGGGTAATATAAAGGGTGGTTTTGGTTAAAAGTGAACTAGAAAAATCTAGGTAAACCTGCTTTATATACTTGGATCAAAAAAACACGAAGCTAAGACTTGTTTTACAAAAGCTGGCATTTCATTCAATTTTTCCTATTGATAAGGTTGGATACACCCTTGGAAAAGAGTGGTTGATTATTATATACATTTATTTCTTATAAGACATGTCCTGAAAAATCGGATTCTTTTTTTTGCAATTTTTCCAACCCCTAAATAGAGGAGATTTTTAAAAATTTGCCAAAAACTATGCAGCAATGCTCGTTCTATTTTTTTGCGGCGGGTAATTTGGTATATAATTCATATCTGCATGTCTTTTCCTTACCTCTTTGTGGATTGTGAAAAAACAGGCAGTTTTTAAGCGATTTTTGTGGTCACTCAATTTGAAATACTCCTCTATTAACCTCTAGTTGCTCGTTAGATATATGTTTTTTACCCTTATTAAACAAATGTTAATTTTCTTAATTATCATTAAAGCTGTGGCTATGTAATGCATAGGTAGAGCTTTTTTATCAAAGGTAATTTATCAGATTTAGTGATTATAAAGTTTGATACGGTAACGATCAAATCTATATATTTTTTAAAGTATTTGTTTGTTTTTTTTTTTTTTAAGGTTATAGAAGGTCAAATAAATGCTACCTACGTGTTTTGTTTTTCCAGAAAATATTAAAGGTTGTTATTTATTTGTATTTAAAGTAATCAATTATTTTTTTCCGGACAGTGTTAATTTTAGTAATTTATTGTATTTGGAATTATAAATTAAATATTATTAAAACGGCTAAACAAAATGCCAATATACTAAAAAAAATTTTAATCAGAATTAATAGGACAGGAAGTTCTATTTCAAGAAAATAAAAATAATACTGTTTCTTTGATCTGCGATGTTTATCTGTTTCTTTTGATGGGTCGATGTCAAAATATAAATGATTACCATGTACTAGAAAAAAAGAACTAATTATTTTACTTACGAATACGTTTTTCCATAAAAAAGTAAAATTTCACACAAAAAAAGTGGTGTGTGCTGGGTGTCGGTCTAGGATTTTCTGTTGTTTTTTTTTTCGCTAAACACAAATTTGAAGTCAAAGTTGGGGTTAAACAAAGAAAAACCAAAAGAATCAATACGGAATGGTATATTTAACGGCAGAAACCTGCTACCACGGAATTCTTGGAGTACTACTGTATAAACTATAAGAGATTTTAAAAATTTCATATAACAAAAAATAAAGCTTTTTAAATTGTCTATCATACCAAAAAAAAATTGTCCATATAAAAAGTTAGGTAAACATTTTTGATAAGATAAATGATAAAAAGATACAAACGAAAATCTAATTTTGACAAAAAATTTCGTTCCAAAATAGGGATTTTTTAAAAATTATTATTGTGATTTTTTTTTTATTATAAATCATTTATTTTATTTAGTTGAATCTCAAATCACTTAAAATTTTTCAGACAAAATCCATAAATAAAAAAAATATATACTTTTTTTCAAGGGGAATACTTTGAAAAAATCGTTAGAATACAGTTTTTTGGTTGTAACTCGAAAAAAAATTTATTTAGACAAAAAGTTTTGTGTATTTTTTTATAGTTTTTAAGATATTGACGTTTAAAAAAATGTTAATATCTGAAATTACGCCTTTTTTTGATTTTTTGCTGTTTCACACTTAATTTGTACTTTAGATTCATGTTCAGCGAAAAAAATATTTTTTTTGGGGACCTGTGTTATCAAAAAGTATATCTACCTGCCAAATCAATAACTGTTTGACAACAATTAAAAATAATATCGATTTTATTTGTATTGCATATTAGAGACATTAAGGTCAGCAGCAACCCAAGTTTTTTGTAAGTATTTCAACAATTAGTCAATAGCTTATCTTTCCACATTTATTTTACTGATGTTTCTTGTTATTATGTGTTCGATTGTATTTTGTTTTTACTCATTTTTTCAACATATAATAAATTTAAATTTTGTTTTATTTATTTTATTTTTACCATTCAAGAAATATTTTCCTAAAGAGATAATTTTTATTTAAGCCTGTTATTCAAATTCTTCTGCTATTTCGAATTTGTGCAATTATACGCAACAAGCTTTTATAAAAATTATCCGTAATTTTTAAACACTAGTTGTATTACTCACGATTATTTACTTATGTACTACCAACAAAAATTAATCGAAATTTAAAACGGAATTTTATTTTGTTCTAATTTTTAGCTGCACTAGTCCATAATTATTAAATGAACATCACGGTATCCTTAACTAGTGAAAAATAAAGTAGGATTTCACTTTCTGTTGAAATTTAGTTCGTGGATCAACAACAAACCTTTTTTGTGTTTTGTGTCTGTCAAACGCCAATAAATCCTCGTGGTAAAAAAGGCTTTAAAATTGTATCGAAAAGACTTTTTGCTTAGTTGTAAAATGTGGAAGCAACAAAATGAAGCATCATACATTAAATATAGGTATTTAAAACAATCACGGCATAATTAGACAGTAAATACCTTACCTTAAAAAAAGTAACCTACTTTTAAAGCAAAATATCAAAGAAACATCCAAGGAAGAACTTGCGAATAGATCAAAATAACACCCAAGTCCGTTAACTAAATGCAGAAAATGGCCATTGTTGTAGATCCAGAAACGATGAAATGACATTTGGATGTCACGTGCCGCACATAATCAATTGGGTTTTTATTATGTTTATGTGCTACAAATAAGACGTATAAAAAATTTCACATGGACACTTGCACGCCACTGACAAAATTGAAGCGTAATCGACTATTGCATGGTCCGGAAAATCGAGAAAATTGGATAGTTTTCAACTCGATGAAGTTCAGTTTTTGTCCATGGCTTATTTGTCAAAAACAGGTTATTTATTATTGGCGGTCGGATTTTTCTGATTTATGATTCACTATGATGTAGTGCGATTTTTATTGTGTTTAAGATATAGTGTCGGTTTTTCTATTTTAAAGTCCTTTAATGCTTTGTTGGGCGAATAAAAAAGATTCATAAAGCGGTTTTCCGGAAATTTATTATGTTTTCAATAAAAGAAATTTACCTTTATTATTTATACAAATTATAGTACAATATACAGGGTTTTTATATCTGGACGGTCTACCAAGGCTTAAAGCCTAAGTACTAACGTACCGTTGGTGTTTTAAGTGAAGTAAGAGGAAGTTTGTTAGCAAGGCACATAAAGGTTTTGATGCTTTTTTATGAAGTCAGTATCATCAGAAGTAAAACTGTTAGCATTAGGGAAATAGCGTATTTATATCAAATAGGAAGAGTTTAGGCTAAAGAAGGTTAGAAGAAAAATGTTTTAGGATGAAGTAACCGTTACACCAGAGAAATTAGTGAACTGTAAAAAATAATAAATTTATCTTAAATAAAAAGCCTATGGGTAGCATTGTCTAAATAAATTATGTACAGGGTGATTCAACCATCAAGTAAAGTTCATTATCTCATTTGTTTTAGGAATAACAAAAAAATGTTAAATAAAAAAGTTTTAGGGAATATTAGGATGCATGTTAGATTTATAAATATATATATATATATATATATATATATATATATATATATATATATATATATATATATATATATATATATATATATATATATATATATATATATATATATATATATATATATATTATATATATATATATATAGTTCAAATAGCCTGCTGAAAGAAACATAGACTTTTTATATGGAACACCCTGTTTTTTAATTTATTTTTATATTCTACATGGAAATCTGTAAATTTTTTCTTTTTAATGTTATATACCTAAACCTACTAGTTTTTCTTATATTTTTATTGTTTTAGAAAAAATATTAATTTTTACCCTTATAAAAAATTGACAGTACTGTTTGTACTTGTTTCTGAAAGTAATATTTGATTGACACGTTTTAAAGGGATAAAAAAGATATATGAAAATATATTTGAGTAGATGCTGCAGGACATTTAAAATACATTTTTACATTTTGACTAATTAAACTTTAAACTTAAGACTTTTTTAAATGGTAGGCCCTGTATTTTTTGTTTTATCCGATAGATTTTAGAAAACACCTTAACTTTTATCAAGTATGTTAGATCCTAATAATACCTAATAGTTTGATTTTTTAAAATTTCACCCTTATTTTTTTTGTACTAACGCTTAAAAAAAGTTGGTTATGACAAAACAAAAATGTAGGTGTTGTTAAATTTCGACATGTCAATTAAGCCAATAAAAATAGTTTAAATTATTATCGTGAGTGACGTATAAAAATAAAACAGTTATGGATTTTAATAAAATTAATTGATATGATTTATATACTAGGAGAGGTAGAAAAAAATTGTCTTTTGGCAGTAAGGCTTTATGAAGCGAAGTACTATAATAGACGCGTATCATCTAGACATTGGACGCATGGTAAACCAGTATGCTACAAATGGGAAAAATGGATATTTGACTTTACGTTGAAGATAATCCCTAGGTCAGTAGCTGTCAATTAGCTAACTTATGAGACACATCCCAATCTACCTCTAATCGCACCCAGAGAAAATACAAATATTATTCCTTCCACATGAAACTATACCAAGAGCTCCAAGACCGTGATTTTGAACCACGAGTAAACTTCTGTACCAACATAAATGAATCCATAGAGGTTGATCAGTTTTTTGTTTAAAATAATGTTTTTCACCATAATATGCACTATTATTTGATAGTAAATTCTTTCTGGGTCCGGGAAGTTCAAAACCAAAACCAATTTTCGCTTAATGTATGGTGTGGCATCAAAAATCCTTGAGTTATTGGTCCTTATTTTTTCTCCGAACTTCTCAACAGGCCTAGAATTTAAACTTTTTTTGCAAATTGAATTACCACAGCTTCTTGAAGAAGTTGATAACATTGTAAGAGAACAAATGTGGATTTAATAAGACGGAGCTCCTGCCCATTATCATCGGAATAATTACCCACAAAAAGGGATCGGTACAGTTGAATTTATTGGGTGGCCCCTTGATCATGTGACTTAATATCTTTAGATTTTTTTTGAGACTACATTAAAGATCGTGTTTATGTGAATTTCACTACAACACCAGAAGACCTGGGAAATAGGATAAGGGATGCCTGCAGGACAATAATATCCTTTATGCTAAAGAACGAGCAAGAAAATATTGTAAAAAGGCTAAACATGTACATCCAAGTAGGCGGGAATATTTTTGATTATTTATTTCGTCATAATAATTTAAAAATAACTAAGTTAATTAGTAGAGAAATTATTATTATTTATATTTGTTTATGTTTCCACAAAAGCGGTAATATAAAAGTGAAAAAATCAAAAAAAGCGCCAACTATTTAAAACAGGTATGTGGCATACTTAATAAAAGTTGTGGGGTTTTGTTAAATCTGTCGGATAAAATAGCACACTCTGTATTGTGCTATTTAAAAAAGTCAAACTTTTTCCAAGTTTTATTAGTAGAAATAAATAAATTTATTTTAAACGCCCTCTACCACCTAACTATTTTTTACATATATATTTTTTATTATTTCTATAACACGTTTGTAATAAATATGTGTGTTCCACCATCAGAAAAAATGGAGATACTGTCAATTATTTATAAGAGTAAAAACATTTTTTTTATAAAAATATTAGAAAAACTACCATAACATTGGTAACAGAAACTTATAGAATTTTATGTAGAATCTTAAAATAAAATAAAAAATAGGGTGTTTCGTTAAAAAAAACTAATCTTATATTGGCCTCGCTTTTTTTAACCACCCTGTATATTTAAAAATGATTTTCAATTATGTATGTTAACAGTCTTTAAAACTCTTGTATTTAACGTTTTTTTGTAATTCTCAAAACAAATGAGATAATGAACGTTATTCTATGGTTGACTCACCCTGTACATCTAGGACAGGAACTGATTCAAACTCTAATTATGAACTAAAAGGATTGTACCAAAATTAAAACATTGTCAAATATCAAATTGGCACATTTTTTATAATGGATCTAAATGTTTACTCTAGATAAATCATCAAAAAATAACAATATTGTTAGTAATTTAAACTGCTTGGCCTCGATCGAAAAAGGATGAAACCGAAATCGCTACGGCTGAACACTGTTTAAGTCAGAAAAATAAATAAGGTAAACTTTTTACATTCGTGATATGTTTTTAAATTCTCTGTCATAAACTTTTACTTAAAGAAAAATAAAAAAATTATTTTTAATAAGTCCGCGTAAAAGAACTGTGGCGAGCTGGTGTAGTGGCAGCGTACCCCCCTCTCAGCCGTAAAGACCCGGGTTCGATTCCCGCACTGTCCATTGGACTTTTTCATAGCTCGTCACCTCACAGAAGGTAATGGCAAACCACTGTGTAGTATTTCTGGCTAGTAAACCCTCACACATGTGCTTCGAAAGGCATGTTAAGCCGGTGGTCCCGCATATCTGTGCAAAACAGATTTGTGCGAGAGGGCGCCTACGCTCTGCATAAAGTATGGCACATTAAGAAGAAGAAGAAAAGAACTAAGAACAAAATGACTTTGACTTGACTCTAAAAATAAAGTACAAGTGGTTTCTCGAAACAAATAAATTTTTATTCAAAATCGACCAAAAATTAGTTAAAGCTAAGGTAGCTATAAGCGTAAAATATGAAAGAGCAGATTAACAATAACCTAGACAACGCTAAGGCTTAGACCATACCACACTTTGGACCAGAACCTGGCCTTTAAGTGACCAAAACCACAGCACGAGGGCAAACCAGGGAATAAATTCGAAACAAACACGAAGAATACTGGGGGCCTCAGTAGAATAAGACATGGAAAAGGCTTCATAAGGGGTCCATCCAAAAGACGAAGAAAGAACTACTCAGACAAAGTAGGAAAAGACATTGCATAATAGTAGGGCTGCTAACAGAGCACGATAACCTAAGAGGTCACCTACACAAGGTAGGCTCATACAATGGGGACCCAAGTTGCAGAGTGTGCGACGAGGTGGAAGAAACAGCCTGCCATATCAGGCATTATTTGGGTAACCGAAAATGAGCCCACAGGAATATATCAACTCGGGGTTATACAGGCTTGTAAAAGGAACAAGACTAATGGGAGGATTGGTATAAAAGATAATGGGAGATTAGGCACAAAAAGCCCAAAAGGCTGCGCTGCCTCCCGTAGTAAATCTAGACGGCTTCCAGGGAGAAAAAGAAGAAGAAGGCTGTGAGAGCTAATTTGTAAACTAATAAAATACTAAAAAGGATATATTAAAAATTTGATAAATACGCACCAACAGTAGCCTATTAAAAATAGACGCAAAAAAATACTGAATAAAATTTAGCTCACTCATTGATCACGTGATAAAATTAGGGCTTTTTTAATCATAAATTAAAATGAAGGCAAAAATATCTTTATGCAATTTCATTTAACGCAGCTTGTCGTAATTCTATTTTTTTTTGCAAAAACGATAGAGAAGAATATTGTATACATTAAGAACTTGTATATTTAAATTTGCTCGAATTTAATTTAGGAAATATGGGTTATTGCAAACATTTTTTGCATAAAACTACGTATTTTTAATTTTACAATTTTATTAAAAGCAACTTTAGAAAAATGCATTTAATATCACCTATAAAACTAAAAAAGTCTTTTATTTTATTATAGAATTTAAGTACTATTAAGAATTTAGTAATAATTAACATTGCATTTAGAGAGAATCTCTGCACATTCCACCGATTTACAAAGGAAAACAAATCAAGCGAATGTGACAGACGCTCCGGTTTATGGACTCGCTCAGCGATAATCATCATATTAGTCCTCATAATAGCTATGTAGACGTAATTGTCGTGTTCAAGCGGGTTAGAATTTCCGAATTTATGGCTAAGGTCAAGCTAAAAGACCTATTGGATTATAGGGTGTGGAGAAACTTTGGGACTGTTAAAAGATATATATTTGTAGTTTGTTTATCGTTTTCTATTGGGATTAGCAAATAAGAATTGGCGGTTTGTAATAATGGTTTAAATTAAAAATATATAAAAGATTTTTATATTTCGACGTGTCATAATGATTCTTATGGATTTCATTTTTAGTGTCAAAATGTCATCCTCTATTAGAATGAGTACTATAATAATTTTATTAGAGTACTGAGGACTCTAATGAAAAAAATATCTTGGTATACTAGGCAAAAATATATTAAAAACAACAAAATTTAATGATTCAAATTAAATACTACATTATTGCAATTTGGTAAATTTGCATAAATGTTAGACAAAGGCGTCGTGATTGTCCCATTATTCTGGTTGTTAATTTGTAAATTTTCGGTGTCTTGTGCAGAGAAATTAATCGGTGAAACACCCAATGATGATTTTTCTCCAAGAATGCATACTGAAATTATTTTTTATCTTCGTGTAAGTTTTCTCTATATTCTTTAGCAACTGTGTCACTTTGCCAGCCACTATGGCGTTTAACAGTGTGAAGATCCACTCCGGAATTGGCCAGCAATGAAGCCGAAAACAGTGACAAGTTTATTCGGCAGAATAAGGTAACTTTAAAGAGGAAGCAATTGTGTTCCACATGTTTCCAACAGTATGAATACCCACTGGCTGCTTTATACATTTTTTGTTGCTGAAGGAAAAAAAATGATAATTTTCGGCATCGCTGGGTCTTATTAAAGCATAGGTTCAAACCAATTGCACCATATTTACTCCTTCATCATCGCCAGGCTTTTCAAAGAATTCGCGAGAAACTTTGCTTTTTGTACTAAGTATTACAGTTGCAAAAACAGTCACTTCATCGTATATATCTTCCATTATTAAGTTTTTTAGCTTCTATCTTCGGCATGCTCCACTTATATCTATTATTATTGTCACTTTTAAATGCAAACATTTTTCATTCTCCACCTCTTGTAAAAACTTTGCAATATTTTCTATAGTCAAAATTCTAGACTTTTTAGGTTACAAAATTGACGGAAATGTAAAACTAGGCCAAATTTAGTGGTTAAATGAGAAACAATAAAAGATTAAAAATTTATTTAAAAACCATAAAAACAGCTATTGATCTCCCATTGTTTTACCTAAACATTATTATATTAAAAGATAATATGATTTGTTTATTTTTTTGCCCCAAAGACCTTAAAAATTTTTTATCACCTAATATGTTTGAATTATTCTTTAAAACTTTTCTTTTCATTCCCGTTTTAACCCGACTTAAACTAAATTAGGCGTAATAATTGGTTGAGACAAGGCCTTAGATCAGACAGATTGTTTAAGTCATTGCCGTACGTTAACATATTTTTCTTATTAAACAGATGGGAAAAAAATGTTTACATCATTTTTATCCGCAGGGTGTAGCATAGTATCACCACTTTGAATATTGACGCTTCCACGTTTCCGAGTAGCCTGGGGTACCAGGGTTAAATGGTAACATTTATCAGGTGGCAGAGGAGCTTTTCCTCGCCTTAAGCGATACCACTTCACGTGCCCTTTAGAGAACTCGTAAAGTCGTCGGACGTTTCGAGTTCTGAATATTTGAGTCAATTTTCCTTTCTTTTTTTTTACTTTTTGATAAGCTCCAAAGTAAGTTCCGGAGGTAAAACCCCCATCCCAAGCTTAACCACCAAAGTCATCTTAAAAACTAACCAACGAAACTCGACAAACTTCATTCAAACCTCATTTTTCCAAACCCTGTCCATACCCAAACCTCTCCAGTTGAATTATGTGCTTACGTTCGCAATGATCTGGCTTGTGCTAGTGTTTCTAACCATGAATCAGGTAAGCCTGATATTATTTGGCATAAACTTACCTTAAGATCTTCTACCAAATTCATTTGCTGTATATACCGATCCCCATTTGACAATCCCCACACCGAGTTCTTTGACTTTCTTTCAATAAAGATTAACACTATTATTTCCAAGTTTTCATTGGCCGAAGTAATCGTCCTGGGGTTTTAATGTTCACAATAAGGACTGGTTAAGTCCTACAAAAACTTATGCACAAAGCAGAGCAGCCGAAAACTTCGCAATTAGTAACTCGCTCACTACTCTAATTATTGAGCCTACCTTTTTCCCTAGGGTTCCCAACCCCAATTTTAACCCCCTATATTTTTTTTTTACTTCTAATCCTAAACTCTACTAAATGGCTTGTCACTATATCATACCCTATACATTCGAAGGCAACTAAATGTATACCTCCAGGCACTGTCTGGCACTACAACTTGATTTTGTGCTTAGAATCCAGAATGTTTAATAAATATTTTTCTTACACAACGTACAGATTTCAAAAACTCCCTAACAATTTTTGATCCCAGCTGTATACTTATCATGGTATGACATTATTTAACACGAACAGGCTTTGGCAATATTTCCATACCAACAATACTTCAGTTGTTAGAGGCAAAAATAGCCTCCTACCTTTAACCGAGCCCAAAGTTGATGTACAGATATAGTATTTGGTACCCGGAAACCGAAAGTACTAAAATCCTTGCCTAGGTGAGTCGATAAGGGGTTGAAAACCACTTTTAAACATGGGAAAATGGGTAATATCCATGGCAGGGGGCGCCAATACGTACGGCACTGCTTGTATTTTATAGATTTTTGGGATCTCGAGTTGGAATTTTGTACTTTTAATTTATTTTTTCTGTCTTGGTAGCTGATTTCGAGTTTATACGACCTAGAAATTTGAAGGTCAATTGTTTTTGACAATTTTGTGTTGCAAAATGGTCCGTTTGGGGCTCAAAGCTAGCCCGATATCAATAGGCAAGTGACTTGTAATTGCTATTTTCCGGCTCACAGCTTGTAATAATGGAAAACTTATAACTTTTTAAACAATTATACAATTATACATTGTTTAAAACAAAAATGGAATAAAGAACCATGCCGGTATATACTCTATAGGTTTTCGCAGTCGCTGAACAATATTTTTGGGATAGTTTGGTCTAAAAAGTTAACAGTCAATCATTAATAATAATTCTGGCTTAAAATATGCTGAAAAATTAATTTTCAGAGTATAAATTTAGGGGAAGTATTAATCGCAAAAGATATAGCTGTGAAAAAAATGTAAATGAAATTGGCTAATGAGGAAGAAGGTATGGGAACTAGGAGGAAAAATAAGATAAATAATTTTAATTAAACCAAGATTTATTGAGCATCGTTATTCATGGCAAGAAATTTAAAAGTAATAAAAAATTAGTCATATTCGCAAAAATCCGAAAATATATTCCTGGAACTATTATCGCAAGAAAAACTTTCTCAGCACCAGCAGAGTCTTACACAACTCTTGCACTAAAAAGCAAACAACATTTTTCACAAATCTCTGTAAAGAATTGGCAGCAAACACTCCAAGAAATAACTTTTACACTAGCTAGCCTGTAAACACCCCGAGCAAGCCGACTGTGCCAAGATGACACGTTGTTTTCCCTGCCCTGTGTATATGGAAATTGTTCTTATTTCCTTTAATTTTTCTGTCCACTATTGGCAGGTATGTAAATAAACACTTCCACAAGAAATTATTTAACACCAGTAAGAGCAAATCAGCTTGTAAACACACCGATCATGCCGCCATCCAACATGTCCGCCTGCGTCCACAGGAGATACGAACTTTTTTCTAAGACTTACCCGATATTCCATGTAAAAATAGCCCTTTTAGGAGCATCCCTCAGGATTTCAAGCACATGGATTTTGAAGCTGGGGTTTTGCTTTTTCAGAAAAGTATAAGGGGATACTTTCGAGACCACTCTGGTCGATATCCTGTGTTATTTTTCAAGATGAGTAGTGAATACATGAGAGTGACTCCTCCTCCTCCTCCTCTTTCAATCACATTCTAACCGCCTCCTCTTTCAATCACATTCTAAGCGTCCTCCTCTTCAATCACATTCAACCCCCTCCTCTTTCATTCACATGCTAAACGCTTCCTCCGTCATTCACATTCTATCCATGCCAGCTTACGTATCACATTCTAACCACTCTATCCCCTCTTTTTTTTGCTGGAGAATAAAATCATGTGTGCAGCAGAATTTTGACTCAGTTTAAA
>JAHBCN010000614.1:0-160000 GCA_019359885.1 Listronotus oregonensis
AACTTAAAAGGGTTTAACTTTTTTTTAGTTTATTTTAAACCTTTTCCACAGACATTTATTTCCCAAAAAATTTTCCCAAATGATTCAAAAAAGAGAATAATCCCCTTTTCTAATATAATAAAGACGAGAACTGGCGAAGACAGTTTTTAAACCCAATTTTTTTTATTCCAAATATTTTTTGCAAAAAAGGAATTGGGAAAAAATTTGGGCTTTCAATAAAAATATATTTTTTTTTAGAAGTTGGGTTAAAAAAAAACATTAAAATCAAAAAAAATTAAACGAATCAATGTGGATTTTTATCCTTGGGACTATACTTTGAAACCCCAAAATTCCCATTTTTTATCTTTGGCCGGGTCTCAAAGGCCAAAAACCTAACTAATAATATAAAATAGGGTGTCTTAACTGGGGAAGTTCGGGGTCTATCCAGATAAAGTGTAAAAAAAAAAATTATATTGGTTTAAATTGGGCTTCTTGTTCCAAAATATTTAAAACACGATTTTTTAAAACAAAAAATTATCTTAAGCCATTTTATTTAAAATTTAAAAACAAAAAATACTTTTAAAACCCCCAAATAAACTATTACATAAAGCAATGGACCGATCATGTGATCAATGCTGGGTTCAAAATTTTAAGATAAAGTAAGCTAACATTTTTTTAAAAGTGTTTTTAGATGTTTATTTAACGGGGCCCCTTAGGTTGGGGTTGGGTTTAAAGTAAGTGGATTTTTTACGCCCTCCACGGACCCTCGGTCTATCGAGGCTCACCCCTTTTTATATTTCTCCCAATAGGATAAAGACTTCTAATGAATCCGATACCCCAGATTGGGAAAATTTTTTTATCTCCTCACTGGTGTCCTCCGGAACGAGCACAATATGTGTTCTGGTCCCCCTGTCCCCTTTAAAAGGGTATGAGGGGTATGTTTAAATCCGTCATGCCCTCTTCTCCCGGACTAGTGACTTGGAAATACCCGATCCTTGTTTCAGAAACCAGATTTTCTTCTGAGGCCTATCTCCGGCCTTTTTCCCAAAAACTTTCCCATCCGCTTTCTGTTTAAAAAAGGGAAACCCCCCAAAAACGGTTCTGTCCCCCCTTCTGTTTGGGTTCAAAGGGGTCCCTTTTTAAGCACCTGTTTGTTCCGGGTTGGGTTAGCCCTTCCCCTAAAAAAGGCGCCTGTAACTTCAGGAGCACCTTTCCCAAAGGTTTTCCCGTTTTGGCCCGGGGCCCCCCTTTTTTTCTGCTTGTGACCTTGGGTGGCACCTCCCGAAACCTTTATCCTTTCGGTCCCCTTTTTTCACTTTTTTTTCCCATGAAAACGGTTCTGTTCGCTTTCTGTTTGGAAACTAGGGAAGTAATGGGCCAACCCCGGTAGAGCCCCCCCATTACCGCAGTAAAGGCTAGATACTCTGAGAGGTCGCCCTGTTTAAAACCCTTGGGAACCTGTTTAAGGCACAGGATGTTATTTCTTATAGCCGGGATCTAACACCTTGAGTTAAGCCAGACTTCAGAATTTTCCTTTTAAAGGGAGTTCTGACATAAAAGTCTAAATTGGGTTTTAAATTCTGAATTAAAAAAATTAAAAAGTCTGACAGAATTAAAGTCTAAATTTCATTTTTTTTGATCTCCCGCATTCTTACCTTCCTGTTTAGTTTTCGGCACGTTTTTAGCAAGCGCGTTTTAAAGGGTACGTTTTTAAGCAAGCGCGACAGCCGCGGGGGCCCTGTCTTGTTCTTTGGTTTAATTTCCGCAGAAATTGGATATTAAACCGGTGCGCACTTGAGGAACACTGGTGGTCGAACTGGGTTTATAGTCCAACCCCCAAAAAACCAAGAAAGAAACCGCTTAAAACATTTTTTTTTATCTTCCCATGAACTAAAAATAAATTTTGATGCTCCCTTAGCCCAGCGGGCCCAAATTCTTTTTTTTCCCCAAAAAATTTTTTAAAAAATTTTTTTTAAATAAACAAAAATTTTTTTGATTTTAAAAAAAATTTATATAAAAATTAATGGTATAATAAAATTTCCTCATTTTTTTCCTACAATTTTTTGTAGCTTTTAAATTTTTAAAATATTAAGTTTTAAAATTTTAAAAATAATAACTCAAATATCTTAAAAACTTAAAGAGTTAGAAAAAATGTAATTTTTTGGTTATTAAAAACCCTTTTAAAAAAATAAAAAAAAAAAAAAATGTTTTTTTTTTTCCCGGTACAAGTAAATATACCAGCTCCCTCCATTTAAAAATTAATTTTAAATGTTCTATTTATTGATTGAAAAAACTAAAAAATGTACCTAAAAGGCAATGGGGGATAACCTAGTGGCACGGATATTTTATCTTTTTTTTTTTTGGTCCAATAACTGTACCTAACCACTTAAAATTTTAAATAAAAAAATTTAAACTTAAATTAACTAAAAAAGGGTTTTTTTTTGGGTTTTAAATATACCTGGCAGGACCTTAACATTTCTTGAATTTTTTGCTTCTATTGTATAGTTATCGTTTAAATATTTTTATTTCCGAAAAAAAATTTTAAATTTTTAAAGACGGGTTTCTTTTTCAGAATGATCTTAGAAAATTTTAATGATATTTTTAACATGAAAAAAAAAAGTTATAGTTTTTTTTCCCGGGTTTAATTAATGTTTCATTTTAATTTTCATAAAATCTTAAAGTAGTAAATAAATAAGGGTTTAAAACAATAATTTAAATAAGAATAGCTTTAAAAACCTAGAAGAAGTAGATAGCTTAATAAGAGAAATGTTTTTAAAAATTTTTAAAACTGAAAAAACTTTTTATTAAAAAAAGTTAAAATTATGATTTAAAAGTTCTCAAAATTATTCAACGAGTAACTGTCCTTTTTTTTAATTAAATTAAAAAAATAAAAAATTTAAACGATGGGCAATACAAGTAGCATAGGAGATCGAGGAAAAGTTAAGCGTCCTGTCGGAATACCACCCCAAAAAAAAAAGGCCTTTTTTTTTTAAATTTAAAAAAAGATTAAAATTTTTTTTTTAGTTTTAAGTAGATCCCGGGAAAGGGTACAGTTTTAGCCCCAAAAAAAATTAAAAAAAATTCCCCCGGGTTTTTTCCCTATTCCCCAAAACCCTGTGATTGGGTTTTTTTATTCAATTTTTTTTCAACAGTTTAAATTAATTTAAATGGATCGGTGCTGGTATTTTAGTTTAATCCGAAAAAATAAATTTTAAATTTGCAAAAAATTTAAGGGCCAAAAAACCCTTTTTGCTTATATCGGAATACTTATTTAATTAAAAATATGTATTTAACCCTTTTTTTTAGAACTGACTATAAGGCATATTTTTTGTTTTGAACATTTTTTTTTAAATTTTTTTTGTTTTAAGATTTAGCGTTTTTATTTTAAATTTAAATCCAAAAAATTAAAAACTAAAAGGAAAAAAAAAATTTATAAATAAACTGACGGGTTTTACTAGACCATCCCTTTTAATTTATACTTTTTTTTCCCAAAATCAAAATTTTGAGTTATATTAAAAAAAAGATTTTTTTTTTAAGGTAAAAAAAAGCAATTTTTTAAACCCCCTGAGCTGAGGCAACGGGGCTTTTTAATTGACTATTGTTCATGGTAATATAAAAAAAAAGTGTCATGCGGTTCTCTTATAGGCTTGCAGGCCCCCCCGGAGGGAAACATAGTATTAAAAATTCTGGAAAATTTTGGTTTTGGGAAAAAAAAAATATATTTATTTTAGTTTTAAAAAAAATTACTTTAAAAAAATATTTAAATATAAAATAAAATTTTTAAAAAATATCATAAATTATTTTAAAAAATTTAGGCTTTTAAAAAACTTTTTTTTGGCTTTTCTTACTTTGTTTCTTTTTCGGAAATTTTTTTAAAAACCCCAATGTTAACAAATCCTTTTTGCTTCGCCCCCAAGCCATACGAAAACCCCCAGAATTTGCTGTTCCATACATTAAGCTTTAATAGGCACTACTAATGCCTTTCTTGGTTTATTTGAGCCGATTTGTCGCTTTCCCAAAAAATTTTTTTCTTTTTTTTGGTTAACTACTTTTTTTTTTTTCTTAATTTTTTTATTACAGATGTTTTACCATTTTATTTTTTTTTCTTACTTTTATTTAAGAATGGTTTAATGGTTGCAAAATCATTACATTACATATTGTACATAAAAGCAGATTTATCAAGAAAGCAATATTGCAGTCTAATTCTCAAAGAAATGTCACATCCAAATTGTCCACTGCCAAAGAAAAAAATTTGTTTTTCAACCATCTAACGCCGGGGTTATTTTAAAACCCAAACCCTTTAAAATTTTCCCCAAGGGTAAAAAAAAAAAAGTTATTTCAAAAAAATAAAAAAAAAAACCAAAATTTCTTCAGTCACCCATTCAAATATGTATATTGTCGGCCAAATCAAAACTAGTCTATCCTACGCCAAGTCGGTTTATTTTTTTGCTTAAATGTCTATTTCTAACGTTATTTTAGACAAAGTAATATTTATAGTATTGAATCCATGTTTTAGTGATTCTACCCTTATTATTAAGCTTTTAAGTTAAAATTCTATCTTTAATCCTGATTTGGAGTAGGATAAACTAGTTTTGTCTAGGAAAAACTAATCTAGCCTAAAGTCGGGTTTGGCCGGTAATACATACAAGTGATAAAGCTTGACAAAGTTTTTTTGGTACCTAAAACTTAACAGCAAATTACCACTGTATATCTTTTAAAAAGTAGTGCATTTTAGCAAAATCTATATATAATAATATACATAAAATTAAATTATATTAAATCCACTTTACCAGTATTCTGTATCCTATTTTATTTAAATTGAAAATAATAAATTTCTTAAGGCAAAATTTTTTTAAAAAACAATTTTATTAGAAAATTTTAAAAAAAATTTTCCAGCAAGGTACAGCTTACAAATTAAAGAAGACTAAAGTTTAAATTTATAACAAACTAATCATTATTAAAAAGTATTTCAAAAATTGACTATCAGGATATCTAAAACAATGATAAAAAAATTCTGCTATGGTTGTGGTTAGTACTCCTAGTACAGAGAAATACTTTAAAAATAATACAAGAAGTGACTATGTATATTTCCACAGTTAAATAGCTATCCAGATAAACTAAATAAAAAGAGTTTACAAAATTTTACTTTTCTATACATGGGTATTTTAACAATAATTTAAGAATTATATTATGCAAAAAAACACAAGAATACAAGGGCAATTATATTTTTATATGTATTAAATATTTAACAACGTTTTGTCCAGTTAGTTTGTCGCGTTACTTAAATATGGTGTAAACAGCTGATGATTAAACCAAATATTTTTCAATACATTTAAATACAACCAGAGGTACTGTACAAAAGGTAAATGTAAAAATAATAAAAGATATTGGAAACTTTAGTGGCAGTTTTTTAAAATTAAAAAAAAGAGGAACCATTAGCCTGTACACTGACGGCTCTAAGACCAAGGTGGGCACAGGCTGTGGCGTATACTTACCAACCATAAACCTGAAAATTGAATGGACAATGGGCGCAGAACCCAGCGTGCTTCAATCCGAACTGACAGCCATAACCATAGCGGCTTGCGAAATTAAAAGCCGCAACATCGCCAACCATACGATCTGTATTTATACAGATAGTAGGCAAGCATTACTAGCCCTGAAAAGACCACGCATCACTTCGGGATGAATGTCATCAAGCCCTGACTAACATCTCTTTAAATAATGCGGTCAACCTAGCCTAGATCAAGGGACATGACATATCTTAAGGTAATCATACCGCTGACTCGCTGGCCAGGGCGGCTGCGAGACGGAAACTAGTTGGTCCCGTCCCCAACACTGGATTGACAACAACAGCGATTAAAGACATCAAAAGAATACTCCCATCGACTGTTTAAAGGAAAATGGGATGATACTACGAACTGCAATTTCGCAAAAATAATGCTGAGCTATCCAGACAAGTCAATAGCGAAAAAAACCTTATGATGTCCAGAAGAAACCTCCGAATACTAAAGGGTGTACTAACTGGCGTCTGCGGGCTACGAGGACACCTATTAAAAATGGGTCTAACGAACACAGGATTATGTAGAGGCTGTAAACAAGAAAATGAGACCGTGGAACACATTCTTTGCGATTGTCCCACCCTCACATTTGAACGAAACTCCATGCTGGGCACGAACTGGCCATTACTGGCCGAAATTAGGGAGATTTCACATAAGGACGTCGTCAACCATTTTAAATCAATAGGTTGGACGGCGCAGTAAATCTCCCGCCTACAAGAGGAAGCACAAAGAACCTACTGAGGTCTAGATGCAGTGGATATTATCACCCTCTAAACGTTCAGATCAGATCAAGAGGGGTAGTTATGTCTTATTTTTAATTTTTACTATAACAAGTTACCAGAAACTATCCAAAAAAAGTTAAATGTTTCTTATACTTAAGAAAATTCATAAAATTTAATAAACAAAAAACCGGCATTTTAAATAATTTCCCAAGACTTTTAGAATTTTTTTTATTGAAACATTTTGAGATTTAAGGTAAAATATTTAAAGAAAAGTATATAATAAAATATGTTAGATTTTAAAGATAAGGTACCTTTAAGATCCAAAAACTCTGTTTGGCTTAACTAAGCTTTTTAAAATAAACTTTACCCGTATGAAGTAACTTAATATTTTATTAACTTGGTTGTAATGCCAGGGGCTTATTTTTTTATATTTTTTTAACAAAATAATTGTAAAAAAATAATTTATTTCTTTTTTAGAAAAAAGAAAAAAAAAGTTATTACAACTTTTAATTTAATACCCAAAATTATCCATGAAATTTGACATCTTCAATAAAAAAAAAACTGCAAAATTTATGATAGTGTGCTTACTGCTTTGTACGTTTACTTTTTAAAAACAAGAATTTATAACTTTTTCAGTAAAAGAAAAATTGTAAAACTTGAACAAGTAAAAATAATACTTTTGGAAACTGTTACTTTTATACAGACATTAAATTGATTTTCAAGACTTACTTTTTACCAATCTGTCACAACAAAATTAATGATTATTATATAAATATTTAGAATAAAAACTCAGTGGTATTTTGCGTTCACGCCACTTTACCTTGTGTATCTTTGGAAACACCGTACACAAATCAATGCGTTTTTCAATTTTATTTTTTGGTTATTTTATTTTCTATATATATTTTTCAGGCCTAAAACCCATATAAATTCTATTAAAATCTAAGCTGCTTATCTAAATTGAGTTGTTTTTTTATTATATAAATCACTTAACAAATTAAATTTGATTTGGGGATAATTCCCTACAAAATTTTTTTTTTTTGCCTCACTTCACTTAAACAAACTGTACCTTGTCAGCATGTTAAAATAAATTGGTGCAGAAGCGAATTCCTTTTTAAAACCAATTTTGAAAAAAATACGGATAGTCGTATATAAAAAACATGACTTGGTCTCTGAAAAACAAATACCGTGCTAGTAATATTTTAAAGAAAATAACCCTTCCTTATTTTTTTTGCAGGAAAGATTGACAAATAGTTTCTAGCAGACTTTTTAATTGGACATTTGGTCATTACAAGTACCGTATTTTTGTGCAAATTTAAATTGAGTTTGTATTAAACGACAAACTTAATTTATTTCTTAATTTGACCATCCTCTTTTTTTTCGGATAAGAATGATCTTTGACTCATATATATTTCATTTTTTTTCCTTAATTTATAACGTCTTTGTGTTTTATTTTTATAATTTATAACTTATTTTTACTATTTTATTCATATTTATATATATATATATATATATATATATATATATATATATATATATATATATATATATATATATATATATATATATTTTAATATATATATATATATATATATATATATATATATATATATATATATATATATATATATATATATTATTTTAAATTATTTATATTATATATTTTAATTATGTTAATATATTATATTATATTTTATATATTGGTATTTTGTTTTTATGTTATAATTTTGAGATTCGTTACAATTAATTTTAATTCTGTGGGGTTTTAAGTATGTCAACTCCGGCTTTCTGAAACTCTCAACCCCTTTGAGTTCTGGCTTTTACTCATACATTTATCTGGACATACATACAAAATAAAAGATTTGAATAATTTTCAAAAATAAATTATTTTTATAAATACTAATTTTTGATAACAAATATTTATAAAAATATAATAATGCTGTTATTCTTAAATCTTAAATCATATTTTTTTAATTCATAATTATGTTTAATATTTATATCTATGTCTTGCCTCAATTTTATAGTTTCTTTTAAAGTAACGTTGGCAATATGATTTTTCTTTTAGAGTTATGTTGGCAATATTTTTTCTCCTACCCCTTTTTCAATACATAAATAAACTCTTACCTTACTACGGAACAATATAAATGAACTATGACTATTTGTCATAAACTTATAAAAAGGATACTAAGACTAAATAATCTCGTTTTCCCTTTGGTTTACTTGTAAATCTTCCCATAAATAATGTCCAAAGCTGCCTCTAGTGTGGTGTTAGTATCCAACGTGTCGAAAAATATACTTGTTGACGTTTGTCGGTTTTGATTGCTGGTTTACTTTTAATTGTCTGGATTAATTACCATTAACACGGTATTTAACTTGATTGTTTCTTATTCACTTTTATAAACTTTCTGATGATTTAACTTTTTTTAAACTGGAAACTTAACTGTTTCTTTTGTTTCTTTCTGTCAAAATAGTGAGGTTAGAATACTTTCTTTGTTGATGTTTGACCTTCATTTGTTTTTATTAAAATAAACTATTAAGTTTTCGGTAGCAACTGAATTTGGAATGATGCCGTTTTCGGGCGTTTTTGCTTATATACTCATTGAAACAAATGAATAATTTTATGAAAATGGATGCTTTCCAGGCCACTTGAAAAAATTTATTTAAATTTTTGACTTCAATTTTGATATATTTTGATTTTCTTTTATAAAACCCTATGTTTATTTCTTTATATTGGCCCTTGTTATTAAATGAAAATTATTATAAATTTATTTGCTTTTTTATTTGGTATAAACAAATTTATGTTTTTAAATTTTAGTTTGTTTGCAAATTTCATTTTTAAAGCTATTGATGCAAGATAAATGGCGTACGTGACTTTTACTTATTTTCCAATTTACAAATAAACTTTGGGTTTTCTTTCCTACCTACTTTACAAACTTAAATATACATAATTAAAGACATCTTTTAAGATTAATATGATTCCTTAATAATTTATAATCATTTTACAATTCAACATTATTGTCCATAAATAAACATTGTTTATTTACTATGATTACAAATGTAATTATTTGGTAAATCTTTAAGTTTTTTACCCGTTTTAATATCTAATTCTAGAAAATGAATGTTTTTACTATTCTGTTCACTATATCACTTTCTCTTTTTTATTTCCACTATTTGTTATTTTTATGAAAATACAACACTTGTCTTTACCTGTCCCTTTCACTTAATCTAAGTCACTTTTGAGTTCATTAAACAGTTCTTTTTTATATACCGAGTTCTTTGTTTTTGTACTTATCTTATCCTATTAAAACTAATTCTAACATCTATCCTAACTCAAATCTATTTATAAGGTGATAATAATCTATGTACTTTTCTATCCCTTCCGTAACAACCTGTCATGTCTTTATTTTGTATTTTTTGTATATACTCAGTTTTATTTATGTCCTGTTTTTTTGAAATTATTATGTTCTAACATTATTTATATCGATTTATAATCTTTTAGGTTCAGGGAAGCTTTTGGTAGTGTCCTTTAACATTTTACTTTTTATGCTCGAGGCTTAATAAAATGATTTTCTATAAATCATCAGATTTTGGTATGTATTCTGTTTCATTTATACACTAAATTACATTCTAAGCTGTATTATGTTTTCTTATGTAATTTTACATCTTTTCCCTTTATTTAGAACCATTATATATTTTATAATAATATTATATATATTATATTATTTTAATCCTTTTATATATATATATATATATTATATAAACTATAATTATTAACTTATATATATATATAATGTATATAATATATAATATTATTATTATAATATATATATATATATATATATATATATATATATATATATTATATATATATATATATATATATATATACTATATATATATATATATATATATATATATATATATATATATATATATATATATATATATAATATATATATATATATATAATGCGTTAAACTATTACAAATATATCCTAATGAGAAAAGAGAAGTATATTTTGAACATTTTTTGGTTTTGATTTATATCAAATGTGATTAGAAAGTATGTTTTTTAGATATATTATAAATTTCAGCTATTTCTTTGATCAAGGATCGTTAATTTATTAGTGAAATTTTATTATTATGACTTTCATTATTGCATGATTTTCTAATAATCAACGATTATAATATAGGCAGCTTGAAATACACAAAAAAACATGGGGTCTAAATGTATAACTTTATTATTCGAATGAAAACTATTAAAATATTTGTCAGGTTGGTTGCCCAGAATCAAAATACATCCAAAAAAATATTGTAATACACTTATTCATAAATTGGCGATTAATTAACTTACTCCATAACGCGCTTACAAGGCTTGCGCGTTATTAATTTATTTAAAATGTTTAAAAGTATGTTTTCTTTATTTACTCAAATATCACTTGTTATGTCATTAAAAAGCAATAATGGTGCACAAATAGAAATATTAAAAAACCAGTTTTTATTTAAAATATTTAGGTGTTTGTTAATTTATTTAAGCAAACGAGTTGCAGTGAAGAGTTGATCTAATTTAATTTATTGATTTCTTTAGTAAAACTTGGTTTTTACGCTTTACTAAAAAAAATATTTTGTTGGATATTAAGCTGTCGGCTGTTACTGTCAGTTTAAAAACAAAAAATATGTTTAGTAAGCCAAAGGAAAAGAATGTTTTTAAATAATTTACATATTAAATCAAAATAGGGATGTTTTTTTAATTTTTCCCCTCAATAATACCAAAAATTTAATATTTTATGTGTATGTAATTAAATAACAAAAAAAGAAGAAATAATATTACTATCTGCAAAAGTAAGGTGGTTTCCATAGGCTAGTAAAAAAAAATCACTTTTATAAAAAATGGGCATTATTTTAATTTTTAAAAAATATTTTAAAAAGAATAAATGTAAGGCATAATCTACAATATAATAACGTTAAAAATACATACATATTTTTTACTGCGTTAGTTAGCTTTTAAACTGAATTGAATTTGCCCATTTCAAATATTATTTTAATTTGTTATTTTGATGTAGTTTAACAAATATTTTAGTCATTAATGTAAACACACATTAATGTCACTATTTATTTAGCACATATCAAGTTGATAAATAATAATTTAATAACCCTAATTGGTTCTATTCTGTTTTGCAGTAAATTTTAAAGGCCAACTAATATACAACACACAGCGGTTAAAAGATCTTACTATATTGTAAAAATATTTTTTCTTACTGTATATATTTAAAATCTAAAAGAAAAAATGGATGACCCCATACAAAACATTTTTTCCCTTAATTACCAAAAGAGTATGAATACTTGTTTGTTTACTAATTACAATTTCTTGTTAATTCCTTAACATTTCAGAATACATATAGAACTATAGAAAAATAATTATAACTAAATTGCTTAAGAGAAAGGCTGTCAAAGTTAAGAAAACAATTTTTTAGCCTAGATAATTCAATAACATCCAAATAGTTTAATAATAGCTTGTTGGATTGTAAATGTAAGTAATAATGATATTACCTTTATCAATTTATTTACCGTCTTTAAAAATTAAAATGATAGTTTTTTATACAAACTTTCATTCTCATTTTAACTCCCCCCTCCCTCCCCTCTCCTTTTCCAAGAAAAGTTATTTCAAAAATATTAAAACAGATAATTTTTAATTGTAATCAATAGCCTACATATCAATTTTCATACCTCTAAGTCCAGAAATGACGAAGATCCACACAAACTCTAACCCCTCATCTCATTTTACCCTTTTGTGGGAAGGGAAGTTTCCTTAAATCTCTTTTTAGCTGAAGTTTCCTATTTTTTGGGTAATCAGAAGTTAAATTACAAACTCCCGTACTAACAACTTCAAAAATGACATTTTTTTTTTACATATAATTTTTATCCCCATTTAAACCTCCCCAACAGATGTTATCTAAAAAATATTAAAACAGATCATTTTTAATCATAATTAAAAACCTGAATACCAATTTACGTACTTCTAAGTCCAGAAATAATAAATTTCAAAACAAACTTTTACCCCTATTCTCCCCCTTCAGGAGGTGATTTTCCTAAAACTCTTTTTTAGCCTATATTTATCAGGAATAATCTAGGATTCTATTGGTATTTTTTTTAATGGGTCCAGTAATTTTGGAGTATATTCAATTCAAACAAACAAACAATCAATTTTTTTCGCTTAATAATATTAGTTTGGCCTATAAACATGGGTCGGTTAATAAATATTTTTAAATTTAAATAATTTTTAAATGCCAATAAACTGTGTTTACACCAGTGGATACCCTTTGAAAATGTGCCAGTCTGGCAAAAAACAAATAATTATTATTCCCTTTAATTTTTTATTGGATTTGTAATATGTTAATTTCAAGCCCCCTTATTTAAACTTTTTCTTTACCGAGGACATATAAAATCCTTCTACTAAATAATGTTATGCAAATCTGAAACTAAATTTGGCACTTAACCCGATGGATTTTCTCTGTCAAATTGCCCTTTGTAAAAGTATGCAAATAACTCAAGATCCCGTTATAGTAGCAAAAGAAAAAGTCAATATTTGACCTTTAATTTCTTAAAGTCTGATAGTTCAGGTTTATTCGTAAACACGCAAAAATAACATTTGGCTAATAATAATTGTGGGGCTAATAAACTTATAGGAAACGTATACGGATTAGATTAGATTATTTTAGGATGAAGTTAGGCATATTGGTGCCCTCCCTTCACAACCCTAATCAATCAAAATCACATAAACGAGATTTGGTCACTATTGGGTTTCTATGCGTGACACCCTATCTAAGCCCTTTTTAATATCATTAAAACACCTGTTTATGACCAGTAGTTACCTGGATTTTAAACTGGGTTATTTTGCATCTATGCCTTTTAATTTGTCGGACTGGTTTAAAGACGTTATGTGGAGACAAAGAGAACTGTGAAATTAACCGAACATTTGTCTTATAAAAACGGTTACATTATGGTCTTCACTTAGTTTGTTGAAAGGTCAAGAACCGATCAAAGACCAAAGACAACCAAGGACATAAGCAGATCATTGACCCGTAAGATCGCCTTTAATTGACTTATAATGTCCAGTAAGTTGACCTACCACCATTCTTACTACCTTGCGGCAGTAGCTCAGCAGATTTGGGTGGACTTCTTTCTTGCTTCTAGTAAGGTTTTGTTATGCGCTGGGCAAATTTGTAACGAATGGGCTGGTCCTACCAGTTTTATTACCTTTTTTACCTGAAGTACCAATACCTGTGTCCAAAACCGTAAACTACAAGAGTTTTAAAGAATATTCAAGAATGGAAATTGGTTATGGCACTAATATCACATATTTCTAACTATTTTTTTTTCAGAAACTAAAATGTTTTTTAACATTCGTAACATTATAAACGGTGGGATAGCTTAAAAGGGGCTAAAAAACCCTTAAGAAAGAATAATTTATTGTTCCCCAGACACAAAGATTGTTTATTATTTCTTACTAAAGTACGCTTCTTGTTAGGTTAGTAAAATTAGGCAACCTACGATTCAAATTGTACGTTAAACATAAGAATGCCATTAGCACAACAATAATAATCAGTGGTAGGTTAAAAAACCAGTAATTTGTTTATTATAGTACCGTGTTTTCAATTAGGATGAAATAAAATTTAACTTTACTTTTCGTTGGCGGAACAATAAATTCAACATAAGGCTTCACTTTACAAACTAATGGGTAAAATTATTTTACGGTTAGTAAACTTTACCAATGCTTACCTGACAATTAAGGTTGGGCCTCATCGTAGGTAGATACCTTAAATTGGCCATAATAATTCAGATTTAATGATCATTACAGATATTTTACGAAATCACGTATACAGTCATTTTTTATTTATTATTAAGCCAGCTAAATTTTGGGTTTAATAAATGATTTAGTAATTTAATTTGCAATATAAAATAGTCGCCGTAAAAGGTGTATTACAGTTTATACTGATACAAAAACCCACCTAATATTAAAAAAAGGATGTCTAAAAATGTAAAACTCGCCATTTTTTAAATAGAAAAAATAGGGATTACACATACTTAAAAGCATCATAATAAATAGACTAAAGCTAGTAAATATCAAGAGTTTAAAGAAGACCAAAAAAGAACTTCTAAGTGGCTTTAAAGAACTTCTAAGTGGTAATTTTCCAAAACCAATAAATTTGTGTGCCTATTTGATATCACCAGCCAGTTCCCATTTTTATTCTTTGGATAAATTAAACTACATTAAATAGACGTTTTATTTACTTTAGCATAAGTTAACATTTTAAATTTTTGTAAGTGCTTAATTAACTAATTTTTTTATCAAAAATTAAACAAAAAATTTGTAAAATTTGTAAAATTTGTAAATAACATTTTTTCTTTAGTTTATGCAAAAAGAACACAAAAAAGAATAAAATTAATAAATGTTTATTTTTTTTATTATTAATGTCTTAGTAGACGTAATTTTTACTAAAATTTCTAATTTGGTTTTAAAATATGTTATGTAATTCTTTTTAATTTTACAAGTTTAAAATGATAATTTTTAACTATTTATATTTCATCGCAGCAATCTTATAACTTTTGTGCCCCAAATTTTACCTAAATTTGAGTATTTTCGAAAAAAGTTAATTTGAACTAGCTTTCGTAAAAATAAAAATATTAATTTTTTCTATTTGCATCATTTGATATCTCTTAGTTAATGGATATAATTTTTAAATAGATGTTATAGTTATTTTATTTTATTTATATATTATTAATTGTCATAATTCCAGACTATTTAAATAATTTGCACTCTGTATTTTACGTATAATCTAACCAATATTAAAAACAGTAGTAAAAAAATAACATTTTTTTATAATAGACTTTTATATTCTAGTGTTAAATGAAAGTGTTACATTAAATATTTATAACAATAATTTTTCCAACATTTAAGTGTTATGGCGTATCTTATACATCTGTTGTCATATTTATGATTTATTCATGCAACGCAATTATATTTTCTGATAAACTGTAATTTAACAAATTAATTGTTATTGCACATTTCCCAAGAGTATCATATATATAATTCCAGCATGGTATACGTTAGCGATACCGCATGCTATATGATTTTTTTTTTTTTTTCCTTCCACCTTTTTAAGTCTTTTTCCCAAAAAATTTCTTTCACAATTTTTTGGACGTTTTTTAAAAATGTATATCATTATATATCAGTTAGACATTCTTTCAGCTTCTACCAAATTAATGCTGGGGTGTCCCAGGGCTCAGTGCTGGCACCCACTCTGTTTCTTCTACACATTAACGATTTAGTTTCTTCCACAATCAATGCTTTTCATAGTTTTGCTGACAATAGTACCCTCCACTCTAACATTCAATTTCTCAAGCCAGTCAATAAGCCTGCTTTGGAAACCCATCGTAGGTCAATGCGGATGTCTCTCTCACAAGGTCTCAAACTTACCCTGGATTGGGGCGCCAAAAATTTTGTTAGGTTTAATACCGCCAATATACAGTCCTGTTCGCTGTCGCGAAAAAAGTCTGCCAGTGCTCATCCGTTACATATGAGCGGCCAAGTTCTGCAGAACAAAGAGTCGTTTAATCTTGTCGGCGTTACTTTTGAGAAAAACCTTAACTCGCACAAACGCATACATCCACAGCCTCAGCAGATTAAAAAAAGCTTGGATTCATCTTACAAAGAGGTTCCTCCTTTTACCTACCGTCGGGCTGTGGGAGTCTGTCGCTCTTCTATAGGTATTTTCACGGCTTCTGCTCACAGAAGTTGGGCAGTATAATTCCTCCTCTGGCAGCTCCCAAAAGAGCAACACGTAGTGCAGCTTTTATGCATCCTTTTACAGTTCAACTAGAGAACACCATGGAACCGCAGAAGTTTTTCCTTCTTCTCCCAGTCTCCAAATAGTTAAGTCCCGTGTCAACAAACTTCCTCTTACCGCACTTAAGACATCGACCGTACGTTAGTACTTAGGCCTCAGCCTTCGTGGACTGCCCAAAATAAAAAACTTCTGCTTTTTAAATTAAAAGCCAAAAGATTCTAAGCAAAATGTTTTACCTAAACTAATTTTTGGTACTAACATTTTACAAACTGAATAACCAACCTTAAACTGGAGTTAAATAATGACTTACTGTCCTAATTTATTATATCAAAAAACAGTTCTTTGTTAAAAAATTTACGTCTCTGTGCGATTCTCTATATCTGATCAGTTTTGTGTTACTGACTTTCTAAGAATTGCAAAATTTAAAAAAAAAAATTAAAGGCGCCGAGCAAATTTATTTAAAGTTGGTATAGAAATAAGTTTGAAATATATTTTGTTTTTGAGAAATTACACGACTCCTAGACTTACCATATTTTTGGGATCTTAAAATAAAAAAAAACTTTATTAAAAACGCAAGACATCAAGTTTAACAGAAGTAAATATAAAAAATATTTTTTTTAAGTGTTGAAAAAAATAATCCCTAGATTGCTTTAATATTAACAATTCTGCTATACAGTGAGGACATAAAGTCCGTCGCCCCCCCTTTAACTTTTGAACCGTTGGGTATATTGACGATGAAGCATTTTACTTTAAAGCGGAACTCACGCCGTTTTTCATAAATTTTTGCATACGGGGGTTTTTTGGGGCGCTGATCACGAATCTAAAATTAGTTTTTTCCGGCAACCTCTGGTATTTGAGTTATGAGGCCTCCAAGTGAACTAACTTCAAATTTCTTCCTTCTTGAAACTGATTACCAACAAATGGGAACATACGCTGATTAGGCACTTATATATTAAACAAATACACTAAAATTTACAATAATTTATTGTCTATTTTAAGTAAAAATTATCTCAAATGAATCCACTTTTCTGTACGTTATAAGAAGATTTATGATGTATAACTGGTTGCCTGATTCATACTTAAGTTGTTAAGATATAAAAACTGGATTTATTTAAAGTGTTTTTTACTAAAAATAAGCAACAAACTTTTGTTAATTTTAGTGTATTCGTTTAATATATAAGTGCCCAATCAGTGTATGTTCCATTTTGATGGTAATCAGTTTCAAGAAGGAGGAATTTTGGAAAAATGTCCACTTGGAGGCCTCATAACTCAAAAACCCGAGGTTGCCGGAAAAACTAATTTTAGATTCGTGATCAGCGCCCCAAAAAACCTCCGTATGCAAAAATTCATGAAAATCGGCGTGGTGTCCTTAAAGTAAAATATTTCCAAAATTCCCGAAGATGTTAAAGTGCAGGTCCTAGCTGAAATGGTAGTTTCTCCCCAGCAAAATACGTACGGACGTAGCTGACACATGCAATATTTCACGTTCTTCCGTTAAGAAAATTTTAAAAAGTAATAAATTCCATCCCTACAAGATGAGAATTGTCCACGAATTAACAGAAGATGATCCTGACAGGCGATTACAGTTTTGCGAGATTATGGCACAAAAGATTGAAGAAAACCTCAATTATCTAAGGCATATTTTCTTCAGCGATGAAAGTACCTTTTTTCTGAATGGAATAGTCAATACTCAAAATTGCAGGTATTGGAGTGATGAAAACCCCCATCTGTTTTGCGAAGGACATAGTCAATTTCCTCAAAAATTAAATGTTTGGGCGGGCATTTTGGGTGATTATATTATAGGTCCCATATTCTTGGAAGGAAATTTAAACGGCCCCACATATCTTTGAATGCTTCAAGACACCATTACTCCACTTATTGAAGATGTTGTTGCTCAAAATCCATTTGAATTTCAATTAGAAATTACGTTTCAACGGGATGGCGCCCCGCCTCATTATTTCAGAGATGTTAGAAATTACCTTGATGTTTTTGTTCCAGCAGGTAGGGCGGGTTGCAGATATGCATTTTTTAAGGTATATATTTAAACCTAATTAAATGTTACATTTTTTGTTATAGAAGTTTTAATAATACATTTTTCATTTTCTTGGTAATAAAAAATCTAACAAAAATAATAAAACTGGCTGATAGTAGTACAACTATATAGTAAAAATAGGAAGAGTTACGATTAAATCAAATTTTACCTAAAAATTAATTAGAATATTTTAATTTGGGCAAGTTTTATGGACTTTCCTTGACGGTTCATATATGTTACCATTTTTGCACACGTTTAAAACACCCATCAGCTTGCTGTCTGGGAGCTAAACTGAATTATCATGTATTGTATTTTAACATATAATTTTTCTGAAGAACACCAAATTAGAGTGATCGTATTTTGACATATATGATATTTCTATGTTAGTTATATTTTTGACGGATATGATTAGTAATATACGTTAGGTGTGAAAATAATAGGTGGTAAATTTGACAGCTTTCAACATGTTTCCTATTTAGGAACTTTAAAATTTGGTCATTTTATATATTTTTGGTGCGTATCCTTTATCATACTTATTATAATACTTCTGGTAGTTACGTTCAAATAGGACTTTTACCAAAAAAATATTATATTGGTCAAAAGAATTAATTTTATTGGAATGTCAATTTGGAATTTTTCTTTCTTCCTTCGTGTTATAAATTTACTAATATAAAAACGCTTTTTATTAGATTTTTATGAAGAACTAAATTTAAAAAAATATGTAACTTATGTAGTTACTACGATTATTTGCCCTTATACTACTAATTATCTTAAATCAAAAAGTCAAATTAGAATTTCGTGATAAGCCGGTTTCCGAAAATAAGTTAATTTCATTTAGCCCATAAATTGAGAATGAAATGCTAAAAGCCAATATTAGTTAAAATATAGTACTAAGAAAGAAATTCGATAACAGCTACGTTTTAGATCCGTTGATTATTTTTTAGACAAAGTCAATTGTTTTAAAAAATAATAATTCCTATGAATTTATAAAAAATTCTTTAAACCTATACGGTCTAGTTTAACGTAAGTTCTAAATTCGGTAGTTTTTTCTTGGTAAAAACAAATAGTTTATTTAAAAAATAATTATTTTCAGAATTATCAATGGCTCTAATAATATATTTTTTTAATCTATATATCGCTTTGGTTTTACCCTACAACCTAGATAGGTATTAAGTGACTTTTTCAGATTTAATGCTTGTTAAATCATTTTCTTATATATTTGTGGCAATGTGTAACAACTGCTTTGAAAAGTTTATAAAAACATACACATAGTTATATTGAAACTATAAATTTACCATCAGTTCATGTATTATTGTGTGACATAAGTTTTTTACCTTTTTACCTTCAGTTGCCTTTTACCATATTTATTTATTTGATATCGTGTAAGATTTAATTAAACTAGAGTCAACATTTGATCGTAATGTAAGTGTTTTTTAAAGGTACTTCTGTGACGTCACATTCGTATGCGAATAGTCTTTTTCAAAACTTGATGCACAATTTGCTGTTAATTTTTTAAAAAATATTTTATTTGTTTTTTATCTATTTAATAATCTAAAAAGATATTTATTATATCTAAAGTTAAAGATAAAATTAGTAAGATAGTATTTTAATTTTGCATAAAGTACAAAAGCTATTTTGTTTTTACAGCAAGGATGATCATATATAATTATGTTTTAGCGTGTCACAAATTGGAAAAAATGTGGTAAATATCAGACGGCATTTCGCCCACGGTAATTAAAATGTGGGCTTTTTACAAGCTTGCGTGGGCTAACTTCTGTAAAAAAATACTACCAGCCGATAAGTGTAAATTAATTTGACCATTAATAATTAAACAGTTAGGTGGAATCTTAATAAAAGAAATTTTGGCTTTATTTCCTTGGGAATAAGGCTTTGCTTATATTTAAATATAACAAAAGAACAAGAAGAAAATAAAACGTACTAATACAAAAAACACAATTTTTATTTCGATGGAGTTATGCGCAAATGTAGTAAGTGAAGTTTTTGGTTAAATTGAGTGAAATATAGGTATCAATAGCAAATAATTAAAAATTTTTAATGTAGAGATAAGGTAAATTAAATGTTGTTTTTAAAAGTTGTAGCGCTATCTTTTATTTGCTTTAGGTACAAACATTACGTTGCATCATTTAAAACTTTTATTTTAATTAATCTCTAAACCTAAATTTATGCACTTAATACATTTATGTTTTACCTATCTATTATTGATCTATAATACCTTAGAAATGGAATATGTTATGATAGCAATAATACCTGCTATCACACCTAGGGCATTATAAGAGGGCATTATGATAATGCCCGCTTATAATGCCCTAATGCGCTAATATGGAAATTTTATTGCTTATCCAATTTTATTTCTCTCACAATAAAGATCAAGTTTATACAAAAAATCATTTTTTCTTTAAACAATACTAAAAATTAAACTTTATTTCCAAAATAAAAATTACAATTTTGAAATGTCCCGGAAAATGTAGCTGATCCCACTATAGAATGGTCGGTGTTTTTTGTGATGGAAGCAGCGGTGGTAGCACTAACGCTATTTTGTATAGAAGAACAGTCCATTAAAGAATTTTCAATAGTCGATACGGAATTAACCTCGGAATTAACTGAATTGGCAATCATTTTGGCTACTTTGTTTTTGGACGAAATACTTTCTTCTATATATCCTTCAGCTACTGAAGAGCTTTTCCATTTCCCATGTTGTTTTAGCGTTTCAAACGAAGCACCTGCCTCGACAAGTAAAGTTGACGATGTGCGACGCAAACAGTGGCCGGTGTAAGCTTCTGCATTATCCAGTTTTAAAAATTTTGCGATCAATGTTGGGACGCTTCCTATGGTATTTTTTCCAATGGGTTGTACTGTACATCGACCCTTTCTATAGGTAAGAAAGAATCTTCGCTCCTTTATTCCAGCTGGTCTTAATGTTGTGTACTTTTTTATTAAATTTAAAGCGCCTAAATCTTCTTCAATGATAGTAAAACCTTTTGAAGTTAAAGTTTTAGTTTCTGGTACCTTTATAACCAAGACTGTTCCTCTATCTTCAATGTCATCAATGGTCATTTTGACCAACTCATCTCGTCTTAAACCTCCAAAAACACCCATTACCAATATGACTTTGTATACCAAGTAGATATCATCAGGAGCCTTCTTAATAAATTTTAACATTTGTTCTCCTTCCAAAACTTTAGACTTCTTCGGGACGTATCCTTTCGACTTAACTTTTAAAAAAGATATGAGACGATGGTTTTGCGAAATGTCTATATTTTCATAGATCATCAACGTAGACCTTAGGGTGGAATACTTGGTCCAGAGAGAGTTCGGACTGTATTTTTCCGACTAAAAATAATAAAGTTTGTTAAACATATGTATTAAAATAAAATCAATAACTTACCAGTTCCTGGAAATATGCCATTAAAACGTTTTCGGTTATTTGAAGAATTGCGTTCGCATCTTTCCAAATACCAAATATGCCATACTCCCGATCATACTGTTGCCTTGATTTAACTGGCAAAAGATTTTCGGTCGCTTTTATGGCCTTTTCTCTTATATTTTGTGGAATTTCTTCCATTTTGAGCAAATCGTTAAATAAAAAATGCCAACTGACTAACTGACAGAAACATCAAAGTCAAACTTAACACCAGTCATTATCTACTTACGTATACAGGTACAGGTGCAACTTATTTTTTATATTGCGAATAAATAATGTAATTAGTCATTGAAAAACTCTTTTTTGGGTAAAACATAAAGCATTGTATGCACCACGGGCTTTACTGGACTATAATGCCCATCAGGTCGAAATCTATCCCTCGGGCCAGAGGCCCTCGGGCTATTTCGACCTTCAGGGCATTATAGTCCCAGTAACGCCCTTGATACATAAATAGCTATTACGCACTACACCATTGATTAATAAATATGAATGTAGAGTTTTACGGATAAAGCAATGTAAATCCGGAAGTATATTCATTTGGTATTTATATTCCTTGCGGAATTTTGCAGACATTTGGGTAGAAATTTTAGCAAACAACGTATTTATACGGGGTTTTATTTAAGATATAAGGGTTAAGTAAACCCCCAGGCACGCATGAGTTAAAAACTTTTTCTTACAAACGTATTAAAAATTAAGTTTTTAAAACTGTCTATATGCCTTAAAATTCTTACTGTAAAGTAACATTTTATTTACTCAGACAGCCAAGCGGCCCTAAAGGCCATCAGTTCTCCGAAAGTAAATTCCAAACTAGTGGGGGACTGTATACAGGCCCTGGAAAAAGTCGGCTTGGCAAACAAACTTACGGTAGCCTGGGTACCAGGCCACGAGGGCCACCCAGGTAACGAAGAGGCCGACGATATAGCCAAAAGAGGATCAGCCAAGGAAATGATAGGCCCTGAGCCATTCTGTGGAATCTCGGCAGGCCTCTTTAAAGCATCTATTAAAAGTTGGGCAACCAGAGAGTTTCAAAGCTGGTGGGTACTAACACCAGGACAACGACAGGCAAAGCAGTTCATTAAGACCTGCTCGGCCAAGTTTACCTCGGACCCACTGAGTCACAGCCGTAAGGTCGTAAAGATACCGGTAGGTCAACTAACAAGACATTGCAAACTCAACAAGCACCTGAAAAGAATAGACCTGGTGGAGGATAGCCTGTGTAGGTTCTGCCATGTGTGGTACCACTGCGAAGCACCTATGTAGGCTTAGGTTTACTAGGCTTGGTAAGAAAAAGCCAAAACCGGCAAGATACATGGAGTGACCAGTGTCAAGACTCTGGAGTCTAGTTAAGAAGGCGGTCCTGGACAAGGTACTCTAAAGAACGATAGGAGAAACCACAATAAATCTGGTAAGGTTGCAGTGGTTGAGGTCATTTTTGCCATCTCCGCTCAAATAATCTAATCTAATCTAATCTACAAACGTGTTAAAAATTAAATTTTTAAGACTATCTATATGCCTTAAAAATGGTACTGTAAAGCACTAGTACCTTAAAGTAACATTTTAAAGCACTAGTATTAAAAGTGAAATATTAAATTTTAAAAGGTAACGTCAACGTTTATATATTTACCAACATTTATATTAATTGTACAATTCAAACAACTTGAAAAACAAATTCCTTCCACAGTTCTAGCATTCTCCGTAGTTGAGGTGGAGTGAACAGAAAAAACCGCAGTCTCAATCGACGTTGACCCACGATCTGCTGCTCTTGTTTTCACTGTAAGTGATTTTTTGGCAATAGAGTTCTTATTTTCCAAGGAATTTTCGATGAACCCCAAGCAACCCTAGAGGATTTTCACCCCCCATGCCTTTTAATTGTCGTCAAATTTGCTACACCATCGGCAAATAAACTCGCTAAAGAACGGCGAAAACAATGTCCCGTATAGAGGATCGGATTTGGAAGCTGCAGAAATCTTGCTATAGCAGCAGAGATTTTTCCAAAACAGTTAATTACGACGGGATTTCTGGTATATTTACCCTTCGCGTATTTTAGGAAAAGTTTCCGATGTCCTACATTTGCTGGACGAAGAGCCATATACTTTCGATAATAATCCAAATAAAATTTTCGAGTTGGAGTTTTGGTTACTATTGAGCGATATACAGGATCGCAGCGCGCTTTTTCTGTAAAAGCATATTACGAAAACGGACACTTGCATCTAAATTCGTCGCCTTTATGGTGCACATTTTACCTGACATTTGGTCTCGTTTTTTTTGTAAGATGTGTATCACCGCACAGTCACCGTTAACTCTGATCGTTGTAGGGCGAGGCCATTTTTTTCTTTTCTAGGAAAGAGCTTATCGAAGCATGGTGACATCAGTTATCCTCCCAAAAGTCCCAATTTAACTGTCATGATTTTTGTGGGGGTTTTCTAAATCAGAGATATGCAATAATTTCCCTGCAAATCTAAATGAGTCCAAACAAAAAATTTGGGATGAAATTGGAGCAATTCCACAAGAACCCTGTCACCACGTGTGTGCCAATTTTAAAGAACGTTTGGAGGAGACGGTGCGCGCATGGGTGGGCATCATCTCCACCCATAATTTTTCATAAATAGGTTTGTACAGTTTATGGTTACTTAGAAATTTTTTTTCCAGTAAAACAAAAAATTATTTTTTTTAATATTGGGATGTTTAAGAAAAAATTAATTTACTTTGTTATTATCAACTACACAATTGACGGCCAATAGTACCCTAAATTTGTAAATAATTCTGTGTAATTACGGTTTTAATATCCTTTCTTTGATAAAAATTTTATTATGGGTACACTCATTTTAATAATTTCTGCCTTTTTTGCAGAGACAGTTATTACTTTATTTTATTTTCAAGATTTTTTTTATTTTACTCTTATAAGAGCGCTTTTTTAGGTACGTTGACTTCTTGACAAAACTCCAGGGAGCCTAGGTGATTGAAACTTTAGGAGCAGCAAAGAAAATTGCTTTAAAATTGTTAGTGATTTACGTTACAATATCTAAAAGAAATATCGTTGTCACACGGTGCAGAATTTTATTTTTATTTTAGTAACTTGGTTTGTATTCCCCAAAGAAATAAAAAATATATGTAAATTGTATAAATCTGAGCAAAAAAAATTTTTGGTAGTGAAAGCAAAAAAAATTTTGGTTTTTTAAATTTTAATAATAAGGTTGTTTGACTTTTTTATATTCTTAAAATAATAATAATTTTAAAATGGTGTTAATAGAAGTTATTTTAGCCGCCATTTTAATAAATGCCTTTGCTTCATTAAATTTGATCTTTTTAACATAAATTCTATAGAAGGGAATAAAACTTTGGTAATAGGTATAATTGTTTTTTATTAAATGCTGTCAAGCCCTTTCAACCAAACTATGCCATCATATATGCGCAGATACAATCAAACAATACCCTAGTTATAATATGAATTTGACTAACCCTTCTATGATATTTGAATTACCAATAAAAGCACAGTTAATAAGTTTCTTGACAAATAACAAGTTACTATCAATTATGCAGCATGGTTTTACTAGGGATAAAGGTACTGAAACAGCATCATGTGCATTTCAAAAGTGAACTGTTGAGGCAATGGATAGTGGTTTTTGTGTTTTGGGACTTTTTGTGGATTTCTCTGATTGTGTACATCACGATTTATTGTTGGAAAAGTTGTATCGGTATGGGGTTAGGGGGGTTCCTTACAATTTTTTGAAGAGTTATCTGGAAAATCGCTTTCAGTTTGTACGGCTAAATCGGGCAAAGAGTGAAAGGAGTCGTATTACCCGAGGAGATACCACAGGGATCTATATTGGGTCCTCTACTCTATTTGATTTATTCGAATGACATTATTAATTATCTTAGTACCAATTCAAATATATATATACAGTTTGCTACGCTGATGATACTAATATTTTAATTAAAGAAAACACCCTTAGTAAGTTAAAAATTAGTAGTGAAAACGTATATCGTAAAATTATTTTGTGGTCAGAAAAAAATTATCTTAATTTAAATACAAGCAAAACCACAGCTCTTTTGTATACTCTATCAAGGCGGCCCAATTTAGATAAATTTACACTTTTTGAAAATACGGCAAGTCCTATTAATTGTAGTGAAACCACTAAAATGTTAGGTTTGAATCTGGATTTTAAGTTGCAGTGGAACTCGCATATAGATTTTCTCTGTGCAAAATTACGTAGTGCTTGTTATGCTTTAAATTTCATGTCCCAACATTGCAGTAGAGACACCCTTCTTACTCTTTATTATGCATACTTTCATAGCCATTTACAATATGGGATTATTTGTTATGATGGGGGTGCTCAGGTTAATAGGGTTTTTTTGCTTCAAAAGTACGCAGTTCGGATAATCAGTGGTTTAACACATCGAGAAACATGTCGTGACGCTTTTAAGACATTAAAAATTTTGACTTTTTATTCAACCTATATTTTGGAACTGTGCATTTATGTTTACAGAAATAGAAGCTTATTTGTAACTAATGGTATGCAACACGATCACAACACTAGAAATGGAGCTTTATTGGTTCCGGACAGGCATCGGACAGCAACATACCAAAAACATTTTTATTTTAATTGTTGTAAATGTTATAATTTCCTTAATGATGACATAAAAAACTCCAAGAATATCAATGTTTTTAAAAGTAAATTAAAAAAGTTTCTACTAGATAGAACTTGTTACTGCTTTGAGGATTTTTTTTCAAGGTAAAATCTACTTCATTACTGTTGTTTTTCTTTTACTCTTTATGTAAGTTATTTTTAGTACAAAACGTTTTGACTGTTTTTTTTTTAATATTTTTTTTTTCGTTAATTTGTAGTATTTATTTTAAGGACTTTTTGACTTTTTCGTCAATTATTGTGCTGTTTGTACTTTTAAATTGGGAAATAAAAATTATCTTTATCTTATCTTATCTTTATGCCTAGACTTTATGGACTTCCGAAAGTCATAAGACAGGTATTCCCATTGGACCAGTTGTCTTTTTTTGCAATACACCTGTTTCCAAAACTCTTGCTTTCTTAATAACTTAATTAAAGATTTAAGTGATTTTAAACCTTACTTTTCTGTTTTAAGTATACAAAAACATATTTTTTTATGGTGTCTTTTGACGTTTCTAACCCCGTTATATCAATTTCTAGAGAGAAAACAATTTCTCTTGTTTCCCATTTATTATAATAACATACAAGCTAAGGTACATACACATATTGCTTTACTAAGACTGTGCCTCAAACAAGATTTTTTCTTTTTTAATAACTCTCTCTATAGGCACGAAATAAGATTAGCTATGGGTTCACCTTTGTTACCACTTGTAGCTGAAATATTTTTAGACAATTTGGAAACTGATTTCCTTGCAGAAGATCAGAACGGTCTTATCATACACTGATCAAGATATGTATATGATGTTTTAGCTTTTGTGCGTAGAAATGATAAGGATGCCCAGAATATTCTGGATAAATTAAAAAATTTACACAAAAATATTAAATTTACAATTGAAATAGAAACAATTTTACAAATTTTTATAATCTAAAAATAACGAAACTTAATAACACACTAGAATATTAAGTTTATAGAAAATTAACCCAGACTTATACTTGAATTTTTTCGGATATGCAGTTATGTCAAAAAGCCCATAAAAACGTATTTCTTAGCTGTTAACAATTGACATACCAAAGGTGCGTTCGATTTGTATATTCGATTTTTTATAAATGTTTCATTTATATATTTTTTTAAATAATATTTTTTTTAATTTGGATTTTTTATAAACTGTAAAGGCTCTATTTTCCATACTTTTAAGAAAAACTAAAAGTTTTTTAACAATATAAAATCTGATTTATTTATAAAAATATGTACAAAAAATGCTTTCTTAACAATACTTTAAAATGCAAACAGCTCATTATTCTAAATTTATTGGCGTTTTTTGAGCAAGAGAAACAACAAGAAGCTGCAGAAATTAATGCCTTCAACCTTTAAAATTTGGTGGAAAGGACAGCTGCTTCAACGAAAGTAAGTGAATGAGCGATATTCCAAAAGATGTTGATTGCAATACAATGCAATATAAATCAATGGTAACAATAGGACACTTAATGTGTGGCAAAGTGATTAAACTAAATTTAAATAAATAAATAAACAATTTTTAAATAAAATATTACATGATATAAATCAAAGATCGTCAAGGTCAGATAACTGATCGTCGCTCTCATCTTCGTCATCCGAATCAGTCACTATGGCGGGGTTTATATCTGAAGCCAAGCTTCTAGGATCTCTGTTTGGACGTGCCGAATGTAGTTCTGCCAATTCTTAGCGGTTATTTCGCCAAGTACTTTTTCCCACGTTGCCAACACTTCAGAAGAGGTTACTTTTAAGGCAGAAATATATTGGTCATTTTCTTTTGCAGTTTGACCAAACCATTTCGATTGAATTATATTAACAATGGTATATGGATCCCCTACCAATGGTTTCTTTTTGAATAAAAGCAACTTTACTCACCTTCACTGCTTTTTGAAGAGCTTATGGCTTTGGTATCATCCTGCCAGGTATTTCTAAAAGATCCTTTACTGAATATCCATGTTTTATCAAGAAATACTGGAGAAAGACCGTTTTGAAGTAGACTCATATTTTTTGTGTATTCTCCCAAAAATTTAATTCTTTTATTAAAAACATCTGGTAAATCTATGATATGCATATGGTTGTTACTTTTCTTCCACTAAAAGCCAATTTCTTTTACCCATTTTCGCAAAAAAAACTAATGGAGAAGTTAAAATGATTGCTCATTTCATCATTTAATTTTTGATAGAGAGATTTTATGGTAATATGCTCTTTAAGTGCATACTTGCAATAAATGGTATTCCGGATCTTGCTTTTTAAGTAGTCAGTAATTTTGATATGCTCTTTATTTCTTGTTGATGATACTTCTTTAAAACTTTTGTCCGATTTTAGTCCATATTTTTTTAAATTAAATATTGCTCTTGCACTCACTTTCGTTGCGGCAGCTGTCCTTTTCACCACATTTTGAAAGTTCAAGGCAATTCCTGCAGCTTCTTGTTGCTTCTCTAGCCTAAAAAAAGCCAATAAATTTAGAATAATGAGCTGGCTTTGCTTGTTTAGTCGCTTATTTCCTTTTTTTTTTCGGCATTTTTACTTTGACGCACGCAGATAATTTTTTTTTTGACAATGCGAAATTTTAAACTTGGCAATTTGTCATTAATGTGAAAAGTACCAGTTGAAATAAGAAAACACATGACTTTTTTGGTAAAATTATTGTTTCTCTCTGCAAAAGTGTATCAGTTAAGGATGTCCGAACTGCATATCCGAAAAAATTCAACTATACTAGTATAAAATGTCAGCTTTTTACAGTTACATCCACAAAGCTTTGGCACTTTCTTTGTCAGATAAAAATCGAATAATTGAATTCAACACTAATAAACGGATTGTCCAAATTAATGGTTATATTCCAGATATAATAGATTAATTAATTAACAAAATAAACTTTAAAAAACTTCCTTTCCTGAACAAGTCTTAAAGAAAAAAAAATATGTAAATATATATGTATATATATATATATATATATATATATATATATATATATATATATATATATATATATATATATACATATACATTGAGAACAACACTACGTGTAACTTTAATGCTTTATACATAATTTTATAGGGTAAAAGAAATACTCTTTATAATAATAATTATAGCCTACGAGATAAACGCATATCTATTAGAACTGAGGCGGCTAAAGGATGCCACCCCAAAGAGTGTCGTTTACAGTATCATTAGGCAACATTTTGGTAAAACAAATTATAACAGACTACCCCATCGAACCTTTGTACTATATTCCAGAGGCTGAAGTAAAACTTAAAACAATAAAGATAGATTTATAAAATATGAAAGGTATTGTATTTATATATTACATTTTTTTGAAAGTTTTGGAATCTCTAGCACTTGATAAAAATGCATTAATAGGTATTTTTAGAGGACCCAAGTAAAAAAATATATAAGGAATCGGGTTTTCTTTAGGCATTTTTTTTAATTTGAACCATCAAAAATATCTGTTAACCGGATTTAACAAAAATAGACTAACACAAAAATTATTTTAATTACGCAAATTTTTAACGTCATAGACAAGACGAGATTATGTTATGAAGCCAAAATTAAGAGACAAAAATATGATTATAGATATTTACGTTATAAGTCCGGAAAATTTGTTTTGAAACTCCAGACTCGGCTCCTTCGTCGCCTCGTCCGTAAACATCTCACTCATACTGTAAAGGTTTTTCGTACGAATAATGTACAATATTTCATTTCATACTGTACTGTCGAAATTTACGTTTTAAATTAAACTTTAATCTGCTTCGTATATATACAAAATAATTAGTTGTCTGCTTTGGTAATGGATTTTAGAATTTTTGTTTACTAGTGGAAAAATTGTCAGTACTGACATAAAATTTAAATTTGACAAATCTTATCTTTGATATATTCAGCAAACGCAAGTGTCCCTTTTTATATTTACGTCAAAGTAGAAGTCAGTTGAAAATTAGTGTTATTTTACAATTATTTTTGGTAAAATTGACGAAATGAAGGAAGATGGTGGAAATCTGATTCCTAATAAAATTTTTAGAAATCTAATGAAGCTGTAGGGCAACTAGTACAAAAAAAAAATCGGCAGAACGGTATAAAAAATGATTTTATATCAACAACTCCTAAAAAAAGTTTTACCGGACTAGTCCGGTAATTTTTTTTACCGAACCTAATACTGTAATAGTTATTTATTTACATTACAAGGTCGGGAAATGGTCTATTAATAGTACTTTAATATATTTCACGATCGTATATCATACAACGTTTTAGTGTGAATATTCGGATAATATGAAGTCAGTATTGTCAAAATAGGGTAATTAAGGTAAACGTAACTACAATAACATAAGTTGTTATTATAGTTGTTAGGTTCTTCACTGTCAAAGCCAAGCTTCAAAATTTTTGGTAGCCAATAGTAGTAAATCAGAAGATGTACCTGGCCCAGTAAATATTTGAAATAATTTAAACTGCAGTATTACCATTAACGTTTATGAGTAATTTTATTGTAATTTGCATAATAGAAAATTGTTTAGAATTAACCCTGTCTTAGTAAAAATACTAAATTTCAGTTTTAGTCCTGTAAAGTTACTTACACTTACTAGTGATGTAATGTATCATTTCCCGGACTCAAACTGACAACATATATTAAGATACAGTATAAAATAAAAGTTCAATTTTCGAAAAAAACAAGTATCTAAAAGTGCGTTTTACGGTACAGTATGAAATAAAAAAACTTTAACTAAAATTGGCAAAAAATGATCTTGGTTATAGTAAATACATGGGGTAGTTATAAGGGATAAAAGTGATTTTTTTTTAGTTAAAGGGGGTCATTGAAAATATGCCTAAAAATATTCCAAGTGAGTACGTATTTATCCTATTAAACAAATTCCTAAAAGGCAGACACATGGCTGGATACGTAGGGGGTGGTAGACGGGGGTAAAAATTTGGGTAAAAGGCCATTATCGGTAACATGGCATTTCTCCATTGCTATGTGTTCATTCAATGCAAATATTTACAATCCTTTACCGGCAGACGCCCTTGTGAAAACAGGAAGTAGTTATAAGGGGTAAAAGTGATTTTTTAGGTGAAAGCTGTCGTTGATTATATGCTTCTCATCTATCCAATCTAACCAAACAAAATCCTTAAAGGCCGACTTGTGGGTGGATAAAAAGAAGGTGAAGACCAGGGTAAAAATTTAGGTGAAGAACTGTCATCAGTTGTATGGCATTTTTCCATTGCAATGTATTAATTCTATGCCAAAAGTTACAATCCTTAGCGGGCGGCCACCTAAGTGGGGACAGGGGGTAGATATAAGGAGTGAAAGTAACCTTTTTTTCAGATAAGGGCTGTTATCGGGGGTAATACCACGAGTGCTTAAAAATTACTAATAATTTTCATGAAAGCTTGTCATGTATAATTCCACGAGTTCGAAGAACAAGTGGAATTTCAATAATAAGCTTAAATGAAAATTACCTAGTTAATTTTTATGCACAAGCGGTATTTAGGAAAATATTTCTAGAATGGAGAAATATGGGAGTATTATACTATTAAAATGTTTTTTTTTGTCATACAATTTTCAATTTTATGCAATATAATTAAAACTATAACTGAAATCCTTTTTTTAGTTACTTTATCTATTTCTTCATCGTGTACATGACCAAATCGACTCATTTTGACTGATTTTGACGTTTCTAATTGACAATAGAAACAAACAGTTTCGATTGTTCTGTATTTGTAAGTAAGTGGAAAGACCACGTCTGTTCTGCTGAAATTTTTTGAATTTTAACGTGTCTTATGGGAAAATTTATACATGATTGAAATATTCGATGATATGCTTAAAAATATGTCAGGTAAGTATGTATTAACATAACTAAACAAGGCAGATACGTGGGTAAATGCCCTCTTTATCCACTAGGGTGTCCGCATGCGAGGGATTGTTACTATTGGAAATGGAATAAACACATAGCAAAGGAAAAATTTTATATTACCGATAACGGTCAAATCTTGGCTTCATCTCTTCGAGAGAAAATGTTAAAACAATAAAATGTCTTATATTAGAAAAACCCAATAATTAAAATAAAATAAAAATAAGTTAAAATACGTTTCTAGTTTTGTTTATTTAGTAATAGGCGAACTTTTACAAAAAAATTTAGATGCAAAATTTAATAAATAATAATATTAAAGAAATAATAAAACAATTAAAGAAATATTATTTACTTTAAGTTATTTTTCCATATTTTCTATTATGGTTAAAAACATTTTGTCATGTTTTTTTTTCTCTGTCTTTTTTTCCGGCGTTTTAAAAATTTATTTCTGAATTTTTCCTTGCGTTTATTACTTCGTTTTGTATTTTAATTAAGTAAACTAATAACACAAGCTAGATCAAACAAAAAGGTTAAAATATCTGTTTTTTTTAAACTGTTATCACCCTTGTACGGTTTAAAATATGTTACATGTTTTTTTGGCGAAAACGACTTACTTTTAGCATAAAATATGATCCATAAATCTATTTTTTTTAAATATAAAATGTATAAATCCTAAAATACAACCTATTTTAATAATACAATACTTTGTTGTATATGCTATTAAGCGTAAAGCAACCTGTATACATTGTATTTCCAAATTAAAACACATTTTTTCTGTAAATAAAAATGCGACTTTATTGACCCAAAAAATTGCCCCTTAAGAAAGCTACAGATAAAAAAAAGAAAAACCCTGGGGATGAGTTATATTATTTCAAAGATATCTTAATGAATTTTAAATTGCTTTATAATTTTATATTTTGAAATTTGTATTTTAGGGATTTAAATTCAAGGTTTTTTTAAGACTAATTTAGCTTAATTTGTCCTTGTCGGTTAACTTTTTTTAGCTTGGCAAATTTTATGGTTTAAGAAGCAAAACAATACTTTAGGTCCCTATTGATAAGGTAACACCTTTTGAAATTAAATCAAATTGTATAAAAGTGATTTCCATTTAAAATTTCTTAATACCTCGGAAATTCTGGAGGTTTTCCAAATAACCGTTTTTTTTAAAGAGCTGTAGTAACTTTGACTTTCGTAATTTAGGTAAAATTAATAATAATTTTTTGTAATAAATTATAAATATTTTAAATTGTAATAACATGTATTTGCCTTAATCAAACACTTTTAAAATATTTTTTTAAAGTTTCTGTGTTATTTTAAACAACCTGAGAGAAAGTTCAATTGGCCGTTAGCACTTATTTTCTAACCAGCCCTGGGAAATACGAATCGATTTTAAAGTGAAATTATTTTCAGATGAAAACACAACGGAATTTACCAAACATAATCGAAGGCTATAAACTGAAATAAGCTCTCGGCTGGGAATTATTAGTACTTTTCTACGAGAATAAATTAAAGTAGTTCCTAACGGGCTAGTTATAGGGAGTTTTAAGGCAATTAACTAAATAAATATTTTATTGACTTGCTTTTATTTGCAGTGGAAAAAATAGTTATTTATGAATCTGGGTCTTAAAGGAAGCGTTTAACGCCCGCGGCGTGAAAATAAAAACCCGTGCCATTAGGCGAGGACTTTTATACGCTGGGGGCGTTTAACGCTTTTTAAAAACGAGATACATACAATGTTTTATGCACGACCATTTTTTTAAAATAAAATAATTAGAAGTATTTAACAAAATCGTTGGTCTAAAACTTTTGAATATTTTGACAATACACAAATCACTGTCAGTAAGCTGGTGGTGAGTCTGCTTTGACTAAACTTTTACATCGTTTTTAAATACACTTTAATTGACGTTCAAAATTCCAATGGATATCAAAGAACCGAGTTCACCAAGTCTCCCCAGGGAAATCCTGGTTGCGGCAGAGGAGATAACAACAAACATTTTGCTCGCGAAATCCAGAGTGAATGCCTAAAAGAAGACATCTTACTATAGCATACTTTATAGAAAGGGCGAAACGAAACAAGCCAAATTCCCTTTGAAGTTATTACAGTATGTTGAAGACCACTATAAGTTTAAACAACAACGTCGACATTAGTAAATTCTCAAAGCTCATTTGCTTTATTTAAAAAAAAAACAAGGGTCTAAGCCAAAAAAGTCAAAAATTTTTAGCAAGGCGAAGGTTAAAGAATTATATTACATGCTCCAGATAAAGAATTTTTGATGATCAAAGTTGCCTTAATTTTTGGAGGTCGTGGAGTTACCCGGCGCGAAGAACTTTCAAAACTTGAAGTTTGAGAAGTGATGACGTCCAGGACCTTGAAGATTCACTTTTAGTATCATTAAAACCATCAAAAACCAGGATAGATCGTATGTTTATGGTAGTAGGTGGAAAACAATCCTTGCCCAGTTTTATTGCACTTTACCGAAAATACCTGGCTCTAAGACCTAGCCATACAGGACACAAACGATTTTTTGTGTTTTACAAAAACATTAAGTGATCTACGCAAGTTGTAGATAAGAACGAATTTAGATTTACCTGATGAAGAACAATTTACCGGCCATTGTTTCCGCCGCAGATCGGCTACCCTTCTTGCTGAAGCAGACGAGAATATCACAAACATAAAACTTATGCTTCAGATCAAACCACTGCCAGAAAATGGCTAACCACTTATAAATTTTGTAAATTGCAGCAACTGCATCTTTAATCTTAAGTAAGATTTATAGGTAATTTGTTTAATATGTTGTTTTTGAAATAAAAATTAAAAAGGAAATGAAAATTTCCTTTTTCTGCTTTACGTCTATGATTTTTTTTAAATCTGTTTTTTATATGAAAAATGTGAGTCAAAACAGAAAAAGCATATCAAAGATAAAATTTTACAAAAAAACACTTTAACGCCCGCGGGCTCTCAGTGAACACAATAAGTCACTGATTTTTTATTTGACTATTTTTCTTAAAACAAAGAAATATACAGTGGTGTCATCGCAAAAAGTATTTGGCCTAACAATTTTATATCGTAGAAAGGTAGTATATTTTATATATTATTACATAAAATTGATAGAATGTCGTTGAACATTGTTAAACTAAGAAATTTATTTTGCCTGCTTCTTGCTCGGTTTCTCCGCTTCGTTTAAGAGAATTTACTAATTTCCCCGCAAAGGGAATTAGCTGCGGTTGTAAAGCCATTTATAAGAGAGTAGTTACATTACATTAATTTTGATATAATGAGTCTAAGCATTATGTGGAAACCCATTTTATATTTAATTTAATACGCATAAAAATATTTAAATATATTATAAATTTAAAAAAATACTACCTTAAGATATTAAGAGATGATAGTACGAGGAGTTGCTTAGGAAATAATAGGATAATTTTAATGTATAATTATAGATTTTAATAGTAAGGTATAAAAAAAAAGTTTTTTATTTTATACTTTACTGTAAAACGCACGATACGGGGTTTTAGTCCTAAAAATAAAGTTTTAGGTTATGTGAGGGATTTTTGGAGCGCTGATAACGAATTTGAAGTCAAACTTTATCAAAAACTTCTAGTTTTTAAGTTATAACTTCCTACTTGGACCTAACCTCAAAAATGTACTACCTTTCTTAAAATTCCTCCTTTTTGAACCTTGTCACAGCCAAACCAAATGATTTTATTGCAGAACACTTGTTATTTTACCGATCAGTCGGCTTTGACTAAACTTTTACCGAATAAACCTTTTTCCTTAACTATTTACCCATTAGTATTTCTTAAAAACACATTTAAAAAAAATATTTTTATATTTAATAAAAATTTATCAAAACTATAGGGATTTTTGAACAGATAAGTCGAAAACATTTTGTATTTGAGATATCCATGTCAAAGTTCAAAATCAAACTAACCTCATTTTCACTACATCCCCCCTTCTTTTTGCACACAATTTATGATTTTTACACAAACTTTGTACACAATATCTTATTAATTCCTTTTAAGAACCTGTTTTTATATTTATTTTACACTTTTTTTAATTAAATTGCGAAGTTTTACTTACAAGCGCCGCGGTCATATTTGCTGGAAAAAAAAAATCCTAGTGTAAACATGGTTACGGTAATAAAAAGTAAAGCTTTGCATTTTTTTTTTTTTTTTTTTTGAAAAAATAGGAAAATAAATTTTAGAAAAAAGTTTTTATAGGGTGTTTTTAAAATATTGTGTGCCAATTTAGTGTAAAAATCATAAACTGTGTGCAAAAGAAAGGGAAATATAATGAAAATGCGGTTAGTTTGATTTTTAATTTTGATGATGGATATCTCGAAAACGCAACGTTTCCGACTAAAAATTCGTTATTAGCCTATACCAAATTTGGTGAAAATCACAGTTGAGGCCAGTTTCGAGACAACTATAAACAACAACAGTATTAAGTCCGGTAAAAAAAATTACCGGTAAAACTTTTTTTAGGATAAGTTGATATATAAAATCCTCTCAATGTAATATATACCTAATATTTTATACTCATCTTATTAGCTATATTAGATTTTGCAATTTTTCAGGAATCAGGTTTTACCATCTTTCCAGTTGTCAATTTTACCAAAAATAATTGAAACTTATTTTCAACGATTACTTTTACCTTGACATAAATACAAACAGACAGTGTTGCCTGTAATCAATGTTTTCACCAGTAAACAAAAATCTTAAAATCTGTTTCCAAAGCAGACAATTAATTATTTTGTAAATATACGAAGCAGGTTAAAAATACATTATTATTTTAAATTATAAGTTTTAAAAGTACAGTACAAAATAAAATATTATACTTTATTTTTCCGAAAAACATTTACAGTATTAGATCTGAAATTCCAGACTCTGCTTTTTACCTCGTCCGTAAACATTTCACTCATACTGTAAAAGTTTAATTTCCGGACGTATAACGTAAATATCTATTACATGCTATGAATATTTTATTAAGTTGTCTAAGAACTAAGCATTATAATGATATCTATCAGGGGTCTGTTTGGGCTCTAAAACGTTATCATATTAAAAGCCTTCTTTTTATGGAAAAACACCAGTTTCAATTATTTTATTCTTTAGAATATTTGAGTCACTTAATACATATAATCTTATTATATAATATACAAGTTGAATTTGTACATTTAAATTATATGTTTAATAATGTTAAACTGTAATGCTTATATAATTTCTATTAATTTTAGGTCCGTTCCAGAAGTCTTAACCATCTCGATTCTCTGGAAATGCGCCAGGCCGTGGTCTCTACGGCTGAGACGTTGCTTAAAGATTCCAAGTCGGAACCAGATTGTACAAAAAATGTTTTACCACCACCCGCTGTTCCAGCACCTGCTGTAGGAAGTGAAACCTCTGCTCCTCCGACAACCCATACTGATAGTCATTCAGTGCAAGATACAAGACTCAGAATACATATGTTGGACTGCAAAATGGGTTGATTTACAACCAAAAGGCTCTCTTAGAAATAAGAACAATGTTTTTTCGGCGGACATGTTTTAATAGTTTTGTTGGGGATTAGTCGCCTTAAGTTTTTAAAAAATTAAATGGTATAAAATCTGTCGGGCCATTTAATGATAAGAGACCGGTCTTGGTCTTGCAGCAAGACCAAGGCCAAGACCGAGGAGTGCAAGACTACGCAAGACCAAGACCGACCTGCAAGAATCTTGCACTTATGCGATTTTTTAAATGCTATAAATTTCAATTTTCATATTTAATATACAGGGTGATTGGTAAGTAGAGGCGAAAAATGAAGACCCGAATTAATTTTTTAATTCTAAATTAAAAATCAAGAATACTTTTTTTGCAAATTTTCCTTCGTTTCCGAGATATTTCACTAAAAAAATTTAAATCACATTGTGGTTGTCGCTAACTTTTGTTGGCGCTTTCAAATTATTACTACATATGAAATCAGGTTTGGCCGTTGTCAAAACTTAGACACTTTGGTAAATATACAAAATAATTATTATGTCATATCCATACACATAAACAATATCACCGAATTCTTCTTTAGTGAACTCCATTTTCTTGTGATTTTTCCAATAACAGATTGACAAGTGTCTAACTTTTGACAAAGGTCAAACTTGATTTTATATGACGTAATAGATTAAAAGCGCCAAATAAGATTACCGACACCCACAATGTGATTAAACATTTTTTCTTTGGCAAAACTTTATAGTAAAATATTTTGGAAACGAAGGAGGATTTGCAAAAAAAGTATACTTGGTTTTCGATTTAGAATTAAAAAATGAATTAGGGTATTCATTTTTCGCCTCTACTTACCACCCTGTATAGAGGTATTTCATACAGACATGACAAAAAAAATGTCGAGAACTGCCAAAAAAGGCGATTATTTAATAAGTAACAGGTTTTTTTGTTAAAACAATAAATAAATGGATTACTTTGTTCTTTTATACAGTTCTCTAACAACGATAAGGAGTAAATTTAATAACAGGTTTCAAAAGTAATGAAAAGGTGACTTAATGATCCGACAAATCTCCGAAACTGTTCACGACAGACAAAAACTAGGGGTACACAAATTATAGAAGCTAAAAATTACTTTCATATTCCTAATGTTAAATTAGCAATGTAGTAATGCCACTTACAGGGTAAATCAAAAATTTCCAAAATGCAGAAGTACATTATTTTTGTTCCACAATGTAAGAAGCGGCACCATAAGATTATTTCTTAAAACTAAGATATAAATGTGAAAGTGATAAATTAATAAAACATATATTTGTCAGGTCATATAGGAGTTATTTTTACATTAATGGATTTTAAATATTACTTTCGGTTTAGATAGAAAAGTCAAAACAATGCCAAAAGAATAATGTTTACGTCATTTTTGTCAAAACCGGAAATAATATTTAAAAACAATCTACATTGTTTCTATATCACGGTTCAACAATTTCCGGCCTAATATACAGGGTGGCGATTTTTTTAATGGACTTTTCGTAATTGATTTTTTGTCCTGGGTTAAAAGTTAAAACTTACGAGAGTGTTCTTAGGTGGCAATTGATTCTTTGGAAAATTCCGAGATAAAAATTAATTTCACACTAACGCCCCTTTTTTCTATATTTTTTGTTTGTTTAGTTTTTCTCTATCATGAACGGTCTCGACCTTTCTCATACTATTGACCCACCTTGTAAATGTACAATGTTTATAACGTATTTGTACAAACTTTGTACGGCAAATGTTTGACTAATTTAAAGACAAAAAATTTATATGAACTGAAAAGTTCCTTGAATAACTTTTTTTTAAATCAGAAACCTGTGTGACATATCTGAATCATTCTAACGGAAATTTCACGTCACATCTGGTTAGTTATTTAGTTTTTTTTTTTGCTCACACACTACACAGTGTTGTATTTGCTTTAATTTTATATGGTTCTATTTGATATATTTGTGTTTAACTCAAAAAAAAATCAAAAAATTATATGGTTCTTCAAAGAAAATTTATGTATATATATTTTAAATGATATACCCTGTATATTTCTACCTCAATCGATTGTCAACACTTTTATGGGCATAAAGGGTTATAAGGAATTTTGTCCTAAAACTAAAAATAACGGAGCTATGCGCCTTTTCCACTTTTCGTCAAATTTGTCATGATATTTAAAATTAAAACAAAATTATACAAATCAGTAACAACATTTATTGTTACATTATTGTAAAAATTATAATAAATGGTCAAATACGTCTTCTTAATACATTTTTGGGTAAACTTAAAAAACTTTCTTGTAGCCTTTAAAACGATACGATCATATTTATTAAATTTTTATTAAAGTATTTATTTCACTTTGCCTCACAGGATAAGTTACAAACAAAATACATTAAGCACGTACATTTCTATTAGGTTAAATAGTACGTATGGCAACCGATATGCATTATTTTGCTTTAATTTTAAATTTCAAAAAGTTAAAAATACTTTCTTATTTTTAGTTTTTAAAATAAAATTCCTAATAACCTTTTATGTTCAGAAAAGTGTGGGCAATCGAGTAAGGTAGAAATATACTTTCTATTATTGTAATATATAATAATGTATAGCTGGGTCAGTATAAGAATAAAAATTGGGTTTTCTTTGAAAAAAAAACATAAAAAGTAGCTAAAAAGGTTTGACCTAAAATGGCGGCTACCTTTGCTTTTTATTCACAAAAAATAATTTGTGGAAATTTCATAGTAAAATTAATTGAAGGCCAAATATCTCGAGAACTGTTGGTCTAAGCGATTCAATTATTAGGACCTTTTTGTAGAAATAAAATTTCCAACAACTTTGTCTTTTATCTTTTTGTGTAGCTCTTGTCATTTATAAGAAAATGACAGAAAAACGAGAATTTTATGAAAAAATTAGATTTGGTGACCCGTATTAACTCGCCGGTGTGAGTTGCGACTTTGCCGCAATGGACATTTTTGTAGAACATTCAATTCTCAAAGAACCGTCTTTGGGCGAGGCGATAGCATAAAATGCTGCTGAGTTATACAAACTAAAAAATAATGATCGAACTAAACGTGTTTTTTAAATGGAAAATCTCCACAAGCCTTGGGCGAGTACTTAATATTAATATTAAAGGCTGAAACTTTCGCGGAATTTTTTAAGGGTATTTTTAACAAAATTTCGCGATAGGACCAAAAAAAGAGAAAAAGTCGCATGTATATATATATATATATATATATATATATATATATATATATATATATATATATATATATATATATATATATATATATATATATATATATTTTAAGATTAAAATGACGACCTAAAACTCAAAATGTTGTCCATATTTCTCAACATATTAACGATATTTTTTTAAATAGTCTAACTACCCTATAAATGGTTGACTTAGGTATGTGGAATTCTCTATCAACATCCCTGGCTGAAGATGTTGGATTTTCTTTAAAATGTTGGTTAACTGCAGCATCTCGTTGTCGATTTTCTGCAACGTACTTCTTAGGTCGTGGTTTTTTAAAACTTCCGAATTTAAGCAAATTTGTAACCAGTTTTCGAAAGTATGTTAGTTTAGGATGGTGCCTTTCAGGAAAATTGTCTATTGCTTTGGAAATAACGTTGCAAAATATCAAGTGTTTCTTTAAATAATTAACCATTTTACAAAGTTAAAAAAAATTTAATAACGTATACGAGCTAACTTGATAATGACGCTAGATGACATTTGCCGGAATCAAGGCCAACTGAGAAAATATTTGTTTTTTGAAGTGGATGAGGTTATAAACTCCTAAACTATAACATGTTATACATTGTTGAAATAAGAATAAAAAGCACTATTTGGCTGCAAAAAATCCAATATGGCGCCATTACATTTTCTTGTAACACGTATTAACCCATTTCTGTAAAATATGTGTTATACATTGTTAAAATCAGAATAAAAAGCACTATTTGGCTGCGTAAAAATCTAATATGGCGTCCATATGAAAAAATAAAGTTGATGATGATTCCAAAAACCCGAAACGTAGAAAATAAAAATTGGTTACTTGGTCATATTCTACAAAAAAAGTTGCTTAAAAGAATTTTTTACAGATTTGAAAAATTTTCACTTATAAAAAAAATATGGCCGATTTTCGACAATGCATGTTTCAGGTTTTTTCAAAATTTATCAAAAACCTGAATAGATAAAACCATGTAGTAAACGATCCCCATACATTTCCCACCAATTTGGGACACACAAATCAATTCCTCAGTCATATCTACGTAAAAAAGCCACCCTTATTAGAAGTCGCTATAAGCAACCGTTTTAAATATTTGGACTTTAAATTTTTAAGTCGATTATAATCGATGCATGTTGAAGTTATTACCATTATTTTACATATTTCACAAGATGGCTTAGGAAATGAATTTGACGTTTAAGTAAGTAGTTATGGTAATTACTTATTATGTGACAGTTAAACGTTTCTTATATATATTTAAAAAATATAAATATATAAATATATAAATTTAACACCATGTATATTAAATAACGTTTTGAAATAAATTTTATTTGGACAATTTAAAAGATGAGAAAAATTTCTAAATCTATAAATCTCTAGTGGGATTAATCATTTCCTCCTATTATTAGTTTTAAAAATTATAAATTATTATTAATCAAATATATAATATATATATATATATATATATATATATATATATATATATATATATATATATATATATATATATATATATATATATAATATATATATATTTATATATATTTGCATTTTTTTTCCAAATTTATTAATACAGCAAAGATGTATTTTTGCTATAAAATAAAAGATAAAAATATGGCAAAATAAACATTGTCTGATGCAAATAAATTTAAGAAACATATATCAAGTAAAAATATGTTTTACTTTTAAAACATTTTTCAACATTTCTCTAAGGACTGTCTTCTGTTAGTATCTATTATGTAACTGCTAAAAAGATTACACTTGGGAATAAAAACATACACATTTTAATGGATGTGTTTTTAGATCTGAAGAGTCGAAGGAAAAAGGTGACAGTCCTTGGAAGATAAATTGTGTACTTTTTGGGGTGATATATTTGTTAAAATTTAAAAAAAATAGTTTTCGTTGGTGGTCATTAAAAGCTTTTATAAGCTTAGCATGCATATTGTTAAATCAACTATTGATTTCGCCACGAAGGAAGAAGGAAGAAAATTCACAAAAGCAATGTTGAATTTTTTATTAAAAATGTCTCTATATTTATCATAGAATATTTTACAAACCTTATACTTTTATATGGTAACATAATACTCTAAGACCCTGTGGTAAGTAGATTTTTTTTTAATTACCAAATTATCCCACGGCTAAAAGTGGAGTTTTAGTGTTCTAGGCATTGTAACACGTAATTTTCGGCAATTTTTGCTTGTTTCAGTAAAAAATAATAATAAAATTGATTACTTTATTTTCGGCTCAAAATGGACTTTCTCCTTTTTTTTCTAGACTCTTCATTTGTAAATCAATTAATAATTAATATATTTTTAGAGGCATATCACACAAATGATTTTTATTTGCTATGAACATCAGGCAAAATTTGATCGTATAACCTTTTGATATTCAGACAAATGCCCGACTAGATTAGCTACTGATTCATAGATTTAGTCAACATAAATAAGCATTAGCTAGTATCGGATCTAGTATAATTTAAAAAATTCAGTGCAATAAAAGAACAAATAACTCTGCAATGTTTTACGCTTTATGGCTAAGGGTTCTCTTTTAACAAATTTGCCAACTTTATTAAATTCTCTTTCACCGAATATTTCTTTGAAAATATAATGAAACATTCTTGATTTATTTGTCTCACATACAATTACAACGTGTAACAGATTTTATATAACACTGTAGTGTCTTTGCAATAAATAAACTAAAAAGCAATTTCTAAAAGACAAAGATCTTTCCTTTTAATTTAAACATTTTATATATTGTTATTCCTTCTTGACGTACTTTATACAGGGTGTAAAAGGTGTAATGATCACAATTTTAATCAGTGATATTGGAGCTTAAAACAAGTCAAGAAAGCCAAAACACATGGGTCAAAAGTTAATTGTTTTCGAAATATGGCTGTTCAAAACTTAAAAAAATTGGCAACTACGCGCCGGCTTCATCGCAGCGAGTCGAACGACAAACGTTTTTTGCGAGGTTTTATATATTTACACTTTTTTAAAGAGATGTTTATTTTCATACAAAAAATAATAAAAATTACAATTTGGAAATATATTTAAGTAAAAAACAATGAATTATTTTTTGGTTCTTATTTGTAATTTAAAAATAATTGTACCTACCACCAATAGGCTGAATATTCATTTTAAGAAATTATTATGTTTTAAAACAGCACTTTAATATTTTGCTTGAAGCATAAGATTTCTCTGTTGCACACATCTCGTTTAGGGTCTTAACTTTAGACCCTTCTTTGGCTTTGAGCAAGTAACATTCCACTCAGCCGAATGCCGCATGTGCATGGAGGGGGATGAATCGGCAGAACACATACTGTGTTCGTTTCTAGCAATGGCACGACTAAGATTCGTAATCCTCGGCAATGACACCTTGTTACCGGGGGAGGTGAAAAATCTCTCCCAACAGGATCATCAGATTTATTAGGGGTCTGGACCTGGTGGGAAAAATATAAAAAGGTGTGAGCCACAATAGACCAATCGGTAGCGGTGGAAGGGTGTTATACCCACTCACTTTAAACCTACCTACCTACCTACACATTTCGTTTTCAAAATTCTTGGACACTACAGTTGTCGTAAATTTATAACAATAACATATTGGCATTTTTCCCGATTTAAACACGGACAAATATCGCGGCTGGTGAAAACAATGTAGATACAACTGACTACGCCACGCACAAGGCTTCTAGGTGGCTCTGTTGCCAATTGTTTTTTAAATTTTTAACTTGGGAAAAAATATTTGTATTTTTTATTATATTTTTTATTCGTAGATTGGAACATTAAAAACTTAGTTTATTTATTAGCAAATGAATCTACTGATAAACGATTAAGACGAAAGTTTCCAATTGTGATGATTTTCAGAAATATTTGCTTCCAAAGTTTGTAACTTTGACATCATTTAGAAAAAAATCTGTCAAGTTTTGACACATATGTCATATAAACTTTTTGACTTGTTTTGAGCTCTACTATTGCCCATTAAAATCGTAAGCATCATACTTTTTACACCCTGTATATTAAATATTGTACAACTTAAAAACAAATTAACCTGTTGGAAAAAAAAATTATTGCATATTTTCAGATTAGTTTTTTCAGTAACTTAAATTTAAAAAAAAGTGTATAGGCATCACTTCTTTGCAAACATAAATTTGGTTTTTTAGTATAATTCTTCTTACTGTGCCATACTCTATTTAAAGTGTAGGCGCCCTTTCGCACATATCTGTGTTGCGTACCAACTGCTTTTACACAGATATGCGGACCACCGGCTTAACGTGCCTTTCGAAGCACATGTAAGAGGGTTTACCAGGCAGAAGGACTACACAGTGGTTTGTCATTGCCTTGTGTAAGGTGATGAGCTATGAAAAAGTCCAATAGACAATGCGGGAATCGAACCCGGGGCTCCACCTTGGACAGGCTGGTACACTACCACTACACCAGCTCGAACACCAGCATAGTATAATAAAATTAAACATAGCTTATTGTTGTTTAATATTAATTAAAATAAAAAAGTTAGATATTTTCTGGTGCATATTCTTCTCGAATTGGATATGTTTTTTAATTTTACATAAATTCTCGATCTTGGACTTTGTTGCTTTGCCCTATTTATTTACCCATTTTTTTTAAATATGTTTTTTTTAATACTAGTGTTTGTTAACGTTTCAGGTTGTCATAACACATGTAAAATAATTTTAATACCTAAAGCATAAACAAAAAATAGTATATTTTTTTTAATATTAAAATAATATCATAAGGTTTACAAAAAATACAATATATACCAAAAAGTTTAATATATGTTATAAAATAAACTGACCCACAATTAAAGTGACAGGTTAATTTTAATTCAGGTAGCCATGGAATAATAAAAATGGCTATTAAGCATATTTTAAAAGACCATTTTATTTTAAATAATTTGGTATTACATAGTCGGTATTTACACCTAATAAATTGTTTTTTCTGTTGTAAAACGGCATAAGTAACATTTTAATGTCATTAAGTTCGTACAGAAAAGCAGTAGAAAATAAAAAAATAAAATAAATTTGTTTTCCCCTGGCTACATGATTTTAAATTAACGAATTTAGCGTTATCAAGGTACTTTGAATCAAAATTTAAAAAACAAATATTAGATTTAAAAAATGACATAGAAGGCGTCATTAAATTCAAAATAATATATCGTAATAAGAAAAAATATACCAGTGGCCCCATTTAAAATTAAAAAATACTAGTTATTTCCGGGCAGGTGATACAAAACAAGTACAGTAACGGCCATTAAATATTGGGCAATTCTTTTTCCCTATCGTAAATAGGCTTATGCGACCTTCTACTAAATATACTAAAAACCTGTTGAAAAACTTAATAAAAAAACAGGTGTTCGTTGTATATTTTTTAAAATGCCAAACTTAACTTTGGATCAAAAAGTATAAATTATTCATTATATTGAGCAGAGAGGTTGGCCAGAAAGGGATGTGGCGAAAGAGCTTAACATTCTAAAGAGTACTATTCATTGTTAAAAAAAATGGCAGAAAACACACTCCTTTGAGAGAAAAGCTGGAAGTGGTCGCCCCAAACTATCGAATCAAGAACTAGAAAAAAATTAATGTATTGAGAAACCAACCCTTTAAATCTGTACTTACAGCAAAACGGAAAGCAATTTCCCTGCATCGGTTAGAACGGCACGGCGAAGAATAAGGCAAATATCCGAATTGCGCTGCAACCCGGCAGCCTTAAAACCATTTTCAACAAATGCAAATAAAGAACAACCACATTGAATTTGCTCTACAATTTTACTTGGAACCTCCGATTTTTTTGGAAAATATAATATTCACCGATGAAAAAGTGTTTCATTCGTGCTACAGTGGGATACCTAAGGTATACAGGCCTCAAGAAACACGATTTGATAAAAAATATACCCAAAAGGACAGAAGAAGTGGGCGATTTTCGGTAAATGTTTGGGGGTTGCCGAGTGCACAAGCACTTGGTGTATGGTATTTTTTCGAAGGAAGGTTCAATGCGGAGGTATATATAGATCTACTACAGAATATCATGCTTCCTTCTGTACTGGATCGATTTCCGGACAGAAATTTTATCTTTTAGCAAGATAAGTGTCCCGTTCATACGTACCGGCAAGTCGATTAATTGATGGAAGAACAGCGTATCAATGTTTTACCGTGGCCCGCACGTAGTCCGGATTTAAATGTTATGGAAAATGTTTGGGGCTTATTTGTTAAAAAAATAAATAGGGAAAATGAGTTTAGGCCGCAAAATGTAAACGAACTTAAGTATAAAATTTTAGAGGCGTGAAATGAGTTACGAGGAAATCCGGACTACGTTCGGGTTTTGGTCCATTCGATGCCTGAAAGTCTAAACTCTGTCTTAGAAAAAAACGGGGCCGCAATAAAATATTTAATTTGTTTGGAAAGATATTTAAGTTTGTTTGAATCTATTAAATTGTTAATTAATTTATTAGTTTGTAAGTTTTTATAAAATATGAACATTTTCTTTTACCTTTTGCTTTATTTATAGTAATTAAAAGTAAGACAAGGTAAAAGAGAGCGATTTAAGAAAATCGGCAATACAGACAAAATTTGACAATTTTTTTTGCCCAAGATTTAATGGCCGTCACTGTACATAGGTCACCATGCGTATTCATGTCAAATATTGACGTATCGTATACGATTTTTTCATCTTAAAAACTAAAAATGTTAGGGGAAGAACCACCTCTAAAAAACACCCGGTATACAAACCTTTTACGGACCATAAAATAAAAGTAAAGTTTAATATTTTTACCAAAAATGATTTTATTGAAATGTGTTTAATATCATTTAACATTTCCTTGAAGGTGTTAGACAATGTTATGGTTTCAATAAAACTAGAATCTTGGACTTCCATTGTCTTTATTTGTTAATTGTTACACAACGTTTCGGTTAGTGATGTATCTCCAACCGTTTTCAAGTGATAACTAAAAAAAAAAGTTAGTTATCACTTGAAAACGGTTGGAGATAATCCTAACCGAAACGTTGTGTAACAATTAACAAATAAAGACAATGGAAGTCCAAGACTCTAGTTTTATTGAAATCATTTAACATAATATGTATTAATATTATAACAATCTGTTAAAAAATTTAATATTATCTATATCTATTTTTAAATTAAAAAATAATTGAAATTTACTTTGTGTTCTTACATAATTAAAGAAGAATAATGTTTTTAAAATTCCAATCATAAACATTAAAAAAATTTATTATTATTTAATTAAAATTAAAGAGTATGTGGTAAAATCTGCAAATAGTCTAAAAATATTTTTAATTTTTTTTATAATACCATCAATAACACGTATAAACCCAAACAACTGCATTTAAATTAATTTAAAAAATAGGTCAGACCTGTTTTTCGTTAGTTAGCTAATTTTACAAAATCATTTCCTTAATTAGGAATTACCTCAGCTTATCGCTGAATAAATTATCAGCGCGACAGAAAATTATCTCCTAAATCAGTTAAACGTTTAAAAGATAAATTCAAAAATAAATAGGCTTTCATAATAATGTTTTTTATTTATACCAAATTGCTAGCGATTCTAAAGAATTTTATATTAATTACAACATGCTTGTTACACATAAATGGATAGGTTAAATAACGCTTGCACTAATCCAAGATATTTCTAAATTATAGGATTTTACCAAGGTGTGATAAACATGTCCCTTCGTATCAAACAGTGAATTACATTTTTTACCTCGTTGTCTTTCTACGATTGCCCAACCATCATAGATACCCAAACCAAGCAATCGTCAAAGCCTAAATCGGCTATCTTGATGCTCTTTGTTTTGCTATGATTTCAGTTGTTCCAAGCTGCCTTGAATAATTCATGTAAAGATCGGATTGTTCTTCAAATTTCTCTGATTTAAACATCCGTCTTACGTAAGTCACAGTGACAAACATGACCAAGTCTTAACACTTAAAGCATATTTTCTGTTAAAATAAAGCACCTCGTAGCAACTCTTTTTAAATGTTTAACCCCAATTGTAAGCAAAAATTTGCAAATTTTTAATTACACAACTTTAAGTCATAAATCGTAATCATTAAGACACACGACTTCTGTACAGGTATATTTTCTTGCAAAAGCATAATGACTTTGGCCATTTTTCTTCACCCATTTTCCTCAGTTAGTATTTACTAGATAAGCTTTGTCTTTCTCCATAATTATTTTATAAAAATCCCAAAAACTTATCATTTTACTGTTGTTTGGTTATAGGTCATAGAAGTGTAGCTATGTTTTATACACAATAATTACACAGTTTAATAGCATTTTGACAACCTGTATGGTAGTGGTGTTACTGCTGAGGTAGCCTTCAATAAATAAAACTTAAATAATTTAGCAAACAAAAGGTTATTTTATTTATAGAAAAACAAAAATTTAGATAGTTACATGTGTTTAGGGTCTTATTAATCTATTTAAATAATGGATACATATTTAAAAACAATAAATTTAGTATTAAGGTCTACAATAATTTAAAAAGAACAAATTTGCATTACCAAAAACCTTCTACTCCTTTTTTGGATTACATTTAGGCTACCGACAGAAAATCTACTAAAAATTATTTTATTATGTCCTCGACTGAAAATGTGTTTTGTTTTTATTATATTTGATCGTATGTTTAAAACATACGACGATTATTAAGGTGATTAAATAAAAATTATAAAATGTTTTTCCCACACTATTTTTTCTAAAGAAAATACATTTTTACCTTAAGTGTATACCTAATATTCCCTTGCCATCATCTTGACGGAAACTAATATAGTTTGAGCTCACTGCCGCCGGATTGAGGTGTCGGAAAAATATGATTTTCTGATCCTAGCGTTATCGAGAAAAGTTTTAAATTGGGTGTAAAAATATTTAAATCTTTGCTGTTTTTTTTTATTTTATTTAATTTTTTAATATATTTATGTTGTCATTTATGTTTTTAAAAGCATAATTTAAGCAAATAACAGCTGTTTCTAAGACCATTATGTCACCATAAACCTAATTATTTTTATGTTGTTTATGTTTATGATGGGCACATTCACCAAAATTATCTAGTATATATTTTATTTCATTACAATTTTGTTATATCTACCAATTAATTAACTCTTTTTTATGTAAAATATTTGTTAAAATATTTACTATTTCATCTAAAATCTCTTTAACAAAATACACATTTATTAAATTTTTATTTTTAGGTTTGTTCCAACAAGCATCCGGTATCGTTTCGAAATCGTTTTGAACTGTTTTTTGGTACGCTTCGACGCATGCGCGGACTTAAAATAGTTTCGTGACGGTACGAAAAGTAACAAACGTTGAATAGCTTTGCGGATCGTTTTCGGGACTGTCGAATCAAAAGGTTAAATATCTTTGAATTTTTTGTTTTGAAAATATAACCCTACTTTTCTACTTATTATTTTTGTGGTCAAAGTTAGCAAATATTACTCATAATATCGTCCCTCATCTTTAAAGATAATTAAATTTAATGATGTGCTCAGAAGGTGTAAAAATTAATGCTTTTGAATGATTAGACAAGCGAGGAAATATGAAATACTAAAGCACGTTGCACGCTAGTCGCTAAATAAAGTTAGGATTATGCAGAAAAAATAAATTAAGTTTTAATAAGTTACAGTCACACAAGAAAAGATAAACATTATGTGATCAAATGGTTTTAATTATACACATAAGTTAAAAATTAAGTTTAGCTAAGTTAAGTTAAAAAGATAACCACCTTTTAACTTTCTTAACTTATTTTAATTTTTCAACCTGATCATAAAATGAAATAAACGTTTCCCTTTTAAAATAATTAAACTTCCATACAATAACATCATAAAATAGGCTTACAGAAACTCGTCTTTCCCATGCGTTATAAAAAAATGTAACAAAATTATATATTTTTTAGACAAATATTTATTTAAGAAGTTAACAAATTACCGGACAGCTGCCAGAGAGTGCAGAAATAAAATAGAAATCACGAAAACCCTATTAACAGTGATTTGCCCTACGTATGCTAAATTTTTTTATTATTTTTAAACTGATTTGCATGTTTTTACATCAATTTCTTAATCTATATTAACTTAATTTTTTTTAACTTAACTTAACTTTTCTGCATAATCCTACCTTAACAGTAAACATATGAAGATGAAATATGAAACATGAAACAGCTGTTAAAAATCAAAAATCCAGTGCCAAGATGCTCAATGCGCAAGTCAACCCAAACAGTTTTCAATTTGCGTCATGTATCGGAATTACCGTTCTGAAACCGTAACATAAACGATTCCAAGTTTTGTTAGTACACAAACAATCACTGGGCATGAGCGTGATCGTTCGGTGACGGTTTTTCGACGTGTTGGAACAAACCTTTTATTAAACACTGTCGAAATATAGATTAAAAATACTTAATTTACTTTAAAAGGATTCGTTACTCTTTCTGATTTTAATCCTATTATAGTTAGTTTATTTAGAAAATTTAAAGAAAAAATTGTTATCTCTATCTCTACATAAGATAAATGCATAAGTATATCTGTAAAAATACACAATAATAAATATGTATACATTCTTGATCTTTTTTGTATAACTAAGTACTAAAAAAATTACTTTCGTCTTACAATTCGTCTTGCTCGCAAGTGTATCAGACTTCGCAGAGCCAATGGTAAACCCTCTTACGAAGATTTTACCCAGAAGTTTAACTTTTTATTGAAACTTTTATGTTGATGACAGGAGAAAATTTCTCTTTTTCATATTCAACCCCACAAAACTTGGGGGAATAACGGTGTAAATAACGTGACGTTTTTTCAAAAATGGTTAGGATTAGAGACATAAATGACGAGCTAAAGGTTTATAAAAAACTTTGTCCAAGGTTTTTTCAATTCAAGGCTTAAAAAGGAAAGTCATTAGTGTCACAATTTAGAAAGCTGATTTTTTTTTCTATAATTTTTTTGTATCTCTGTATTTTTTTAAGATATTACCGATATTTTTTAAATTAAAACGTCAATATCTCAAAAACTATAAAACCTACAAGAAATTTTATTTGACATAATTTATGTATTTTTACGAGACCTTTAAGTTACAAAATCTTTTTGTCTAAAAACATCAAGCTAATATTTTACAAGTTTATTAAAAAGTGTTTCGTAATTTTTTTAAGCAGTTATATAACAAATTTATCATGTATTATAAAAAAGTAAGCCTTGATTTAATTAGATTTTTTTCAAATCTTACCTCCTTATAAGATAAGATCTCATAATTTTGTAAAAATAGAAAGATCTTTCTAGTTACTAAAACTCATAAAATTTTGTTAATAACCTATATTTCCTATAAACTTAAAACTGCCTTAACATATAAAATATAACGTTTTAATGCCTAATCTAAGCATATCTACAAAAAAAAAAATTAAATTAATAAATAAAATATATCTTTTATTTTTTATTTTATTTATTTATTATTTTACGGGCACTGCCCAATCTTTAAAAAGGTAAAAAAAATATAAAACTAAATTATACATATCATAATCACATAATAATACATTATCACAATCAGTTGCATTAGGGAAGTTAAAAATTAATAAAACGTTAATGATATGATGATAGTAAATGATAATAAATTTTATTTATAATATTAAAGGGAAAAAATGGTTTTGCTTCAATAAAACAAACTTGTATTTATTAAGCGCCTTTACCAAATAATCCCACAAGAAATACAAATTTAAATGGGCATTTATATTTGTTTTAATTAAATGACGCCCACCTGGCAAGAAGCTATTAGTCTTATTAAAAAGGACAACTTTTGGTTTAAATAAATCTTTATAATTTATTTTATTCATTACAGTGATGAATTTAGGTATTAGTATTGATTGATTTGTCCTTTTGTTTAGTTTCAAATAATTTACATAAATTTATTTACTTTATAAATAATATATTAACTTCTGAAAAAAATAAGCAAGAAATTTTAATACGAATTAAACAGATTTTGATTTTTTAAAGCTTTCCATTAAAAATAATTAAATAGGTTTATTTACGTTGATCGTCTTGTTAAAACGTATTACCAAAAAGAAACATTAAACAGCAAGAAACCTGATACAACAAAAATTAACATTTAATGATAAAATGGCTTTTTGGGATATAAAATACGACCATATACTAAATAAATAATTTAATTTGCTATTTTAAAAGCTTGTTTTAAAATCTGCTATTTTAAAAGACGGAATTTTAATTTAAAAAAAAAGTTTAAACGTTTGACCACCCGTTTAAGAGAAACTGGAAATGTGCATTCTATTCCAGCACAATAAAGATACAATTATTCAGAGCTCGTAGATAATAATAAATCAGCTGTTATTATCCACGAGCCGTGTAATTATGAATGCTGTTAGTAAATTAATGATAAACAAATAATAGGGATATTATTGATATTATTTAATATTCGTAAAAAAACATAATTGTTGCCTGGCATTCTCGATAAAAACGCCGCGTTGTTTATCTGACAGCTTAAAATAGAATAGTATTTAAATTTCTCGAAAAAATTGACAAAATTTATGACTTTGACACAAATCAGTCTCTAGGGATAAAACAAAAAAATATATTAATTATACCAAGACTTTATCTTAAGGCCTGGTAAAAGCTTTTTCAAACGATACCCAGTTTATCAAAGTCAGTGAGCCGAAAAATTTGTTTTTTTTTAATGTACATTTGCTTCTCTTCCCTCCCTATATTTGACAGGTTAGGAAAAAAAGCTTTAAAGAAAAAAGTTTTCTTATTTTACATAGTTTGTGAGAAAACTATCAACGACATAAGTTAATATGGCATATTTTTAAATAATCTGTGTTTTCAATTTTGTTAGTAATTTTACGCCCTCTAGCAGTGAAATTAGAAACTTAAAAATAAGCATTTTCTCGAGGCCGGTTTTACTATAATTTTTTTTTTCGAAAGCTATGCGAACAAGTGTTCTCAAGATATCGCTGGAGGACGACCTTAGCATGACACCCTGTAGAATATTCCTTGTTTACCCAAGCTTGACCGATTTTTCATGGTTAAGCAACGGCTGCCAGATATTTGGAATATTAACACCAGGTTTGCTTAATACATTTTGATTGTTTGCAATTATGACAGCCCCTTCAATTTTTTTTTCTTTCAGTGGGTTTTTTTATGATTGATTTTCGCTTCCGACCATTCTATACGTGTTCGGCAATCTCTGATTTCGTCTTTTCATCTCATTCCGTATGCTTTTTATTTTCTTTAACTCTAATTTTGAGTGCTACTTTTGTTTCCCCAATGTAAATGTCATTACATTCACAGGGAATTTGGTAGATACAGTCATTATTTGAGACATTGTTGTCCAGTCTCGTCTTAATAAGAACACCTTTTAAAGTGGTTTGGGATTTAAATGCCGTTTTAATATTATCCTTATACTTATGGTCATGTCAAGTCTTGTTCAAGTTAGGGTTCTTTGTCTTATCTTGATATTTATCGATTGATTCCTTAACCAGTCTCTCACTGTAGCCGTGTTGCTTAAGATCTCTAGTCATGTTAACTTATTTCATCTTGCGGGGATTCCTTACTGTTACATAAGTTTACTGCGCGATTATATAAATAATATTGATATTTGTCAATTGTTTCCTTATCCAGTCTTTGCACTGTCAGTCACTGTAGTCGTTTTGCTTAACATATTCTCATTAGCATTTGATGCAAACGTCATTTAAAAGTAACGTGAACAATGTCACATGGCATGTCGAAATTAATCCGTAGAGAAAGCTTACGATACAAATTTTACTATAACCCTCCATTACCCTATTCCCATATGTAAATTTACCGCGTTGATACATTTGCACGGTATCAATGCACCGATAAGCCAATACAAGTTTGTTTTCTTATAGGTTGTGTAAATTAGTTTATGTATAACCTAAAGTCAAAAATTTCTGTCAGTGACTCATTTAATACCGGCCACCCAACCGACGAAGCGGCTGAATAAAAATCTAACAGTAGTCAATGATTTTTAAGCCTATGATATACTTTTCCGCTCAAATTACAGTGAACCGGCCAAAAGTTTCATCGCCACGTTGTCATAATTCGCGGGAATAAGTTACCAGCCAGCGATCGCATTTAAAATAGCACGCCAATATGTATTGAAATCATTGTTATCGAGAAGACAATAAATGTGGCAACACACATCCCTTAGTTTACAACTTAAACACACTTGAAAATAAGCGAATCGACAAGGTTTCGTGCTGTTTGATGATTTTATTTAGTTATTATTAATTATAGACAGATTTTGTGAGTTTAAATTTTAATTCTATACAGGGTATTTTCTAAATATTGTAAATTTCTAGTTTTCATAGTATATAGATTTGTTTGGTGCCAATGTTATTATAGTTTACCTTATTTAGTATATATAATTGTATATAAATATTTAGTGTTTTAATTCAGTAAACTATAAATATTAATCAATCTTCAACTAGTAATCCGCCTACAAAAAAACTCAGTTAACGTTAAAAGAACGAAAATGTTTACCATGAGATTCGGGAACGAAATCCTAAACTAACCACTTTGGATGCTGCAGAGATATGTGCAACTTTAACAAAAGTTTCTTCGCGTACGGTATTCAGAGTTTTAAAAGGAAAATAAACAATATTAGTAATTATTCGATAATAAATAAACGACAAAAAATAACGTAAAAATGCGATTTTTTCGTTATTTTTTGCACAATCCCTACTTTCCGATTGTTAAACATGAATCAGAAATTTTTTTGGCCGTCTCTTATAGTATTTTAAAAGAATAATAATTAATTTTTTTAATTACATTTTACTACATATTTCTTTAAATTCTATCCTTTGCACGAAAACACATTTAAAAAACTCATACTATTTTAATATTTAAAAAAAAACACTTAAAAAGTACGGAAAAAACCTTAATTTTCAATAAAAAGTAGGTAAAACGTTTAAGTTCGAATTCAACTCGAAATTCTAAAAATGTTGATTTGTTGCAAAGTTGTAATAGTTTTCTTTGTGACATTGTTATAAGGTACGATGTTTGATCCAAAATATCCACTAAATATGGAACTCGAAAGACCCGAAATCGTTATTGGATTCTACAAGCTGATGATTTCGGGGCTTTCATGTTCTTTATATAGTAGATATTTTAAATAAAGCAATGCGTGCAAATATCGTATTTAATATTGAATTTGCAAGATCGGTGGTGAATTGGCAAGTCGGTGTAACTTGGATTGATTATCGTTCTGTTTTTACATATTTTTTAATTTATGTTAAAACTGAAATTTTATTATTTTTTTCATGAAGCAAAATAAAATCGAACAAGGTATAATGAAGGTAATTTTTTTTTTGGAAAAACTATGAGAAATCGCCAAAAAAATTTCAAATTTGTGTTCTATAACCTCAAAATAGGAGTTGTGCAAAATTTGGCAAAAAAATCTACATTTTTTATAATTCCGAATAATTACCAAAATAATATAGGCTTCTTACTAATTTAAAGGGTTCATGTAAATGTGAGAAAATAATTTTGCTTGTAAAAAATATATTCATGTTTTGACGAAATTTTATCATTTATTTTCTGAAATGCACACGCCACTGGAATTGATTCCCCTGAGGCCCCACAACCCTGGGCACTCTAAAGGTGAGTGATGCCTCATTGACAGAAATTTCGGAATTGAAGTATCGTTTATTTTCGATTCAGTAAAACACCTGAACAAAAAAGGTATTGCTTTGGTTCAAAAAAGTCAGTAACCAAGGTTACCTAATAGGTGTATTTTTCTCTATTAAAAATAAACAGAATATAGTCCTCTACTTCTACACAAAATCAGATTTTGTATTTTATAAATTATAATATTTTACCATAACAATAAAAACAACTTGCACTTAAATTACATGTAACTAGCACGTAAATAATTATTTTGACTGACTTGTATTTACGGAAACATGGTAAATGGAACTAGACTAATTTTAGTAACTCTAATACAATCCCATTGTATTAAGCATCCTATGCTTTCATAGCACGTTTATTTATACGACTATGTAAACATCTACTGTCAAGTGGCATTACAGAATATCATACAAAGCTAAGCTTAATACTACAAATCTGCATCTTAACAGTTCCACAGCGTTAAACACCACCTAATGTAACTTTAACAACATACTATCATAAAATATTCATGTATGTATATGTGCATGTTAAATGTCAATTGTCTGTTGTTTTGCTTCTGTGATTTTGAATTTTATCGGCCGACACCAACAAAAATTTAAATGTTAGTAACATTAGCTAATAATAAAAAGTTTAACATTTTGTAATTTGACAATTTTAAACCAAAACATTTTATTTAAACTATATATCAGTGGACTTTTGCTAATGAAAGTTAAAGATGCAAAATAAAGTGGTTTTGTATAACTAAATATTATGCCTTTATTCTTTTGCTAAGGTATTTGCTGACACGTTCGTAATAGGGTTATTACGTTTATTGGCAAGCAAAAAAGCAAATTATAAAATCTAAAGCAGTTTTAGCACAATAGAATGGTTATATATAATTCTTGATGAAAGGACTCCGCAAGAAAAACAATGAAATTAAAACCTTTCAAATTAGCTAGAATTTTGAAGAAAGATTGTTTTTAGCATGCTAATTAAAAGTTTTAATGGATCTAAGTGTCCAGTGCATAGTTTGAAAATATCAGGCCTTAAAGTGGACCTTTGAGAGTTGTCCGGACAATTAAATATCTTCCATTAGGCAATATTTTATTTTAGTGATTTTTTAGATTAAAAACAATATATGTTAGGTACTTTTTATTACACAACGTTTATGATTCTTGATAAAAAAAAATAATGAAACATGTATATGTATTATAAAGACCAGTAAAGTAAGCAATATCAGGAAAAATAGTTTTCTATTCAATAAAAAGTTGTTAATTTACATAAAAATATACTATATACTACATCACAAAAAGTATCCAGTAAATACAGGACTTTAGTTTTCACCACATTTTATAGTGTTTATTGATATATATATATATATATATATATATATATATATATATATATATATATATATATATATATATATATATATATATATATATATATATATATATATATATATATATATATATATATATATATATATATAAAATTATATATATATATATATATATATATATATATATATATATATATATATATATATATATATATATATATATATATATATATGTGTTTTAATAATTAATATTTTATTATTTAATAAGTTTGCTTTTATCTGTCTCTTATCTTTTATTTTCAATCCTAGTTATTTTAAGTTTATGTTGTTTGTTTCATTTTTTTGAAAAATTAAAACAAAGTTTTTTGTGACAAGGAACAAACTTTGTCAAAAGTGTCGATTTTTGAGAAACTTTGTGAGATTGGATTTTTAAAAGTCTGGCTTTGTCACAGGATATAGAAAACCAACGATTTATGATTTGAAGATTTCTTTTTGGTATAAGGAATATAGGTCTCAATACCTAGTTAAATTGTTTCGGTATTACAAATTTCGAAAGGATCGTGAGTGGTAGGATCTCATAGGTAGGTGGCAAAGAAATCTCTTAGACTATCCCAGTCGGCCGAGTTGTAGTACCAGACGGTTTGTTGCGGCATGCCTCAGAATGTATAGAGTATGATTACAATGTATAAGTATGCCAAATTTCGTGACATTTGATGCGAAACTGTAGCCACAGTTCAAAATTATCGTTTTTTACGCAACGTACGACGGCTGTAGCTCAAAGGGAGCGTATTTTAGAACACAAATTTTGTATGACAAAAACCTTATAAATACGCGTTTAAAATATTTGCACTAAATTTTAGAAAAAGCTGTACCTTAAATTTGTTTTTTTAACATTTTTTCATTAATTTCACAATGTTGCGGCCTTTACAAATGACCATATCTCAAACATTACTCCTAAATTCTTGCAAAGCCACTGCGAGGTCACTACCGGAGAGTGGTAATAACGACCTGCATCGGCTAAATATTTCAAATTTAAGCAGCAGCGTGCGGTCATGTACCGTTACTTCCCACGTTTTATCTACGTACCTGCTTGCATTTAAAATACTTTACTAAAATGTTATATTTTGGCAAAGTTGAAAAATATTTATTTATTATGTAAAGAGATTACATACTTAGGAGAAACAATGTTTTAACTTGACAAATGTCTTATTAAGCAAATGCCATAATGAGCAGCCCTCATGAAACCCGATAAAAAAAAATAAGTATGATTTAGGAACTTTATTCATTATTTTTTTTTAGCCTAACTGTCGTATTATTACGTATTATTATTAAAACAAAGGCCTTTTTTTCTACTTTCAGTGCAAAATCTAGATATTCTTAATATTACTCCTAATAGCCCAGTCAATACACACATTTTTTTTTTTAAACTAGAATTTACCCGTCGGGAATTAAAATTTTGGATTTAGATGTTTTGCATATAAGTCTCTTCTTGAATATTCATCTGTGGTTACCTGTGCACACCTGTATTTACCTGAATTTTTATTATGTTATTATAACTTTTTAAAAAATTAAAATACAAAAATTAGTTTTTAACAAACGTTGTATCTAAGATCTTAAGCTACACCTTTTATTTGATTTTTTTTTAATATCTTTATTAATTATGGAGGTAAAGCGAATTTTTCAATACAGTCAATTGTCAATCAATTTACAAGAATTTCAAAGAACCTTGCACGAAATACATTAAAAACATATCTCGGAGAAATTTGATAAAATTTTATTAGGTTACTGGATTATGAGATTAGAAAAAAAACTGTGTGAATGTAAAGATTTCTGTGTCTAGTTTCAGACATATTGACGGTCAAAATTTAAAAAAAAATTGTTTTGGGGCATATTGGGCACGCTTAAAAAGGCATTTCTTGACCGAAACAAAAGTTATCATTGAATTTATGTTACTGAGGAACCACGGATGGACTTCTTTATTATTAGCATTAAAGACTTCAAATCTTTCCAAAATCTCTAAAGGAACCAGCAAATTTACATCATTTAGATAGTCTCATTAATTCAGAATCAGATGAAACTTGCTCAGACTCTGACTAATAAATATAGGTACATATTTTAATTATGTTTTTTTTTAGTTTACTATGACATTACTGTATAGCTTTTAATATTTATGTTATGGTATCGTTTATATATTTTATTACTGTTAAAACAACAAATTTGTATTGAGCTTTGTATTTGGATATCTGTTTTTATTTAAAATGATAAATTGTTATTAATTGTGTTTTCTGCTTTTAATTTAAAATGTTTTAAATAGATATTTAATTAAAAGATAATTTCGATCAACAATTAATACCAAATACCCCACCATGCGCCGTACGGATGAAAAAAAACTACTGCTATCGTGCTTAGCTAGCAAAAAAAAATATTTACATTTTATTTTAATAAGTCACATTTTTTCACCCTTGCGTAAAAATAGTGCACTTTTTGAATTTGATAATATACAGATATAAAACAAAATAACCATTTAAAAGTATACACTTTAAAGTACTTAAAGTTAAATTTTCATAGAGATATAACAATTATTATTGAAACTATACGGATTTTAAGTTCAAAGATTTCACGTTTAATCGAAGTGCAAAAAAAAGCCGAAATAGAAAGTTCGATACTTTTTCTATATAAAAAAAGAGTGTGATTGGTATTAAAGACTAAATTTGCAATAAAAATATCAAGTTCAATAATTATTATAATAATTATGAGCAAAAATTTGTGCATACTACGTCAAAATAAAAAGCAATATTTCAAAGTAAATTTTAGTTGAGAAAAAAACCAATCTTAACAAAGCTGTTGTTTTCTGAAAATTTGGGCTTTTTTATAAATAATCTGAATTTTATATTTTTGTGTAAGAAATTTCTGATAGAAAAAAAGAGAACTTTTAGACATTGCGCATAAGTAGTACTCAAAAATTACTTTTTGAAAATCGGCTGTAATTTTGTTAAAAGTTAAGATTTGGAAAAAAAATTAAACAAAAGTTGTAGCTAAGATCACAATATACAACTTTTATTTGAAATTTGTTTTCATATTTTTAGAAATAAAGAAGTTTAAATTTAAACAATTAAAAATCATAAACATTTTCTTGAGAAACTTTTTTGATATGATTGTTTTTTTAACAATCTAATTGCAGAATTTTATCGCCCGACGGGTTAATTCCGACCCTAATGTGTATATTGACTGGGCTATAACCGTTCTTTACCAGTTTACTCCAATCAAATTTATAAATTATTTTATTTGTTTAACTTTATAACTAGTTTAATGTCGCTATGAAAACATACCAATTTTTTACTATTTTTAGATATGTTATGTGATCTTAACCTTCTTTAATTATCTGAGTAGCTACTACACCTGCACGGTAAAACTAAAATTTTTAAATTTACATGCTCATAAAGAGTAGAACTTGCATAAATAAGTATTACTTTTTGTACTGTTGTTTGAATTTTATACTCTATTTTATTATCAAATTTGAGATTCCACTAAATAATTGAATTTTACGAAATTTGTCCTCTTAGTCCTGCTTTTATAATTAAATATTTTTTGTGACGTTTTTTACCACAAGCAAGATTTTTACCAAAATTAATTGTGTGATTGCGTTTAATTCCCATTGAAAGCATGTCTCGTCTTTTGAGCAAAAAAAACTCACATTGTATGTGAGTTTTTTTTGCTCAGTGTGATAATAGTCAGATTAAAAAACTAGTCAAAATACAAAGGACTGGCTTATGGGGTTATACTCAGGATTTTCAGAAAATCGATTTATTTCTTTTTGCATTTTTTGGAATGTACATGGATTTAAGAATATATTTTAAAAAATTCCAAACACATCCGTTAAATATTTTCAGAGATATACCCATATTTATAAGGACGCTTCAAAGCGTTAGAAAATAGGTAAAGTAAGAACCGGAGTAGCAGCTGTTTTCAGAGCGCGCACTACTTGAAATACCCTATTTCTTTTTTCGTCAATAACATTAACTCGACCTTTTAGAAGCTGCTGATGCTGCAGAGGGTACATCTTATGGCCCCGGAATAGACGACACTATGTAAGCTCATTTTTTTTTAACTATGTGTAAACTTTTTTTAAAACTTTAAACGCGTTTATCTTAAAACGGTGTTTTCAAGTTTGGTGATTAGGAGTTCTTAAAAACGGTTAAACCGATCAATTTCAGATTTTAACACAATCTTCTCAGATATATATTTCTTAGGGATTCATTAAAGAAATAAGATTTCTGACAATTATTTCTATTGTTTAAATCATTTTTTCACGAAAATTTTGGTCGAAAAATCAATTTTTTTTTACAGCCGCCATTTTATTAAAAATTAAAATTTTGACTAGTTCTTTGATCTATCCCAATATTAATCTATCGACTAAAGGAGTCTGACCTATTTTGTGACTTCAGATAATCCAAACTGGAGATATGATGATCACCGCCAAACGCCCTTTGTTAAATGACATTCGGGAGGTCGTCTACAGAAGCAGTATAGATCAATATTTTTTTATGATCTAAGTTTAATTAGTAACTTTAAATTAGACACTATCTGAATATTATTATTACATATATATGTTCAATAAAACCCCTTTCTATAAAAATTATTAAAAAAACGTCTTTTTTCAGCTTTGCAACTGCGTAGAACCCTTATATACATATATATATATATATATATATATATATATATATATATATATATATATATATATATATATATATATATATAGGTATACAAACTACCATTCGATAATTTAAAAGAATTTGTCATATTTTAAATTATTTTATAAAAATGTCCAATTTTAAGAAAAAAACAATCACGTGATTTAAAAACCTTTCAATTTAAAAAAAAAGAGTTACAGATAATAAAAAATGTGTTTTTTTATATGATTTGGATGTTTTCGGTAACACAGTGTATGCAATAAAAGTTTAAATTATAAATAACTTAACATTTCAATTGTTTTTTAATATTTACTTTTACTATTTAAATTTCGGTGAATTTGGCTAAAAAATAAAATATTAGAATAATGTTATTCACGGGAGATAGAACAAGCACGTTTTGGTTAGGTTAGGTAGCCTTGTAGATAAGACAATCTTATGGGATCTAGCATTTAGTTCTGGTTGCGCCATTGCCATATTTAGAAGATGCATTTAAATACATTAATTTCTTGTTTTGATCCTGGACCATTTTTGCGAAGTTCAATATTTTATGATTCTGTACTTAAGCTTTATACAGGCCTTGATAGCCTGTCCTACCTTAAAAAGATAAATATATTTTTTTAAATATTTTTGAATTCTAAAAACAAATACAATTAATAGTTAAAGAGAGAAAAACATGTTATTTAAAATAGGCGCTAAACAAATGATTTGTTTAACTTTTAAACAATTATTATTAAGACTTTTATAAAGTTTTATTAGTGGAATCTTATGTGTAACAGTTTTTATTCATTAAACAAGTAATAAATCTTAGGTGCATCTTTTTTTAATTTTTTTAATTCAGTGCCATGTGTCTACTAATTCCTATTTATATATTACTTGTCATGAAGGAATTTTAGCCACTAGTTTTTTGCATGTATCTCAAAAAATAGTAAATTTATAAAACTAAAAACCGTTCTTATTAATAACTATAACTATTTAATTGCTTGTGCAATTTTTAAATTTTTATATGGTACATAGTTGGCATATAATAATTTTTTTTTGAATATTTACATGACAAAAAATTACTGTAACTAAAATATCTTCTTGACCATTACTTTTACAGAAATAAACCCCTTACTATCTCCTGTACAGGCAGTGGTCATTGACTTTTATTAAAAGCGATTAAGCTTGATTAAATGAGGAAGAAAAAGTTGGATTAAAATCGTAAATGAGTGATACTTTTTTAACACCCCGTATTTTCTTAACGTCCAATAATTGACCAAAACATACTTAGCGAAATTACATTATTGTGGCCTTTGAAATTCAAATTTACTAACAATAAGTTTGATTTGGAGATGTGGACCACCCCATATAAGCAAACATTCTAATCTATTAAAATACCCAATTTTTAGACATAAATGGTTCATTTATGATCTAAAACAATAATTATACATACTTTCAAAAAATATCCAATTTTGCATTTGAATACATTAATGTTGTTGAATTTACATAAACACGTTATATGAAATGCAGCTAATTTTATAAGCCAAACTGTAGAACTGTGAATAATGTAAAATATCTGCGCATTCAACATACGCTTATTAACACACCTACGTTTATGTGGACGTTTTTGATATTTATCAGCAGCCAAATAATATATACAGTTTTCATGTTTGCAACCAGACATTTACCATAAGTATAATATTAAATTATATTGCAGGGTAGTCCAATGAAAATAAATTGCATCCAGGAAAAGAAATTTCCTACTACAGTCTACTAAAGATGCATCTGCAGAGGAATTTTATAAAAAGTAACTGCAAAAAAAGTAAAATTACAAATTATTCTATATATTCCAAAGTGACTTAAAAATAAACTTCGATTCCCACGTTTTTGGTGGTATAAAAAAAGCCAGATCGACCTAATACTTCTAATTGAATGAAAACAATCCAATCACTCTTTTTTATTAAAATAAAAAATCATATGACCAATTACTTTTGATGTTTTAAAAAAATAATAATAAATTTGCGTTGATGCCATTTAAAGCTTCATCCGTTGTTAGCTTTAAATTTAATTTTGATTCTTAAGGCTTCGGCTACGTTATAGGCGGAGAGCGGTGAGCGACTGAGCGTTTGTGGCAACCGTTAACGTGAGCGGCTTTTTGAAAGAAGTTTACGTCAGGGTTTTTCCGTATATTTTGGAGCACCACCAGAGCTTTTATTTTTCAATATTCTGAAGTCTCCCCAATTGTAAAGTTTTTTCAAACGAAATTATTATGCAATAACTATTCAACTGAACTTAACGCAATTAAACGTAATGTTTCATTATGGTACAATGTTCTATTTGACCAAATATGGATCTCCTTAGTAGAATCTAAAGGATCCAAAAAAATTACGCAGAAAACTACGTTTTTTAGCCTTCCTTTGTTTATAGTTTTTTTGCCAATCCTATCATGTAGGAAATTTAATAAAGAAACTTTTTTCTAGCTACAATTTTTTTCTAGGACCAATACAAAAATATATTTCTTTCCAATTGTTTTTTTTTATTTTGTATATTTAACAAATGTTTCGGACCTTTCTGAGAGGGAACATATCTCGATTCTTCTTATATACATCTTTGCGAAGGGTTTCCAGTAAAAAAAACATGCCTGCCACCTCATTCAAGCAACCAAAAACAGTGAATGTCTAAGTTCAATATTCTGAACTCTACTCAATTGTCATTTTTTTCAAACGAAATTATTTTGCAATAACTATCCAACTGAACTTAACGCAATTAAACGTAATGTTTCATTATGGTACAATGTTCTATTTGACCAAATATGGAGCTTTTTAGTAGAATCTAAAGGATCCAAAAAATTACACAGAAAACTACGTTTTTTAGCCTTCCTTTGTTTATTGTTTTTTTGCCAATCCTTTTATGTAGGAAATTTAATAAAGAAACTTTTTTCCAGCTACAATTTTTTTCTAGGACCAATACAAAAATATATTTTTTTCCAATTGTTTTTTTTTTTATTTTGTATATTTAACAAATGTTTCGGACCTTTCTGAGAGGGACATTTCTCGATTCTTATATGCATCTTTGCGAAGGGTTTCCAGTAAAAAAAAACATACCTGCCACCTCATTCAAGCAACCAAAAACAGTGAATGTCTAAGTTCAATATTCTGAACTCTACTCAATTGTCATTTTTTTTTCAAACGAAATTATTTTGCAATAACTATCCAACTGAACTTAAAGCAATTAAACGTAATGTTTCATTATGGTACAATGTTCTATTTGACCAAATATGGAGCTCCTTAGTAGAATCTAAAGGATCCAAAAAATTACGCAGAAAACTACGTTTTTTAGCCTTCTTTTGTTTATTGTTTTTTTGCCAATCCTTTTATGTAGGAAATTTAATAAAAAAACTTTTTTCCAGCTACAATTTTTTTTAGGACCAATACAAAAATGTATTTCTTTCCAATTGTTTTTTTTTTTATTTTGTATATTTAACAAATGTTCCGAACCTTTCTGAGAGGAAATATATCTCGTTCTTCTTATATACATCTTTGCCAAGGGTTTTCAGTTAAAAAAAACATACCTGCCTCCTCATTCAAGCAACCAAAAACAGTGAATATCTAAGCTCAATATTTTGAACCCTACCCAAATGTCATTTTTTTTCAAACGAAATTATTTTGCAATAACTATCCAACTGAACTTAACGCAATTAAACGTAATGTTTCATTATGGTACAATGATCTTTTCGACCAAATATGGAGCTCTTTAAGAGAATCTAAAGGATCCAAAAAAATACCCAAAAAACTACGTTTTTTAGCCTTCCTTTGTTTATTGCTTTTTCCATATACAAAAATATATTTTTTTTCATTTTTTTTTCATTTTGTATATTTAACAAATGTTCCGGACCTTTCCGAAAGAAAGCATATCTCGATTCTTCTTATATATATCTTTGCGAATGGTTTTCAGTAAAAAACATGCCTGCCACCCAATTCAATCAATCAAAAAAAGATAATGCGTAGTCTAAATATTTAAAACATATTTTCTTTAATATTTTTAGAAATACATTTTAAATCACCCTGAATTTATACTTATTTATATGTAGCTACAGTAACTTTATTTAGACGATTAAAAAAATTGTTACAATAGGTTAGAATATTAAATTAATTTTTAGTTTAAATCACCTTTTAAATAATACTTAAATATATGATAGTATTTTTATATAGTTAACAAAAAAAATTGCGGGTAGTAAAATGAAATCAGGATGGCTTACCACGTACTTGGGTCCGGGTCAGCTTAAAACGACCCTATTAATTACCCCTGTTTTTGCTGTTGCCACTCTGTGACGTAATATGAAGAGTATATTAATTTTGCGAAAGAGGGCTTATTTAAGGGAAAGATCTTTTATTGCCACAAAAAGTATCTTATTTGTACAGCGTCTGTAAAAAAATAAATTAGGTTAAAAAACACAAAGGTAGTGGATAAATTTATTAACCTTTTAATAAGTGAAATAAATATTGTGTTTGAATGACTGGACAAAAGAACCCTAACCCTGCGTTAGTACACTGGGGTATCGTGTACCCCAGCAACTCAATTTTTACTGCCAAATTTTTGTAAATATTCTGTGGTATCCCTCACTCCTAGTACCTTCAAGTGAGTGTCCATAGTGGCCTCCGCGCTGCTTTCTCAGCGAGTCAGTAGCCTGTGAACCTTGAGCACTGCCTGCAAAGTGTGTTGGGGTATGTAATACCCCAGTGTACTAAATTTGTGACAAACTGACAAAAATTTAATACAGTTGAGGAAGGTAAGTTGGTATATTATTTTAAAAATTTTAACGTTTTTTTAAAACCTTTAATTGTGTTTTGATTTCTTGGAAAAAATAAGCGATAATAAAAAATATGAAAGACTACGTTTTATTCTTTTAAGATGGGCGATTACGAAGCAGAACAAGAAGAATTGTTGAAGTTATGGGAGTATGCTGATACGCTAGACTCAAATACGGAGGGAAAAGAGCCGTTTATAGACACAAACTCAGATGCGGACGAAGCAGATCACATGTCTGAGCGCTCCGAAGCATCAGACACCGAGCAAGAAATATCAGATAATGAAATACTGGATGAAGAGATTGCTGGAAATACAGATACAAGATACGTTTGGGGTGCTGACAAAAAAACTAAATGGACCGAAACTCCTCCAAACCCTAATGTGCGGACTCGTCAAGAGAACATTATAATCCATTTACCAGGCCCAAAAGGTGCTGCCAAGTTTGTAAAAAGTCCACAAGAGTGCTGGGAATTGTTCATCGACAATGATATTATCCACTGTATAGTTACGTGGACTAATCAACTAATAGAGGTAAAATCTGCAAATTATACCAACAAATCGCAAGTCGGCTCAACGACACCATCTGAAATTAAAGCTTTAATTGGTCTTCTATATATGGCAGGTAGACTAAGAGGCGGCAGGTTAAATCTCGAAGATCTATGGGCTGACGACGGCACAGGTGTAGACATTTTTAGGGCGACAATGCCTCTTAGACGTTTTTACTTTCTACTATGCTGTTTGAGGTTTGATAACAGACAAAACCGAAACGAAAGGTCTTTACTTGATAAGTTGGCGCCAGTCAGGTCTTTATTTAATAAATTTGTTGAAAACTGTCAGCAGTATTACAGTCCATCTGAATATTTAACTATAGACGAAAAGTTGGAACGGTTTAGAGGAAAATGTGGATTTAGACAATTTATTCCAAATAAACCAGCCAAATATGGCTTAAAAGTTTTTGCTTTAGTAGACAGCAAAACATTCTATGTACAAAATCTAGAAGTTTACGTTGGGGTGCAACCGGAGGGACCCTATAGGGTCAGCAATAAACCAATAGATGTCGTAAGCCGTCTCGTTGTGCCGATTGCAGGATCCAGACGAAACATCACATTTGACAATTGGTTTACCAGCTACGACTTGCTCATAAAGCTACTGAAAGATTACAAATTGACGTCTGTGGGTACAGTAAGAAAAAACAAAAGGCAAATTCCTAATGAACTTTTGAGTGTTAAAACTAGGCCCGAGAAAACTTCCAAATTCGTATTTCAAAAAGATGTAACACTGGTCTCTTATGTACCTAAAAAAAACAAAAATGTATTTATTATGTCAACCTTACATCACGATAACAACATTGACTCTTCTACAGGTGAGCTAAACAAACCAGAGCTTATATCATTTTACAATATGACTAAAGGAGGCGTAGATACGGTAGACCAATTATCAACTATATATGATGTTTCAAGAAATAGCTGTCGTTGGCCTCTTACGCTATTTTTCTCTTTCCTAAATACTGCTGGAATTAACGCTTTTGTTCTGTATCTAAGCAATAATGAGGTTAAAATTAAGAGGCGGTATTTCATCAAGGAATTATCGTTAGCTCTTGTCAAAGAACACCAAATGAACCGCCTTCCGAATCCCAAAGTTCGTCTTAGTGTACGAAGAAAAATTTCCGATATTACAAATGAACCATTACCATGTCAATCTGGTATTGATCAAAAACGCCAGAAAAAATCAAGTAGATGTCATATTTGCCCAAGGAAAAGAGATCGCAAGACACATTATGTTTGTATAATGTGTAAAGCTTATACATGCTTAGAGCACGCTGCTCAAATATGTGTACAATGTAAAGCTCTGGATAACCAAGAATCTGACTGAATATTAAATCATAACTATTTTTTCTGTTTATTTTGAAGTATATTCGGTACATTTTTATGATATTTCTTTCGGCTAGGATAAGTTTTTAATTATTATTTGTTATAAGAAAAAAAATACTTTTTGCTTTTGAAAAATACAAGTGTTTACTCTTTTTCCATTCTTTTTTTTTATTTTATGGTATTTTTGATATTTGTTATAAGTTAACATAATTTAAATAAAGCAGAAACCAATTTTTGTAAAAAATAACATACATGAGCTTTTACAAAAAAAAATGCATATTTTTTTTAATGGGGTATGGTATACCCCAGTGTACTATATTTGTACTTTTTTGCTAGTGTACTAACGCAGGGTTAAACAGTTGTTAATTAACAAAATTGTTTCGAAATTTCGTCTTTATTGTACGTTAAAAAAAATATTTTAATAATTGTCGTAAAAATGTTTTGCTTCGAGGAGCCCTTGTTATATACTTACCTAACAAGATCACGCCATAAAAGTTTTTAAAAAAATTAATCCTTTGTTTATAACCTAGATTTTGTAAACCCTAGCATATCCGCCACTCTCTTATAGCAATGATCTAAATGTTGGTTGTCCCGAATTTTATGTCGGTGAGTTTATTATGTGGGGTCGTGTGTGTTTTGAATTTCTTTTCTACAGATAAAAAATAAAAACAAATAAATTAACCAAAATACGGGGTGTAAGAAGACGCCTAATAGTTCTACCTCTAAAAACCTAAATATAAATTTTGAAATATTTTTAAAAATATAGTAACTTTCAAATATATACAAAAACAATACTTGTACCATACTAAACGCTTTAGTTCTACATATTTGATGTCCATTATTATGGTTAGTCATCTTATTCCTATAAAATTATTAAAAACGGCTATATTATTTAATGTGTCATTAGTTTAAACTTTTATAAATAAGCCAGAAGTGCAAAAAGAAAGTATTAAAGCTATTTATTTTAGTGCATAATCTTTAATTTATTTATTCCTTATGTTTTTTTTTTATTATTATAATTGGCAGTTAGGTTCCAAAATGAACACAAATTAGCGTAAACTTCTCGCTTTTATAAAATTTGTAGTTTTTTTTCTAACCTATTTTTTTAAGAATTACACAGTATTTAAAAAAATCCTGTGCTTATATTTAATTTTATTATTGCAAGTATTTTTTTAATAATAAAATGTATATGTTGACTTTCTGTCAGTATCTAAAAATTTAATTTTGGGGTTCTAGTTTTTTTCTACTCTAAGCCATATAATTAAAAAACTAAAATTAGTACCTATGTTATTTGATATTTATTTATTTAGTTTTAACATTTAACAGTAATTAAAAATAGTAATTTTTTTTCCACGGAAGAAAAGTTAGACTTTTAACAGTTAAAGGATTATAAACAGCTGTTAAATGTTTTTTCATATACATTTTACTCATACTAGTATAATATTTGCTTTGATGAAAAATAAAATTAATTTTAAAGGATCAAAAGAAAAAGATACTACCTACCTTAAATGTTTTTTTGGAAAATAATTTAAGCTTTTTTATACACCAGGAATAAACCTGCAGTCATTGTAATAGCCCTATTAAGTATTATAAAAGTTTAAAGTATGTTTGGATTTTTAACTTATTTAATAAATAATCATAAACAGAGCTGTATTGACACAGCTTAATAAAACTACCTTTAGTTTATTTTCTGGCTTTATTTAAAAGCTTTTTTGTGTACAAAAGGTGTTTAAAAGCTTTTCTTTTGTTCCAGAAATCAAGCAGTGAGTGTTTTAGCGTCAATTTCGAGGTCGGGGATGAATCTACTTGGGACAATGAGTTGTTTTTTCCAGCCCAGAGGGGTATTACTTTGCAGTAAGTATTTTCCAGTTTAATTATTTAACAGCTTCGGAGTAACGTCTATTTTTTAAGTTAGAATATTTTTAGTAGAAAGCTAATTGCTTATTCCATCTGTGGCGCTTTTTTTAATTAATTGACTTTTTGGTTACAATCTTTAGGTCTTTTTCCTACAGTGCAGCGGTGTTCGTTTATAATATGAGTAACTTTATAAGTGACTACTGAAGTAATGGGATATTTAATTTGGAGACAGATGATTTAAACAAATGTAGTAGTAGGATCCATCAAATTATTATTAATTTTTTATTTAATATAAATTATAAAACGTATGTAAAATGTATGCAGTGTCATCAATAATGTCCGTATAAAATGGGACAGGTTTTTGTTTATTGCTTTGGGCGAATATAAAATTAGGTAAAATATTCTTACTCTTTTGCTCTTTTAAATGCATTTAACTCTCAATTTAAGTGCAAAAGACAAGCCAAAAAATATATGATAATGTTTTTTGTAAAATTTTGCAGACGTTTCGCAAAGATTGGCATTTTCAGTGCTGTCTAACTGGTGTATGGTGATTGGCAGTTCTATTAAATCATTTGTTAATCGCCTACGCTTGCTAGATTGAATTGGGATTGTTAAGAAAGATCTTGAATGAGCCGCTACTTTCTTAAGAAATACAAGTGTTAAACAGGCATACATATAGCTGGATTAAAAAAAAAAAGATGGGAAATTTTGGCTGATTAGTTACGAACATAAAAATTATAATTGTGTTTTTTATAATTTTATAGATTCACAAGTTTATTTTTTGCAGTTTCTTAAATGTAATGTAGTTCATACAGCATCTTATAGCAAGAAAGAAATGTTTTACAATTTTATTTTACAACTTTTTCTTTTAAACTTTTTTTGTGATCAGTCCATTTTTAAAAGTTCTTTTATTAGATGCCTTGGTAATAAAATGGTTCATATTTTGTTATCTGCTTATAAGCTTTAAATTTTGTAAATAAAAAAACCTTGAATTGAGTATTTATTTATTATACAAATTTTTTTTTTTTTTATTGGATTAGGTTTTGATAAAACAGGAACAGGAACAAGTTTTTACAAAATAATTTTCGTGTCATAAAAGATAATTTTAATACGCTTGTAATCCGAAAATGAGCATATTTTAGCCTTATAACTATTTTAAATATATATATATATATATATATATATATATATATATATATATATATATATATATATATATATATATATATATATATATATATATATATATATATATATATATATATATATATATTTATTATTTGCTTTCTGAACCATTAACATATATTCTTCAATTTAATTTCTTGGGAGTTTTGATTCACATTTATTTTGAAATTAAAAGGTTATTTTTAATTTTTCATATTGTTTAATTACAAACGTTTCGGCAAAAGCCTTCATCAGTGTTTATACATCTAAAATTAATATGGCAGTGGTTACTTATAATTATTACGTTTTTCTTTTGTGTATTATATAAAATGACTTTACAATTTTACAATAATTAATTATGTTTTTGGCTTACCCTAGAAGGAAATCTGTCCATTAATAATAAAAACTTCAAAACACTTATATACATATACATCTACAAACATTTTAAAATCTTCAGGACATGCACAATTAAAATATTTATTTATACTGAAACGGCAGTAAGCAGTTCCTTCCGTATCCTGAGACAAGATAAGAGTCCAAAACATTTTTTTTTAATTTACAATTAATGTTAAAAACAGTTTTATAAAATATTAAGGATAGTATTTGTTGTTTTTATTTAGCTACGAAGAAAAAAGGTTTTTTTAAGAAAAGTTATTATATTATTTGAGTGTAAGGAGAGTGAGAAAAATAATTTTGCATGATACGATAAAACTGAAATTAATTAATGACGTTGTAGTAATATTAGCTTAGGTTTTTAATATCTGTTTTATCACTTATAGAGTTTTCATGTTTTTTAATGAAAAGCCTTTCTAGAAATTCTCTTTTTTTCTGATTTGGTTCTGTTTTTAAAATTTTTGTTTCCTGATAATTAAAAGTATGCTTTGCTTCATTTTCGTGTTTAGTTAAAGCTGTTTTATTTTTCTTGTCATATTTGTGCCCATTTAATCGATTTTTGAGATATTGTGTTGTTTGGCCAATATAGACACTAGGACAGTCGTTACATGGAATTTGGTAGATAGTATGGGAATAGGAAATTTCAAGAAACCGTTTTAAATAATTTTAGATCTGGCACACTTAATTTACTAATAAGTGACACCATTATAAATATACAATCCTTAGAAAATAAAATATCGGAAATTAAAAATAAGCTTCAAGAAATTCAGCAGAAGACTTTCAAAATTATTTGAACATTATAGCTAAAGAGTACGAAACGTTTTTTGCAAAAATAAAAAAAAAAAATATAAATAAAATCAATTCATTAATTTCTAAAACAAAAAATAGCTCTTATCAAAACATTAATATAGAAAAAAATTGGCTGAAAAATCTGACAGACGTAGAAATTCCCGATTATGCTGTTGATATACTTAGTTTGGGATCCAATTTTGCTTCTCCAATCACAAACTTAAATGAACTTCCCATCCCTGAAATTGTTTCATCTGTTGAAGTTTCAATTGAAAACCTTAGTATGACAAAAAGACAATATTAGAGCAAACTGTTGCAATATTCTTACAACTTATAAAAACAAATTAAATTCTAAACGGTATAAAACAAAACATGACAAAATTGAAAAGAACTTTGAAAAAAATTAACAAAACAAAATCTTTTTCTAAAAAACATCCGAATTTAAAGATATTAAGGCCGGATAAATCAAATAAAACCGTCATTATGGAATCAGACGAATATGATAAAAAAATGGAACTACTGTTGAATGATCCCGGCACGTAAAAAAAATAAACAGCGACCCAACTAACATTTAAAAAAAACAACGATCTTAAAACTGGGAAAACAAAAACTACATATCACCAAACAATGCAAAAAATCTAAAAATTCACAACGCGCAAGCTCCAAAAATCTACGGGTTACCAAAATTACACAAGGAAGGTATTCCAATGCGCCCTATTGTATCTTGTATACAATCCCCACTAAGTAATCTATCCAAATTTCTTAAAAATATTCTAAAAAACATCATAAACAAAAGTAACACCTACATTAAAGACTCTTGGGATTGCAAAGAAAAAATAAACAATATTCATATGCCAAATGACCACATTCTTATATCTCTGGATGTGGTTTCACTGTATACAAACATACCAGTTGAGCTTGCTCTTGAAATAGTTAGGAGAAAGTGGAAGGAAATTGAAAATTACACAGACATACCAATGGATGAATTTTTAAAAGCTATTGAATTAACTTTAAAATCAACATATTTTATGTACAAAAATAACTTTTATAAACAAGTAGAAGGATCCTCTATATCTAGTGTCATAGCTCAGATGGTATTGGAGGACCTCGAAGAAAGAGTAATTGCGAAACTGGATTTTCGGCTTCCTTTCTTTTTTAGATATGTGGATGATTGCCTAACAGCAGTTCCTATGAATAAATGTGACTATATTCTTAACTGTTTTAACGCCTTTCACGAAAAACTTAAATTCACCATAGAGTTAGAAAACGACAGTAAAATAAACTTTCTAGATATGACCCTACACAACAAAAACAATAATATTAAAACAGAATGGTATACAAAAAAAACCTGGTCTGGCCGATATATTAATTATTTTTCACAACATCCAATATCGCAAAAAAAATCTGTGATTTGGCCTTGCCACAGGCATAAAACTGAGCAGCTTGGAATACCAACCTAAGGCTATCAACAAAGCTAAAGATATTCTCATCAAAAATAGCTACCCAAAAAAATTAATTAATATCATCTTTAATAACAGATTGCAAAAGCAAATAACCCTAACCTAAATACAATAGATAAAAAACTCAATTAAATATTTATCCCTCCCATACGTTCAGGGACTCTCGGAGAGTTTACAAAAACAACCCAAAAAACAATATTCTCCAAAAGTTCTTGCCCTAAAAACTAAAACTAACAAAAAACTCATAACTATTTCCAAAAAGTTCCATTAAGTGCACATAAAAATCTAAAATATTAAAACCAAACAACCATACTATCTACCAAATTCCATGTAACGACTGTCCTAGTGTCTATATTGACCAAACAACACAATATCTCAAAAATCGATTAAATGGGCACAAATATGACAAGAAAAATAAAACAGCTTTAACTAAACACGAAAATGAAGCAAAGCATACTTTTAATTAATTTCAGTTTTACCGTATCATGCAAAATTATTTTTCTCACTCTCCTTACACTCAAATAATATAATAACTTTTCTTAAAAAAACCTATTTTCATATTTAATCTTCGTAGCTAAATAAAAACAACAAATACTATCCTTTATATTTTATAAAACTGTTTTTAACATTAATTGTAAATTTAAAAAAATGTTTTGGACTCTTATCTTGTCTCAGGATACGGAAGGAACTGCTTACTGCCGTTTCAGTATAAATAAATATTTTAATTGTGCATGTCCTGAAGATTTTAAAATGTTTGTAGATGTATATGTATATAAGTGTTTTGAAGTTTTTATTATTAATGGACAGATTTCCTTCTAGGGTAAGCCAAAAACATAATTAATTATTGTAAAATTGTAAAGTCATTTTATGTAATACACAAAAAAAACGTAATAATTATAAGTAACCACTGCCATATTAATTTTAGATGTATAAACACTGATGAAGGCTTTTGCCGAAACGTTTGTAATTAAACAATATGAAAAAATTAAAAATAACCTTTTAATTTAAAAATAAATGTGAACCAAAACTCCCAAGAAATTAAAATTAAGTGTATATTTTTTTTTTTTTTTTTTTTTTTTTTTTTTTTTTTTTTTTTTTTTTTTATATATAATATATATATATATATATATATATATATATATATATATATATATATATATATATATATATATATATATATATACTTCTCCAATAAATTAACGAACCACCAAAAAGTAACCAAAAGTTTAAAGTTAATTTTTGTCCAAACTCTTATTCGATTTGGACATTTTTTTTACAAGTTGTCTCTTTCAAAAAGTTAGTATACTACTCTATTCGCATAAAAACTTATTTTTTTATGAATACCGGGTGTTGCAATTATAACGGAATTTTTCCATAAAATGTTTAACACCCTGTGGAGTTAAGCAGTTACCGTATTATTTAATAATTCAAAGCAAACTCTAGCCTTATCTTTTTATAACATTTTTTTTTTTATTTACTCTTTTTATCTTAGCTGCTACAAGAGAAACACAATTTTATAGCAGAACATGTTTTTATGGAGAAATAAATTTAAAAACAAAAAAAAAGAAACAAAAGCAAAGGTAAACGGTAAACGAAAGTTTCAGTAGCGAGTATTTCCGCCTCTGGCACGAATAACTTTTTGGCAGCGCCAGCCCATACTTAAAATAAGGGACCGTATATCATTTTGGTTCATTTCTTTCCATATTTGAATTAGTCTCCGCCCAACTTCTTCCAACGTGTCAACTGATTAGGTTCCTCTAGTAGTCTTCTTCCAACAGTAGCCCAGAGGTTCTCTATTGGATTCAAATCCGGGCTTTGAGCTGGCCATGCCATGGTTTTAATTCCGACTTCTGCGAGATTATTAGTTACAACTCGAGCAACGCGAGGCCTGGTATTATCGTGCATCAACAAAAATCCTTGCCCTATAAAATGTCAGAAATGTTGCCGTATTATAAAAACGCGACGGAAAAAAAAACGCCCCGGCAGGGTCAACTCCCGAACAAGACGCACTTTCTCCCCTCTTCGCTTGCTAAAGTGCGTCTACATGGTCGAGAACGGGGGACGAACCGCGACCGCAGTTTCAATTTCCACAATTGTATGCAAAGGTAAAATGTAAATTGTTAATAAATATTTTTTTATTAACATGAAAATCGACCACTGGTCGTCCGAAAACGTCGGTGCGTCTCCCGTTCTCGTCCATGTAGACTTACTTTAGCAGGCGAAGAGGAGAGAGAGTGCGTCTAGTTTGGCGCTCGACCAGTGCGAGGGCGCTAGCTCGTGAAAGCATTCGCTGTTACACTTCGCTCCATTGCCATCGGCAATCTACCTACTTATATCTGGTTTTGCCATTTTTTCTTTGTTTATTAGTAAAATAAGGTGCCTATTGCCCATAACCATATAGAATCTTCACTTAAATCACTATTAAGTAACCGTTGATTGACCTTTAAGCGTCTACCATCGTCTACTATAAAGCACATATTAGGTAACATGCAAGGCACATGTAGGTAATATTATAGAAATAAGTATGTGTTATTATAATTATGTAATTTAAGAAACGTGCATTAATGTCAAATTGTGCCTCATTAATAAAAAAATGTTCAGTTACAGTTTATAGTTCATAACCCAAAATTACATACGCAAAAACGTGTTATTTAAAAGTAATAAAGGTAAAGGTATTCATTTTGATGTTTGTTTACCAGATCTATTTTTAGCACTCAACAATTAAAAACTTTTGTTTTCTTTTGTATTAAACACGTCATAAGGCTATCAAGTTTTTAATTTGTAACTTTATTGGATTGCTGGTTTAATGACGCTTAACGGGTTATATATAACAACATTTCGTAGAATAAATTGGACATGACAACTTTACGAATACTAGATAGCAAACAACACTTTTCCACAAAATGGAAGATTTATGATGGATATTTTTGTGAACACACAATATTTGAATAATTCGTTATGTACATATGCTTGTTTCGCAATTACTGCATTTGATTTAACCGTTGCTATATATCTAATATTTTATTACTTTAATGGATATTTGTGCAATCGGTTTGAAGTAAATTATTCTATTAAAGCATTTAAATTAATTTTAAAATTTAAAATACTTATTAAACATAGATAAATCAAACAAAATAAATCATGTATTTTAGTCTGCAATATAGTAACCACTTTAATTAAAAAAAGACATTAAAAATTCAATTTTAAATTAGTAACTTTTGTTATTTGGAAATACTAAATTTTTATATTTCACCTTATGTGTTTTAAATTACTAAATTAAATATAAATAAGGTCGTAAGGATTTTTTAAAGGGCATTTTTATATAAAAAATTAATACTTTATCTTTTAAATTTAATCTTAAAGAAGGTTATTGCAATGATATTTATTTAACTAGTCAGGACGTTGTTTTTTTTTCTCATAAGGATTTGCATATATGGCTAATTTTCTAAAACATGTTTTTCCCTTTTTTAAATTTAATTTCTTAAAAAATAAGGTATAATATTTTTTAATAATATGTAATAATTCTTTTAACCAGAGTTTTTACGGTTATCTCAAAAGAAACGAACCATAGATAATTTTGTCTAGTACTATTTTTTTCTGTATATTATATATGTCATTAAATAACAAATATATTATTATTAGCTAATAATTATACTATTCTAAGTTATACTTATAAAACGCTGGGTTAATAAATACGTTTAACTTCTATATTAAGGAGTAGTTAGGATTTATTAAAACTGGCTTAAGGCAGAACAGACGATATATTTATGGTCATTATATCGCTTATCAAGCTTATCAAAGAACCGACCTATTTTTCTTATGTTTCTAATCATAATTTAAATCCATAAGACTTTTTTCTTATAAAAATAACAACAAGGGCAAATAATATGCAAAATGCTGCATGCAAAAAAAATGAACCAAGTGAAAAACAGGCTGATCCAAGAGCAAATATGGGTTGTTGGTGCAACTGACCATTTTAAGAGTAATAATTAATTTGATTATTACCCAGCTGTTGGTGTAAGTCAAACCACATTAGAAGTACTAAAGAATATAATTATTATTATCAGAAAACAGATCATTTGTTTCATCTATTTGTTTCACATATTAGCGGTAACTGTGATATTTTTTTTATAAATTTGTTCTGGTATTTGATTTCAGTTAGTGAAATAAAATAAAATGTATATCTAAGTATATCAACATACTGAACAGTACTGAAGATGGCCAGTTAAATACGCCGCATGTAAAAAAGAAGTTCCAGGATACTACTTTACTTCTTTAATTTTAGATAAACACCTAATATTTTACATGTATATTAACTTACTGGATCTTTTATTGCATGCATAATGTATAGTTTTACAGGAAACAGTACAAGCAACAAAATGTTTCGTATTTTTTACATTTGAATTTGTTATGCTTTTTAAAAAGTTAAGTTTGTTACCGCTTTATCCATTTTAATACAAAAAATTGCCAACATGTCCCTTTATATAAGTCTTTAACTTTCAGTGTATTCTAAATAATTGCCGAATTTTATATCATTGTTTTCTTTTACATTATAACTATTTTCACGTTTACTCCTGTTACGAATTAAACTTATTTTGTCCTCTTTTTACGTTTTATGTACTTTTAAATGGACTATTAATTTTTACTAAAACAACTGGTTGATCTTATTTTGTTTGCTTTATTTTAATATTATTTTGTCTATATAAAATGCGTATCAGAAACATGTGAATTATAGTAAAAAGATATTTATAAAAACTGGTGTATCATACACAATTAAGTTAAGTTTTTCTATATGTTTCGTTTACTGCTATGTGAATATAACCATTTAAAAAATCAAGTGTGGGCTTTAGTCTTTAACCATTAATTATAATTTTTTCTAATAGGAATTTTGCAGTACATCAGCAAAATTCAACCAAGAAAGACCAAAACATTCTCTGGGATATTATTGTTTTTTCTCTAACAAAATAGTGTCTCCTATTAATAATAAATAAACTAAGTATCTATTTTATTTTGATGTTAAATAATATTTCTGTCACCTTTTTTAAATTAAATAGTCAGCATAACTAGCGATGATATGATTGCTCGTAATACCAGCCGTCTATCATAATTACCAAAATACTAAGATAACTCATTGTAAAGCATGTACCTCTTAATTATTAAAATTAAATAAAGCAAGATATAAAATATAATAAGAATATATTAAAAAGTATATATTGACAAAAGTATTTCAATCATCTAAATGTATCTTAAGATGAATTATTTAAAAGACGTAACTCGATTTATAAGGGGCTTATTTTTAGCTTTGTCAACAGATATGTTCGTATGGCATTAAATTATATTATCATTTATTCTGATTTGCAAATCGTATTATTTTACAGAATAAAATTTTTAAAGATAAGTAAAATATCACTTTGCACTCAAATAGGCACACACAAAACGTATTTTGCTCTAAAGAATTTATATTGTATTTATTCGGATGTTGCACAATACCTGAATAATATTAAATCGTAAAAGCTGCTTCTATAAGGGATTTTAATTTAAACACTTCAGGGCGAAATCGGAGGAAATCTTTCCGTTTATGTTATATATTGTTGCTTTTCTATTAAAAATCTCGAATACAAAAGGAAATTTTCTAGGTCAACCTTACAAAGCTAAATGTTAATAAATATCTATAAAGCCCATATTGACCTCTTTAAGTTTCTTTTAGTTACCGAGTTTTATTTTAACATTGTTTATGAAGAATTTTTACTGCCATGCGTTTGTTAAAAGGAATTTAAATATGGTATAGGCGGTAAAGGTTCCATGGAACAATAAGTTTTACCTTTTTAAATGATACAGTCCAATATTATTAATATAAAAAAAACTTTATCATTAAAAAAAAGCAATTTGTATTGTGTATGCAAAAATATTTTCCTGAAATACATTCATAACGACAGTATAGATCTGCGTTCAAAAAAAATACCTATTCTAACAGGTATATGAATGCCTAACGCAATATTGCAATACCCTGTATAATTAAATCCCTAAGCTTAAAATTAAAATTGTACTAAGGGAGGGAAGATGTGGTTACGACCAAAATATCGTTATTATTTTGCCCATGACTATTAGACTTGAGAAGGAGGACACCTGTTTATAGGACGTTTTTCCTTAAAGTCATTTATAAAATCATTCCCTCTTATATGGACATAAGGTTTGGGAACACCCTGTATAGTAAAACAAAAAGGAGCTGCATTATATTACAATTTAAGTTTATAGAAAGAAAATATTTTTAAGTCATATATTAAAAGCTTTTTTACAAATATAAAAAATATATCTAAATTCTGCAAAGATATTAATTTTTTTTTAATTTTATTTATATTTTCATAAAATGAAAAAAAAATCTTTATAAATTTAGTTTTCTCAATTTTAATATTTAATATTAAAATAGAAATACTTCCTTATTTTAATTCATAACACTTAAGTACAAAATAAGAGCCAAAAGGCAAGAACAATTTTTTTAATTACAATGTTATTAACACAATTATAATCGAATAAACTTTATTTTTACGCCTTATGTTAAATTTGTTTACTGTAACTAGATACTACTTTTGGAGAGTGTTTTCTCGAAAAGAGCTAGCCTGGCAGATTTTCTACAAAAATACCTTTTTATGTTATTTATATCGCGAAATAAGAATTTCCAAAGAAAACTGCAAAAATATGACGTTTAATAAAAATGTGAACAAATTAAATCGAAGCCGTCCCTGTCGGTAAGCACCTGATTAAAATAATAATTTAGTAAAAACATCGAAAAGTGCCTAATATTAAAAGCAATTAATATGCCAAAACTCATATAACTATCTAAAACGGTTCCAGAGATATTAAATAAAATCTATAATCCCTCTTTAACATGTAGAATCACCCCGAAAATTATGCGAACGGTATTTCCTGACACCCTGTATATAAAAACATTCTGAATGCGTCGTGTTAATGTATAATTTTTTAAAGTTTTGCTTCCTTGTAGAGTAACCCTATTTATTTAAAATGCCTTCAGATTATCATACATTTTTTTGGTTTTCCAATTTCTTAAAAAAAGCATTTTTTCAAGTTGGTTTTGAAAGGCAAGCATAGACAAATAACTGTAAAATTGGGGTTTATATAAAGTGGTTTGCAAGCGTTGCCAATAATGCGCAACACAAAGGTCGTTTTTATTATAAAGGGACACTAGACAGCATTTAACCTTTGTCATATTGAAAGAAGGGCATTCGACTAGCGGCATGTGATATTTGAATACCGCCTAGTCATCATTGTAGCTACTAAATTTCCAATATACGACTTGGATTTAGACACATCAAATAATGTTTCATGCCAAATTCACTTCAATGTTGCTGCCGGCACATTTTTACATATTGCTTTTTCGATATGCAGTTTGCAAAATAGTGTGGAAAAGGGCATATAAGTAAAATACTATTTTGCCTGCAAAAAGCTATAACCGTTGACATTCTTTTATTTTAAAATATTCTTTATTTTGTACTATATTTTTTTAAATTAAATTTATATAGGTTAGTATCAAACACTAAAATTCGTCATTTCCTGAGATGACTAATCACTACATGTATTACCAGCCAACAGCGAAAAAACCTTATTTGACTAACAAAAACTAACCGTTTAGTCATTTTATGTAATGCCTAGGCAAAAAATGAATAAAAATTGATTATTACGCTGTTTTCCTACAATGGATTCAGGCATTGCAGGAAATAACTGAATAGTTAGAAAAAGTTGTAGTAATGAGCTCATTACGCTGTTTGCCAGCAATACATGTACTGACTAGTCGTTTCAGAAAATATTAGTTTGACGCCAACATATATAAACCTCTGCTTTGAATGGTTAAAAACTTGTTCGGAAATTTTTCATATTTTAATTCCTATGAAAAGATCTTAAGGTTTTTTGGTTTAAAGTGAGTGGGTTGGACACCCTCCACCGCGACCGCTCGGTCTGTTGTGGCTATATTACCATTCCAATGAAAAGATCTTAAGGTTCCCGGTTTAATGCCAATTTTTATTTCTTTATTCTACATGATAGTTGAATATACCACTAGAAAATGTTTTCTTTAATTTCATAAATAAAGCCTTTTAGTCTAAGATCCGAAGAGAGGTTAACCTTCACCCATCTGATAACCGAATGATTTTTTTTTAAATTTTATACATAGACAAATACATTTGACATGTTTTGCCTATCAAAATATGTTCATGGCTATTTTTATTAAAATAAAAAGATAATTACATTTTTATTAAATGTTTCACCTTCTTGTTAACCAAAAAAATATTATTAAAAATCAAATTTTAAAATATAGAAAATATGCCTGTAAAGTCTTGCCTACGTGTTTCCATTCATGGCTACCTGGCAAGCAGGTGTAATTATCTGTTTATATAAAAAATTGCACCGATGTAATAACCAATAATAATATATATGAAAATAAAGATTATTTAATAACAAACGCAATAGTATAGTATTGCCTGCAATAAACCGTTCATAAATATTATTGCCGAGCTTCAAAGTTTAAAAATCAGATGGGTGAAGGTCGACCTCTTCGGATCCTCCACTATTTAAAAATCTTTAAAATTTAAAATTAAAGAAATTATTAAAATTTTTATTTTATAGAATTCAAGAAAAAAATAATTGGTATATCAGTCTATTATATAGACAAAAAAAAAAGAATTAAATATCATTTTGTTTTTAATTAATTAGCATTGACCATAATTTTTTAGGCAACCCATTTGCAATACCCTTGTTTATATACTGTATTTGATAAAAAAATAGATTTTATCTGGTTGGCAGAAGGTCGCCTTCAATTCCGATCCCGCACTATTTTATTTTTCCTATTTTACTTTTAGTTCTACCAAAGTATAGATAATAACAAGTAATGTAACTTTCCCGGTTGCTACCTGATTCTCTCAGTGACCTCGAGTCGATCGGTACCCTAAAATGTACCCTAAATTGTCAGTGGTAGAAGCCGGAAGCCATAGATAAAAGCAATAAATAAGAAAGTCAAGGATAGGGGTGAGTAAAAAGAAGGCCCGCCTACAGGGATATAAATATTTTATTTCCCCCTTTTTTTTTGCTTTTTTCTGTCTGTATCAATAAAAAAAATAATTATATAATATATATATATATATATATATATATATATATATATATATATATATATATATATATATATATATATATATATATATATAATATATTATATATATTTTATATATTATATTATATATATATATATATATATATATATAATATATATATATATATATTTATATATATATATATATATATATATTAATATAATATATATATATATATATAATATATATATATATATATATATATATTTTTTTGGAATACTGAAAATTATTTTGGTGCATTCTTTAGAAATCAAATTTAAAAAAACTACAGTCTTTCAACCTTAATACTGTCACATTGTCACTAGGCATATCACTTGAATAATTAAACCTTATGAGAATGACCCCGAGTAATGAACTATTACTCACCGGTAAAGTTATGGTGTTATTATTATTCAAAAATTAATAAGAAATGTTATTAAACGTCGTGGGAAAAATATTTTTAAACAAAATTAAATCTCTGTAATAGTATTATTTAAATTTCACTTTTTTTTTTTTGTTTGATAAGCCTTAATAAACAAAATTTCTTTTTATCTTAATATAAATAAACGATTGAATATGATTCGATTGAATTTTTAAAAACTAATAAAAGCTTTAATATTTGTTTTCACGTTAAAACCCGAATAAGATTAGGCACCTCGTACATTTGATTTCCTTTTTTTTTTTTGCTAAATTAAAAGTAAAAGATGAAATCGGCAAAAACAAGGTAATTAAAACATAAATTTTTGTCACTTCAACAATTTTCCCAACTATTTTATAATTATTCAAATTTTACAAATTTAGCGTACCCAGGTCGAAGCTAGAAATTCTCGCTTCAAGGTCCCTGGGCCGATTGCGTTAAAACCGCGAAATTTGACGGAAGTTATATTACTTGTTTTATTTTTACTTTGGTTCTACGTCAATCAGTTTTGTAAGTAAAACATTTTATGCTAATCTATAATTGATTGGGTACGGTTGAAAATTTTATCAGGGGCATGAAGTTTTTAACATGAGAAACTTTCTTAATTTTTTTTATTGAGGTTTATTTTATTACTTTTTTTATGCCGTACATGAATTACACCCGCTTTTGAAGATTTTTGAGAACCTATAGAAAAAAAAAATATAAAAAAGCAATTTTAATTTCTTTGCCAGCAGAAAAATTAATTTAAAAATACCAGACAGGAAATTTTTTGCATAACATTAAGCGCTATTTAAGTTAAAGCATGTAATAAATTTATTAAAAGTTACATCATGTCTCTATTTAATAAATTTTAACGAAGTTGAATTTAAGTTGCAGATAAAAAAAGCAAACTTAACGGTTTTAATTTGAAATGATTTAAAAAATTACATCACTAAAATTATTAGGTACATTAGTTATTTGCTTTAAAAAATAATAATAAACTAACAAGTATTAAAAACATGACACACATGGTTTTAAAAACTTACTCCTTGTACAATCCTTTGTGTTCTATTCTAAAAATAAAAAGTAAATTATATTAAAATAAAGAAGTATTATTCCAAATTATCACAGTCATATAAAAAATAAAAACTATAACTTTGTTAATTTATGTGTAATATGATCTCGAAAAAACGGAAAACTTTAAGAAAAGAGTTTTCGTGTTGGATTATTAAAAAAAAAACGTAAATGTCGTGATGTCACCTAATAAGGCGAAATACATTTTTTTGGGTGGAATAAAGAACACTATGAGTTGTGAACCAGACTGGAGTATAGTATTCAGGCAATGCCTGATTTAAGGTACACACAGAGTATACAAAATTAAAAAGCATCTATGACTGTGATTAAATTTCTTTTTATTTTGCAGAACTGGAACCGTCTCAGCATACATATTTGATAATCATTGAAGGTCTGTAAGAGTGTTTTATGAATTACCCAGCGCTTGTTTTGTAAATTTGCCTGGCTTGAGAAACTAAATAATATTTTACTCTAATCTTTATCGTCGGCAAAACTGTAGATGGAATTAATAATGGAAGAGAAAATATTGTTAATGTAAAGAAGAAATAGAGTTTGTACTAGTGCTAGGCCATGGGGTTAACCACCATTAATTTGGTAAAGGTTAAAGGAGTACTTTACATAAATAATATATTTAAAAAATTAAAAAGGTGGAAGACGTAAAAAGTGTATTTAGAAGAGCATTTTCAAAGACCTTATACGATATGAAATTCGCCAGGGAACTCAAGAGGCTTGTTCCAGTCATGTAAAAAAAAATGAAATAAAATCGTACATAAGACGTACTGTTACCAAAATAATTTTTGATTGCCCAAAATCAAAAAAGTTTACGTTTGCCAAACGTTTATTTTAATTATTATATTTTTCAATAACAAAAAAATTAGTCAGGGGCACACAATTTTTGCCGGTTTTTTTTTAAAATTTTCTTTTAACTGATATTATCTCCAAACAAGCCAGAAAGTTTATGACTATTGCAAAAAAAGATTTTTGTCAAACGATACAAATTACAAACCTTTGCCATTATTTCTGAAAAGTTTTTAAATTTTCAACTTTTGTCTTAATTGCTCATCGATGGTTAAAATTTTTCTAAAAAATTTTCCAACTTTTAAAGGGCAGTCTACAAAAAAAAAAATAAAAAAAAAGGGGGTTTTACCTAGTTAAAAAATTTTAAAACCCAAATTTGCAGCAGCGCTACCTGTAGCGTGAGGTCCATAAAATTTTTTCCCGGAAAAAAAACTAATCTTGCAACTTAAATTTACAGTGAAAGATTTTTACAACGGTAGAGGTTTTGGGGAAAAGGATTTTGCAACCAAGAGAAAAAAAAATTTTAAAACAAAAAAAAAACCTTTTGGATTAGTAAAAACAATAGGCCCCGAAGTAAACGTATCAAAACATAAAAAAGCTGTTTCTTTTTTTTTTTTAAAAAAAGACTTGGGATTCTTCAAGCAAAAAAAAAGTGCTGTTTTAAAAAAATAATTTGTGTTTTAAAAATGGTTTTTTTTAATTTTGTGGAAGGGGAAATGATTTTTTAATTAAAAAAAAAAATTTAAAAATAAAGTAAAAAAAAAAAAAGATAATTTTTAAGCATAGTTTTTGGCGGGCCCCCCTTTGAGCATACCACCGGGGTCCATGGATTTTTAAAAAGAACCCCGAACCTTTTTGAGACGCTGATTACGCCAAAAGTGGTCCAATTTTTTTTCGCTTTTTGGTTTTTTTTTTTTTGGGGTTTTTTTTTTAATTTTCTTTCCAAACCTTTTTTTTGAGGGAAAATATTCCCAAAAAAAAAGTTGTAGAAATTTTTTGGCTAAATATTTTTTGTTTTTTTTTTTAGACTCTGTACGTCAAGTAATTGATGGAAATGTTCATGGGGGGCCTTTTTTTCTGCCCTTTTTTTTGCTGTTTTTACCATCATATCGCGATTTGCGCCTATTTCAAAAAAAAAACCAGCTGGGGGGGAGGGAAAATATGGCGCAGGGGGTTTTTTAGGCCACTTGACCCCTGTCAGGAAAAAAAATAATATGCAAAAAAAAAATACATTTTTTTTAATACAAAAAAGTTTTTTTGATTACATCAGGCCATATTACCCCTCCCCTACACTTCAAATGAAAAACAAGAAGCGGGTTTTAATTTTGATTTGACGATTTTTTTTTTTTTTTTTTTATAAAAGCACATCGTGATCGCCATATTAATAAAAAAAACAGCAAAAGAGGTTAGGAAATGCCCGGGGAAAATGAAATCTTAGTCGTTTACACGACGTACAAAAAGGGGAAAAAAAAAAAAGAAAAATGTTCGAATTAAATTTCCAAATTTGTTTGAACTATTTTCCATAAAAAAACGTTTTTGGGGGAAAACCCAAAACCCCAAAAAATTCCCAATCATCAAAAAAAAAAAAAAGACCCCCCTTTTCCCTCAAAAAACCTTTTTTTAATAAGAACCAAAAGACTTTGGGTTTTCCCAAAAAAACCCTGGTTTTTTTGGGTGTTTAAAAAGGGGGCCCCCCCAAAGGGGGTAAGGGGCCTTTTGGACATAAGAGCTGGGAGCCATACCTAAAAAAAAAATTGAAAATAGGTCAAACAATCATTTTTTTTTTTTTCCCAAATTTATTTAAATTAATAATAAAATAAATTGGAAGAATTTTTTAAAATTTTTTTAATAAACACCCCCTTAAAAAAAGTAAATACAGGGGGGGTTTTGGGGAATAGAGGCGAAAATTTAAAATTTTTAAAATGTGTACACTTCGAAATGAAAAGGAAAAATTCAAAAAAGGGGTTTTTTTTTTTGATTTTTTAATTAAAAAAAATTAAAAAATTTTCGGTATGATATGAAAAAAAGGGGACGGGGCCAAATTTTTTTTTTTAAAAAACCCTATTTCAAAAAAAAATTAAAATTTTTTCCCCTTTTTTTGTGCCTTTTTGCTTGTTTTTGGGGTTTCCCATCGATAAAAATCGTGGCATCATACTTTTACACTCTGTATTTTTAACAACAGCAGCACCTAAGGAATTTTAAGGTAGTATATTTTAATAATTTTAACCCCCAAACCCTTATTTTTTTTTGTTCTTTTTAGATTTTTTAAAATTTTGATTTCAGCAGGTGTAATATTTTTTTCCCGAAATACTTTTATTTAAAAATTTTTTGTTTTAATATAAAAATTAATTTACCGATGAAATATTTTTTTTATATTTATAAAAACCAAAAGGGGTTTTAAAAAGTTTTTCTTGTGTTTTTTTTTTAATAAGACAGTTAAAAAAAAAGTTAATCTTTTTTTAATTTTTTTTAAAAAAAACCAAACCGTGTTTTAATTTTTTTTTAAGGGGTTTTTACTTAAATGTCTAATAGTAGTATTATTTTCCTTATAAGTTTTAAACTAATAAGAGGTTTTTATTTTAAATATTTTCCGGTTTTTTTTTCCGTTTTTTTTGAGATAATCCCGGTTTTGTGCTTATCCAAAGTTTTGGTTTCCTTATTTTCCTGTCATCAGTGCTTGTGTATCAAACCAACCGATCCATCATATTCGGGGGTTAAGATATAAGAAACAAAAAAAATGAGAATGTTTTAAGGTATAAAGGGGGAAAAACTTTTTTTTTTTTTTTTTTCTCAAAAAAATAAAGAAATACATTCCAAAATAAGAAACTTTTAAATTACGTTTTTAAAGGGGATTTTAATGGGGGCCCTTTTTTTAAATTTATTTTGATCTAAAAACACGTCAAATATTTTCTTTTGCGGTATGACGATGCAAAAGAAGGGGTTCCAAAATTTTTTTGTTTTTTAAAATTTTTTATTGGAAAAAGAGAAAATTTTTTTTGGCCCTTTTGCCGATTTATGAAAAAAACCGGATAATGTGAATTAAGAAACATAAAAAAAATTTAAAGGGGGAATTGTTAAAAACCAAAAAGGGGCCAAGAAAAAAATTTCAAAAAAAAAGGGGGAAAATTTTTTTAAAAAATTTTCCGTTTTTTTTTTTTTAAAAGGGTTTAAAAAATTTTAAAAAAAAATTAAGTTTTAAAGGGGAAAAAAACAAAAATTTTGGGAAAGAAGGATTTTTTTTTAATGAAAACGGGGGGAATAGTAGAAACATATTTAATTTTTTTTTAAAGGGGGTCACAAAAACCATTCATTACATAAATGATATTAAAATTTTAAAAAAGTATTGGGATTTTGGGATCTTAAAACTAACAGATAATTTAAAAAAACGGTTTAATAGAAAAAGTTAGAACGAACTTTTTTTATTTATGTATCAAGCTCGCCGCGCGGATCTTGCTATTTTTTTTTAATAAAAAATACAATGTAGCTTTTTTTAAAAGAAAAAAAAATACAGAACTGGAAAACCCCATTGTTAAACTAGAAGTACTTAAACTTAGAGTAGGCCCATTAACTTTATATCTATGTAGTAAGCTCTAAAGAAATTCTGAGATATCTAGAAAACCCTAACTTCTAAAAGTCATATGTTAGGTAAAAGATGATATAATTTTGATATTTTGTCAATATTTTTTGCTATAACAAATAAAAAAATTTTTAATATATAAAAATATGTTTAAAATTTTTTTGGGGGTATATTTGGGCCGGGCATGTAACAGCCCATAACTTTTTTATTTTTCAGAATTAATTTTTGATATGCAGGTAATGCACTTGTCAAGGCAACACGCTTTTAATAACTAAATTGAACCAATATTTTCAGGTAACCCAAATTTTATTTAGCACCCTTTATTTTTGTCCGCCTTTTTTTTCCCATTTTTCACATTTATTTTATTTTAAAATGGCTGCCATAATCGATTTTTTTCCAAAATTTTATTGGCCTGACGTGAAAATTTTAAAATTTCGATGTAAAAGGGTTGAGAAAAGAATGGGGGAAAAATATTTATGGTATTGTAAAGTAATTTTTTTAAATTTCAGAAATGTATTTTGTTAACGGTTAATATCTTAAAATCCAAAATAGAAAACTTAATTGTTATTTAATGTAACATTAATCAAAAATTTACCATATAATTTATTAGAACTGGTATAAAGAACTGACCTTTTTATTAAAAACGCAAAATTATACGTATCTACGTTGTTTCGCAAATACGTACATTATTAGTATCAATAACACGCCAAGTAGGCTTTGTAACATCCTAGTATATTGGTTGAAAAAACGTTGAATAATTCTAGGTGACGATGGATACAAAATGAATTTATATGAAATATTAAATGTTTGATCTAAAGTTACATTAAATACAAAACAGTTTTAAATATGTTAAACACAATACAGAACAAAGCATTAAGAATTGCCATAGGAGCGTACAAAACAAGCCCCATAACTAGCATTCAGGAAGAAGCATCAGAACCACCAATTCACATGAGGAGAATGTATTTAAGTCTTAATTATCCGCCCATACTATTCAGCCTAACATTCCCTTAAACAGTCACCCTCCAGATTTCGAACAATTTACCAAAAAACAAAAAGAATACCCCGTCCCATTCTATGAAAGGCTAAATCGATACATTGACCACCTTGATATCCAACTTCCAAAAATAATGCCGAATCAAACCCCAAACATTCCACCATGGAGCATACAAATCCCGGAATGCAACACATCTAAACCCTATTTTTCCCAAATCTGAAACATCTTCAGAAATAATCGTGGGCAATTTTAAGAAGCTCTTATCAACAAGCTATAAAAAAAATTCCCTAATCTACACAGACGCGTCTAAATCAAAAGGGTGGTGTTGGAGCTGCGTGTTACTCCAACTGAAACATTTTTTCTATAAATTACACGACTGTTTTTCAATATACTCAGGAGAATATATGCAATCCAACAAGCACAGATTATCAAAAGGCAAACATAAGAAATATACTATAGCTACTGATTCACTTAGCTCAAAAAGGGACTCGAACTATATCCCAGACACCCACTTCTACAAAAAAAAAAAGGCCTCTAAACCTTTAGAGTCACCAAAAATGTGTTAACTTCATATGGATACCATCACACATAGGGATTAAGGAAATGAAAAAGCAGATACAGCAGCTAAAGAAGCTATTTTTCAACAAAATATAAGCAACAATGTTTGTACCCAAATAATGATGCTAAAATGTTTTTAAATTTAAAATACAGAACTGTGGCAGAATCATTTCAAATCAATACTAAGTTAAAGAAAAATTTAAAACCCCACGTCAAACCTTGGAATAACAACCACCTCAACCGAAAAGATCAAGTAATACTTACAAGATTACGAATAGGACATACGAAATTTAGCCACGAATATCTCCTTGAAAATTGATTCCCCCAGTTTGTGCAAAAATGTCAAATCAACTAACTGTAAGGCACATATTTGAGGAATGTCCGGAATTAGCACAACTGCGAAACAAACATAACCTAAACCATGGGGTCGCAGAATCTTTAGGTGAAAATCTAACATTGCAATATAAGAAGATTTCAACCGAGAAAAATTTTAAATTAATTATGTTTAAATAATAATTTAATTTATTGAACTATTTAAAATTATTAAGTATTGTTAACAAATCATGGTACCTACTGCTAGAGGCCTCTAATAACCTTTGTAGTTGATGGGGCCATAAACAATAAATAAAAAATTTTTAAAAAATTGTAGTTTCCTATTTTGGATTTTAAGATATTAAGTGTTAAAAAATTGCTTAAATTTTAAAAATTGACCTTTTTTCGTAACTTTGATTAATTAGATAAAAAGTAATAAATAAATATTTTTACACCTGATTCTTTACATTTCGACATCTTTTACATGCTAATAATTTGTAATTGTCACATCATGGCCTACTAAAATTTCGGGAAAAAAAATCGATTTTAGCAACCATTATAAAATTAAATGACGATGGTGACACATGGTGGAATTTTTTTTTAAGGTAGATCAGGTAGGCTAAAAATATATACAGGGTGCTATTTAATATTTAAAATCTAGGGTTACTTCCGGTTAAACATTCCATCACCCAAATTATAAAAGTTAATTCTAATAAATAAAAAAGTTATGGGCTGTGTCATCCGGATACTAATTTTTTTGGGAATGATAATATAAAAATACCACTTTACCAAATTTTTTAACTTCACTAGGAATCTATTTAAAAAAATTAATACATTACTTTTAAAATAATAGTTAAAAAAGAAATTACAACAAAAATGTATTTTGTAAACCATATTTTTCGAGAAGATTGATTTTATGTATTAACTCTTGATCTTTGTTATAGTGATTCACTGGCAAAGTTGTGTGAACTTCGGAATATTGATTTGTCAGCTTGTGACGCCAGATTGCTGGATAAGGAAAGTCAATCGGAAGCTTTTATTCTTTTTTCTCAGGATACGGCAAGTCTTGTGGGAAGACACGTTAGGATTACGGGTAAGTAAAAATTATAATTTAAAGTTAACCAAACATAGTACAACGGTGTATAAATGACCCAATAAAGAATAATCTAACATATTGTGGTTTTTAAGATTAAAAGAGCCAGAATCTTTTTTGTCGATACGACTTACTTTTTTACCTATTATTAAAAATTTAATTTTTAATTTACTGTTATAGTAAATACAAAGTCAGTTGGAATAGCATGGAATTTAGTGCTTATACAAGTTACTATCAATTTACCGGCTTTCACATTAAAACACTCCATGGTATACGGATAATATTATATGGATTGCTCCTCGTACAGAGTCAACGTGAACTTGACGAGGTTGTCATAAATAAATATGGGCGGGCTCAATCAAGAAGTGCCGTGGATGGTCACTGGCCGATTTTGATTGGTGACATATTTTTTTTCACTACATTGGAAGCAGATTCGTTTTAAAATATAATTTTTCTACTACTGTATAAATAAGAAAACTTTGTGGTCCTAGCAACGCGAATGATAACGAAAGAGAACCTTCGTGTTACCTGGTTGCTAAGCGTTGCTAGCTACGAAAGTAATATTTTCAGCGCCTGGAAAAAAAAGTAAGAGTAAAAAAAGAAAATATGCTTGTGGGAAATATTAGGATTTATTTATAAAAAGTAACTAATTTATGACAAAATATTTTAAAAAACTAGGTTAGGTATTAACATTAAAAGTAATTGTGCAATTTGAGCAATTAGCAAAAGAAATTGGAGGAATAATACTTGAATTAACAGTTTTTAAATTTGTTGTTGGGGTATCGTTATCACCTTTAACTACGTTAATATTCATATTTTTCACTGTTACTTCATTAGAGGAAATATTGGTAGGAATTTCGTGTAAAATATTCTTTGAAATTTCCACCTTATTACTATAGGATTCAGCAATATATCCCTCCGCAACAGAAGAAGACTTCCAACCTCCATGCCTTTTTAAGTCCAAAATATCGACATCCGAAGCATTGGCAAGGAACGTAGTTAACGTTCTTCTAAAAGAATGGCCAGTGTATCTACTGATGTCTTCAAGCTTCAAAAACTTCGCAATTTCTTTAGGTACATTTGAAATGTGTGCTTTCCAATTACTTAATTAACACATTTACCTCTTTCATAACGATACAATAAACGCTCATCTAGAGCATTCCTTGGTCTCAGCTTAATATATTCCTGTAGAAATCTGACATAAGGAACTGAGCCTTCATCGTTGGTTACTACAAAAGTTTCTTTTAACTTTATTTTTAGACTTCACTATTTTTACTATAGCCACGTCATTTCTTATTTCTACATCACTTAGCTTCATTCTGTATATTTCGTCTGTCCGGCATGCCCCAGCCACTCCCATAATGGCTATTACTTTCATTGCTAAGTAACTTTGATCAGGCGCGTTAAGTAAAAACTTTATGATTTCTTCTTTTTTAAAAATTTTTGACTTTTTTGCCTCATAACCATCGTTTTTCCTTTTAATAAAAGCAACTAGTTTCTTGAACTCCGAAATATCTTGATTTTTGTTTACGGAAATTGTTAACTTGAGCATGGAATATACAGACCAGAGGGTTGGTGGTGATAAAGACTCGGATTTTTCTTGAAAATACGCCAACATCACATTCTCGTCAATCCGCCCCACATTTTTTGTAGCAAGCTATTCAGAAAACGATTTATATGTTTGATGGTACCTCTCTTTAGATTTGTCTGACAGAAGTGAGGCACACGCAAGGTCAGCTGCCTTTTGGATGCCATTTTCATATTCATTTAACATTTTAAAATGGGAATGGATTTATACTCAATTAACAATAATTCAAAATCTGACAAGTGCTGATGACAGACAATGTCAACAATAAATGTGTTGCTATGGATTAATTTTTAACAGGTAAAATTTCAAAATCTCTGATATTTCTATTAAAACATGATGTTAATGATTATTAAATTATGCGATACATAGAACAGTAGCAGAAAAAATATAATACATTACACGATGCGAAAGGCCTTTCAAGTGTTCGGAGGTTTAAATAGCCTCACACCAAAAAGTAAACTTTCGCATCTTGTAATGTAAATAACTATTGTTTTTACCTCGAAGTGTAGTAGTAACATCTGGGTATTTAGCAACGTTAGCAATTATTTTTAGTGAATATATTTTGTAAATTATTTTATTGGATTAGTGTTTTGGTTAGTAATTTGAAGAAATATGGCATTTTGGCGACCTTTTGATACTGCTGACAGAGAAACAGAGGATTATTATGCTAATTTAGAGTTGAATGAAGCGGAAATTTTAAACAAACAACAAGTAATTTTAAATATTTATTTTTGTCTTAAGAATGAAAGTAGTGATTCTTCACAAAACAAAATTGTAAATACAATTTGTGAATTAACCAAAGTTAGTCGTTCATCTATTTATAGAATAAGTGTAAATAACTAGTTATATTGGTTTACTAAAACCATAGTTTAAGGAGTATACAATTTATAAGTTGTATCACTCGGGGCGGCTCTCAAAACGCACCCGTCTTATTCCCGCCTGTCTGGTAGATTCGTACCACTCTACCATTTAACGCCGACTGATACGCAGTGCGTCAGAACTCGTTTTGCTGTTATTGTGTGCTTTGGTATACCGTGTCCCTAAAAAGTTGTTAGATATGCCTGGTAATAATATTTGTTTAGTGGATAATTGTGAAAGTAGAATAAAAAGCTATTCTCGTTTTTTAGATGACCAAAGGAATGTATTGATAAAAATCATATTGATTAGACTATTTTATTGGTATTTGTATTGAAAATATATTGCACATTTAGATGTCAAGCTTGGAAGGTGCTTTGGGATTCACTTGGTTCCATAAAACTATTTTATCCGTTCGTGATCGGCGGACACCAAAGAAAGTGACACAACCTATATATTGTATGTTCTTTAAATTATGGTAAAAAAATATTTAATTTTCCTGAGCCGCCCATGGCTCAGGTGGCATCTCGTTTATAACGCCGCTTATAACCCAGCTTTATGTTTTTGTGCTGTTCCAACTGACTTTGGATAGACTTTACTAAGATTTTTAAAACGACATACAAGTCAAAATAAAAAAGAAAAAGAGCGTAATAAAAATCAAACATAATAAAAATAATTATAAAAAAAGAACTTTAATTTGTGTAAATAAAATGCTTTACAAAGAACTCAGCAAATAAGAAAATAATTTCTTTTAATCTTTTAACCAGGGAATTAGGAATTCGAAATTTTTAAGGCCAGCAGATACGCGATGCGGTTTTTGCATTGTGTTCGAAGCTTCCCTAAAAAAGTCCATATATGGGGTTATGAAATTGTTCTAAAAATGCATTGTGCAGGCATTTGATCGATAATTATTGCAATATTATAAGAACTTGTGAAAACTGCAAATGGTCAAAACTTTGGGGTTTTCGGGATCCCAATTGGTTCCATTAAACTTTATCCGTTCAGGTATCTGCGGAAAAAGAAAGTGACAAACCTAGATTTTATAAAAGGAACAATATTTTAAATTTTCCTGAGCCGCCCATGGCTCAGGTGGCATCTCGTTTATAACGCCGCTTATAACCCAGCTTTAAGTTTTTGTGCTGTTCCAACTGACTTCGGCTAGACTTTACTAAGATTTAAAAAACGACATACAAGTCAAAATAAAACAGAAAAAAGAGCGTAATAAAAATCCAAACATAATAAAAATAATTTAAATTAAAAAAAAAGAACTTTAATTTGTGTAAATAAAATGCTTTACAAAGAACTCAGCAAATAAGAAAATAATTTCTTTAAATCTTTGTAGACCAGGGAAGTTAGGAAATCAATCGGAAATTTTTAAGGCCAGCAGATATCGAGATGCGGTTTTCTGCATTGTGTTCAGAAAGCTCCCAGGAAAAAAGTCCATATGATATGAAAATCGTTACTCGGGGGTTTTCGGGGATGCCGAATTTAATTCTGGCATTAGAATTGCCCGGGGGCGCTCAGGGGCGACTCGGCTGGGAAAGGTAATGAATTAAGTGAAAAACCAGAAATTATAAGAACAATACTTTATTTAAATAATAAATTGTAGTTTTTAATAATATTAAATTATCCATTATAAAGTTTAATATTTAACTTAAATACTAAACATCTTAGCCGGTACCGTGGAAATTTTAAGCAGTATCTCATGTTTCCGTAAGACCGACTATGGTACAAGGTGCGGGTGCCGACGAAGTGGGTTGGAGTGTTCACTTACATGGAAACATTGCAATGGCAATTGCTCAAACCAAAAAGGCATTTCCAACCAGGCCGAGGATAGTGACGAGGAAGAAAATGAAGAAGGGAAAGAAGAAGAAGAGTTTAAAAAAGATGTTTAGTATTTAGGTTAAAAATTAAACTTTATGATGGCAACCCGCAGAGCGAACCACGGGTAATTCTAATGTCAGAATTAAATTCGGCATCTTCGAAAACCCCCGAGTAACGATTTTCGGCTGATTTTCATGGGCGCTGCAATTTTCCCCCCAATCACTCTCCGGGCACCCTCCGAGCGCCATCGTGTAATTCTAATGCCAGAATTAAATTCGGCATCCCCAAAAACCCTCGAGTAACGATTTTCGAGCGATTTTTTCGAGTTTCCAGTCTTCTTATAATATTGCCAGTAATCATACAATTGCAAAATGAATTTATTGCACCAAAATGCATTTTTTTCAATTTTGGCAATTCACCTTAAAGAGCAGCAGCTTTGAAAACCCTTCAATTTGCCTAATGCACCAAAAAGTATTTCTCTTCTTTTAGTCTGAATACTGTGTATGTATTTCAAACTGGATTATATTTGAGATACAGCCCCATCCATGAAAAATGGCTTCTCACACAAATTAACAGTGGTAATTATATCCCAGTATAAATCCCATCTTAATAATGACCATACTCCCAAAAGAAAACTTCCTTTTTGTGCCCACCGACGAACTGTCCTGTTTTTATTGGTAATTTGTGACTTGTGGTCCAAAAACTATTTTCCTAGTAGCTTCCACTAAAACAGTACAAAGTTCTACTTTCATGCCTTGCTTTAAAATTCATTTGGAGGAACCTCGACCTTCTCGCTTTGTTTGACCCTTCACCCCTAAGGTGTATAGACTGTAGATCCTGCTAATTTCATCTTTCTAATGTCAATCTTTCTTTTTCCTTCAAACCTGCAAATTTTTAAAGCCTGTAATAATAAACTACCTTTTATTTTACCACACCTACAGAAAGTTAGTTCTTAGGATTGAAGACTTTATGAACTCTATTATAATAAAAAAGGGACATATTGTATAACTTGATAAAGCTGAATGCAGATTTATTTTTTCTAAATGATAAAGTTTTAGAATGTTAGAGAAATTGTACAAATAGTTTTACCTAATTGCACTTATATTACACAGCCCCACGAAATAAAAAAAAGTTGAAGGTCCGAAAGACTTGACTATTGCATCTTTATGTTTTTGGGGTCGCTTAATCCTAATCCAGAGTCAGCTTGACTCCATCAGGTCAGGGTCAAGGGCATTTAAAGGTCAAATCTGCAAAATAAATCGCAACCAAATTTAAAGAATGTATACTTATGTTCTTAAGATCGCTGAATACGAACCAGTGGTTAATTTGACCCTATCGGGTCTGGATAAAGAGATGTTTCAAAATAAAATCTGCAAAATTACACAGCCCTACAAAAAAAAATAAAGGTCTGAAAGACTTGACAATGTTATCTTTATGTCTTTGGGGTCACTGAATCCGAATCTAGGGTCAGTTTGACCTTATCCGGTCCGGGTCAAGGGCATTTTAAGGTTTAATCGCAACCAAATTTGATAGGGGTGAAACTGACCATGCATTTGTATTCAGCGACCTCAAAAACGTAAATATACACTCTTAAAATTTGGTTGCGTCTTATTTTGCCGATTTGACCTTAACATTCGGATTCAGCCACCCCAAAAAGACACAGACACCATAGTCAAGTCTTTCAGACCTTATTTTTTTTTGGAATTTCAAGGTCAAATCGCAACCAAATTTGATGTATACCTTCTTAAAATTTGGTTGCAATTAATTTTGCAGATTTGACCCTGCCATGCCCTGGACCCTGACCTGACGGGGTCAAACTGACCCCGGTTTCGGATTCAGTCAAATCTTTTAGACCTTTTCCCTTTTTTTATTTTGTGGGGCTGTGTAATTAAAGTAACCAAATCTAAAGTCAAATAATGTGGTAAAAAATACATACTATTTCTCCAGCTAATCAATAACAGTTTTTTTTTGTTTTAGCAAAAGATTCAAGCAATAAAAAATATTATGGATCATTCCACAGCAATCACTCACGAAAGCAATCTGGTGTAAGTACTTAAATCTATACTATTTTATGACTTAATTGGTTCGGGCTCACAAACACGTGTAATGATATTGGGCAGTAACTGATTTTATCTGAATTATAATTAAATTTAATGACACAATCGTATTTTTGCTGCTCTTGCTAATTAAGTGCTAAATTTGTTCGTAAAGGCTGTTAAAATGGAATTAATTTATTTCTTGTTAATTAGTCTAACGGTTGTAACATTTAAAAGAGTTATTTTTTCGTTAATGTTTATAGGAAAGGGTAGAACTGGGAATTTTAAAATGGATATACGTAAATCCTTGATTTCTAGGCTCTTCATTTTAAAAAAATAGCTTGTAATTCCCTTCTTTTTAAGTATTAATGATTTAAAATTTACAAAAAAAATATTAAATAATTAATTTTATAATTTTTCACATTTGGTACCTTTGACGTTAACTAACAAATCCCTGTGGTACTACGAACAATTGTATATTAAATAGCTACCAAGCGCTCTTTTTTTATACCATCCTCAGGACCGAGTTCATCTGTGTAATATAAAATCGGCCAATGTTTACTACCCGTAAATAGTTTATTACATAAAAAAAAGACAAATAGGTTTATGAACATGCAATAGTCATGATTAAAGTAACTAAAAGCCATTTGTATTTGATTTATTCCCTAGACTTGCTCATTTAGGAACCAACTCATAATTCGAGAGCTTACGACAAGCATTCCCATTCCTTGAGGAATACGCACGTTTTACTAAAATAAAATTTATTTACCAAAATAAAATATCCTTAACTAATATAGAAATATTAATTTAAATTAAGATCTGTTATTTTAATTTTTTACCTGATAAAATTAACTATTTAGTGAGAAAGACGTCCAATTAGTAAAAGCTAGAACTTGAGCTTGGTTGCCGTACCACCCATATATAGGGTGTTTTTAAAAACATGGCACAACACTTTACTGCAGATTCCTTAATCTAAAATAAAACAAAAATGTTATATAAACATAGTTCCAAAGCGGCTTAATTTTTGAAATACAGGATGCAAAAGATACATTTTTAGTATCCCGATTTTTTCCTTATTTTCGATTCGAATGATACTAAGTACAGTTAGACCATTGACCAAAATACAGTTTTTGTTAATAAACTTTTGTTACTATTGTGGATCAGGAAGATAAAAAAAAAAGTTGTAGGCTATGCTAAAGTAAATCTACTCACAAAAGATTTATGAAAATGAATACTACCACGACTCACATAATCTGGGATGGAAGATATAGATTTACCCAGTTCTTGTGTTTGGCAAAATTAACTGATTTTATACTTCATTTACTTCCATCATTGTAGGTTACAGAATTAAACGCATACACGCATACAGTATACGGATCGACAAACATTTTTTTCCTTAAATACCCTTTTTTAGGCATTTTTTGTGTAATTTGGCGATTTTAAAACACTTAGAAAAACTTTGTGTAATAACAAAACTTCTTATGTCTTATAACTCATTAACACAAATTGTAGATTAACGGGAAAATAAAAATCTCAAACTGCACGCACTCATAATATGGATAAATCTGTTAAAAAACACTTTAAACCTAGAAATGTTTTTGGAAGTACATGAATTGAGATAAAAGTTTTAACATTGTCCTTAGAAACAGGTCAACAACAAAGTGTCGATAAGCGATATTAGATACCACGAAAGGGGGTGTTGTTTACCCCATTTTTTTACACTCTACACACCTAAAAAATACATTTCGTTTAAAAAAAATCTTTCCCATTTTTAAAAGCACATATAGGTTTTTGGGCCACTAAATTTAAATATAATATTGGAAATTACATTTGAGGGCTAAGAAGGGCTAAATTTACCCTTTTTTAACCCCTACACCCCTAAAACATATATTTCGCTAAAAAAAGTTTTTTCTCGCTTTTAATGGTACATTTAGGTTTTTGGGTCACTAAATTCGAATATGATATTAAAAATTACATTTGAGGGCTTAGAAAGGCTAAATACACCCTTTTCTTACCCCCTAAGTACACCCTAAAAAGTACATTTCGCAAAAAAAAAGTTTTTTCTCATTTTTAATGGTTCATATAGGTTTTTTGAGCTTCTTAATTCAAATATTATATTAGAAATTACATTTAAGGATTAAGAAGGGCTAAATTCACCCTTTTTTTACACCCCACACCCCTAAAACATACATTTCGCTAAAAAAAAGTTTGTCCACGCTTTTAACGATAAATATAGGTTTATTGAGTCACTAAAATCAAATATATTAAAAATTACGTTTAAGGGCTTAGTAGGGCTAAATACACCCTTTAGACCCTACACCCCTAATGTAATTTCTAATATAATATTTAAATTTAGTGGCCCAAAAAACCTATATTTATCGTTAAAAACGGGGAAAACTTTTTTTTAGCGTAACGTATTGTTTAGGGGTGTAGGAGGTAAAAAAAGGGTGAATTTAGCCCTTTTTAGCTCTCAAATGTAATTTCTGATATTATATTTTAACTCAGTGGCCCAAAAAACCTACATGTACTATTAAAAATGGGAAAAAACTTCCTATTTTAGCGAAATGTATTTTTTAGGGGTATAAGGTGTAAAAATGGTACAATAAGCCCTTTCAAGCCCTCAAATGTAATTTTTAATATCATATTTAAATTTAGTGACCCCAAAAACATTAAAAATAAAAATTAAAAAAAAAAAGAAATGTATTTTTAGGGGTGTAGGGGGTAGAAAAGGGGTGAATTTAGCCCTCCTTAGCCCTTAAATATAATTTATAATATTATATTTGAATTTAGTGGCCCAAAAAACCTGTATGTACTATTTAAAATGGAAAAAAACTTTTTAGCGAAATATTTTTTTAGTGGTGTAGGGTGCAAAAAAAGGGTACATTTCACCCCTTCTTAAGCTTTAAATGTAATTTTTAATATCACATACGAATTCAGTGACCTAAAAAACCTATATATACCATTAAAAATGGAAAAAAACTTTTTTTACCGAAATGTATGTTTTAGGGGTGTAGAGGGTAAAAAAAAGATGAATTTGGCCCTTCTTAGCCCTCAAATGTAATTTCTAATATTATGTATATTTAGGGGTGTAGAGGGTAAAAAAAAGATAAATTTGGCCCTGCTTAGCCCTCAAATGTAATTTCAAATTTCAAATTTATTCAACAAAAATAATTATTTAAATTTACACTGTTTAACATTCTATAAATATTTTAACTTAAATCTATAAATGCGTAAAAATTTGCACCTAGATGTTAAAACACCTGTATGTGCAAAATTTCAATTTCTAATATTACATTTGAATTCACTGGCCCAAAAAACCAATGGGTACCATTAAAAATAGATTTTTTTTAGCGAAATGTATTTCTTTGGGATGTAGGGTGTAAAAAAATGGGGTAAAAAACACCCTCTTTCGTAGTATCTAATATCCCTTTCCGACACTTTGTAGTTGATCTGTTTCTAAAGAGAATGCAAAAGGTTTGATCCCGATTTATGTACTTTCAAAATCATTTAAACGTGAATTACAGATTTACCCGGACTATCAGTCTCGTATCAATAAATTGCCTTTCGTTTTTTTCCAGAAACTTACAATAGGTTAGTTTCTTGGCTTAATCCTTTTTAGTAGACTATTATTAAATACAAAATAAAAATTACTTTAATTAATTCCAAGTGAAGTTCCTAATACTCTTTTTATTATTTTTTTTACAATATTTTGTATAACTAATCACAACCCACCAAGACTGAGCCCAGTTTAAATAATTCAGTAGATCTATAAAGGTTTTAAAAAATCATAAATCCAAATAAATACATGCACTTAGTTAGATACTGATCTAATGTGGTATTTAAAATTAAAAATTAACCATGCATTCTGTAATGGTCCATTCGAAATGTACCGCTTTACTGAAAAGTGCATTTGGCTTGTTGTGCAGTCAATAATTCACAGCTAAATTAAATTTGTCAAATGTTGAGCGTAACGGTTTCAGCAGACCGCGACAAACTAGTATATCAATGCTTTGAAGTTTAAATGCATTTATTTTTAAGTTATAAATGGAAGTAGTTTCGTATGTATGTAAATAAACACGTACATTATTTAATATATAATAGCACTAGCACTGTCGTAAAATTTAAAGGAGTAGTAATGGTACTGAAACTCCACCTAAAATGGATAAGTTTGTTATATTAGACAAAATTTTTGTAAATAAAATCTGTCATAAAATAATGTAAAGTATAAACATAATTGTAATAAAGATATTTAGTATAAAAACACTTTGTCGGTTTTATTTTGAACCAGCTAACATTATTTGACAAGTTTGTCACTATCTTCAACTTATTACTACCCTTTGCAAAAAGCTTTGTAGTCTTTTTTAAAGATAAAAAATCACAACACGTTTATTGGTACGACGGATTTGTATTTCATACGTTAAGTGGACAGCTATCTATCAGTTGGGAGTGATTAACTTAATATCGGAACTTGTTGCTCAGTGACAAGGCCTACAGATGATAGATTTTTTATTTATGTGATTTATCACTGAATGCGTATGTAATTTACAGATATAGATATTATTTATATATATGTATGTTATACATATATATTTATATATATATATATATATATATTTTACTATATATATATATATATATATATATATATATTATAATATATATTTTAAATTTAAACAAGCCTTATACCAATAGCAAATATTTTTTGTTAGTGTCCCAGCTTAAAATATTTCGCGATTTTTTTTTGTTTTTCTTCTAGTAGTATGCCTGCTCTCTTATAAATACACTATTTACCTTCTCTAAAGATAAGACATTTGTTCCTATGGTAAATACCCATCTTATGATTTATAGGTTACAGAAATTGTTATTATTAATTTAGTGCTTAGCCATTTTTTTTTCACCAACAAATACCAGCAATGCGCAATTAAATGTTACAACAGAAAATATATTATTGTACATAAATAGCGGCAAAAGGAATAAATTGGAAACAAAGAATGTAATTGTACTAATATCAAATACCATTTTAGGTATATTAAAAATAAAATTGTTTTTAATATTTCTTAGTCATAAATTTAATAAAAAGATACATTTTCCAGACAAAAGATGCTGGTGTAATAAGACTTCTTTAATAAATCGAAAAGATCCGTTTTTGTCAGAATTGCTTGCTCTGACAGTAGGACGCACACAGTATGTATATTACATTATCGTTTCACATGAAGGTATGAGTTTTGGTATGCAAATTCACATTCGTATCACCTGTAAAAAAATTAAAAAGTTATGTCAAACGGTTTCTAAAATATTTGATTTAGAAGAAAATCGCTTATTTTAGACTGGTTGACTAATTCAGTAACTCATTGACTTATAAATATTATGGAGTACTTGCCAAGGGACTAAAAACTTAAAATTTGGTATGTAAGTAGATTTTAGGACACACGTAAAGGATAAATTCTAAAAACTGCCCATTTTTACTCGAAAGGCTCTGAAACAAGGGCATTAATATCTGGTATTAAGGGGGTATTTTAGAAGTTTGCAATCTGAATATACAATGAACCTAAGTTTTAAAGATCATAATTGTCTTAAAATTTAAAACGAAGCGAGGATTTTATTTACTAAAAAAGGAAAATTGCTACATTTTACCTATTAGTTTCAACCAGGTGCGATTTAAAGGAAAGTAAAATAAGGAATATTTGTGCTTCATATTTGGTCTATGGCTAAAGATTCTACCTACAGAGCAAGGTATACTGAGAAAAAAAACCTCATTTTTTTCATTTATTAAACTTACAAAAGATTTAGATTTCAGTACTTTAAAAAGCCGAGATTTTTGAATAGCAACTTGGTCTTATTTTAAGTAAGTAATTTTATTAATTAAAGCACTATTTTAGAAATTCCTACCCGGGCTCCATCATTACCTTATCTGTTATTATGGTACAGGATTTGTGGTAAACATAATATAATTCCATTTAAATTATAAACTAAATTAATTGGTTTTATTGTCCAATAAAATGTGTGGCATTTATTTTGCAAAATTTTACTTTTAAAGTCAGTTGCAATATTGGCACTTTTTAGAGATTTTTTTTTTAATTTGCAAAAGAAAGTTGTTTTTTTTTTGCAGCGCTCCTACAGAAAAATCTAAGTTTCAAAAGCGTATTCCTATATATTTTTTTGTAATTTTAATTAAAATTCATCTTCAAGTCCCAAACTTCTCAAAAAGGTCTGCATTTTTCTTGAAATAAGAGGCATCTGAAATATTGGTGTAAGAAATTTGCTGAGTGAAAAAATTTCAAGCAGGTATGATTTTTGAAAAAAACATAGATAGTCTAGAAGGAATCGGCGCACAAGTACCGAAAACTATTCCACCTCAATTTTTTTATACGATCGTCTTTAAATTGCCCTACTGATAATATTAAAAATGTATGCTACCATGTGGCAACCTGGTGCCATATTGTTTAAACCGAAATTGTTTTACAATTGCAAGGAATTGTTATTTTTTAACCGGACAATTTTTTATATTTTTTATTGAAATACAAATAAAAAAGGTCCCATTACTATTTACGATAAAGTTATTTTTTTTTGGGGGAGATATGCATTTTTAAAGATTCGAAAAACCTCAAATTTGGGTACTTTTGACCCATGAGAAATATATTAAAAAAATAATAAAATATAAAAAATATTTATTTTTATTTTTATTAAATTAACAAAAGGTTTTTTGGCTGGGCAAAAAAGTTTTGTTTATAAATAATATTTAAGTTCCATGCATTGGCCAGTAAGCAGTTTTTCAACCATCAATCTGATATATAAAAATAAATAAATTATTATTAATTTTTATTATTATATTATTATAAAATATGCTGATTTATAACTGAAAAATATATAAAAATAGTTTTTTTTTACTAAACCTAGTAACGGGTTATATTAAATTATTTGTTGCCAATTGGTTGGTAAGTTTTTTATTAGTATACGAATATCTATTTATGCTGGTTAGTTCTACCATTTTAGTACCTACTATATTCATTGCGTTTTTTAGCCTGCCTTTACTACATTCACATTATTTGACCTCTTTCGGATATTTTTTTTATTTATACTATATTTATGTATACATATATATATATATATATATATATATATATATATATATATATATATATATATATATATATATATATATATATATATATATATATATATATATATATATATTATATATATATATATATATATATATATATATATATATATATATATATATATATATATATATATATTTAACGTTTTTCTTTCGGTAACTCGTGTGTTGTCCTGAAAAGGACAGATTGTTTGCTGACGTTTCGGCAAAATCACATTTGCCATTATCAAAGCTTTAGTATCTAATATGTTTTGCCGCTAGTATACACTGTCCTTTTTCGACCGTTTCGGTTACCGAGAAACGTTAACACATTTATGTATACATAATATATATATATATATATATATATATATATATATATATATATATATATATATATATATATATATATATATATATATATAATATATAAATTATGGCAAAGTTGCGCATTTTGGTGCCTAATAAGATGCCGAGTAGAAAGTTGTAAAATTCCAGTACTTCCCGGAGATATCCGGAAAAAACCGAAATTTGCTGATTTTGTTTTAATTTTTTTTTGACGTTATTTAAAGAGATATGGAAAAACAAAAGACACTTTCTTGTGGCCACTTTTTAAGGTCTACAAAACAGCGTTAAGAGATTTTTCGTACGACGTTTCGTTTTCGTTAGAACATCATCAACTTTATTTTTTTAAATGCGGCACTCAATTGTTTATTGCATTTTTTTGAAGCAGTTAAAATCCCAATTACAATGATGTATAACACTTAATATTTTTCTGTTAAATAAACATATTTTCCATAAGAGACAATGAGTAGGACAAGGAACGCACATCATTTCTTATAGGGGCGTTCCATATTTGTTAATAAATATTAAGTGTTATACATTTTTGTAATTGGGATAATAAGAGGTTCAAAAAATTAAATAAAAAACCCAGGTCCGTATTTAAAAAAATAAAGTTGATGATGGTCTAACGAAAACGAAACGTCGTACAGAAAATCTCTCAATGCTGTTTTGTAGAGCTTAAAAAGTGGCCATAAGAAAATGTCTTTTGTTTTTTAAAAACCTCTTTAAATAACGTCAGAAAAAAATAAAAACCAAATCAGCAAATTTCGATTTTTCCCGATATCTCCGGAAGTACTCGGAATTTTACAACTTTCTAATCGGCATGTTGTTAGACACCTAAATGCGCAACTTTGCCATAATTTAACCGACTTCGTATCTCTTACGGATTCCGAGATCCCCATGCATGCACTCGAATCTGTGGCACCCTGTATATATTTGTGTTTGTTTTATTTAAAATTCAAAAGTTGAGCTCAGTTCCGGTGAAACCGGAAATCGTCAAAAACAATTGAACTGGTAATTTCGTGCATTTTTAGGTCATATATTGACACGCCAATTTATTCTCATCTTAGAAAAAGTTATAAGGGGAACCACCTTTGAGAAAAACCCAGTATATATATATATATATATATATATATATATATATATATATATATATATATATATATATATATATATATATATATATATATATATATATATATATATATATATATATATATATATATATATATATATATATATATATATATATATATATATATATATATATATATATATATTTTTATATACCGACTGTTTCTCAGTAGTTTTGCCCTGTTACAACTTTTTTTAGAATTAAAAAAAATTAAATTTGCTTCGTCAGTATTCAACATAAAAATATGCATCGTTTGACCTATGCACATGTTTTATCTTACTTTCGGTTTACCGGAAAATAACTGGTACCATCGCTGTATTTACTCTTATTTTAATTGGATGTATCATTCTAAATGCAATGACGCCTCATATGTCATTTTTTTACACTTCTGCATCATTAATTTTTTTTTAATTTCAGCCTAAAGTTTCTTCGCTAGGTTAAATCCGTTATTTTTGGATTTTAGGAATAAACAAATGTATTCATCTTTTGTTTTAAAGGCTTTTCTGGACGAATTTAATGACACTAAAACGATACTAATTCTTCATTGTCCGTATTTTGGAAACTGGAACATAATACCGTAAAAAACAAAAAACTATCGAATGTATTTTTCCACGCCTACCTAATTTTAAAAAAAAGACCTTTTTTACAAATTTATGGCACTTCAGATTAAAGCTTTGAAAATGAAACAATTAAAAAAACATTGGAAAGGTTGTATATTAAAAATAATGAAAGAATTTAGTAACATATCGTGAACATTTATTTTACAAATTCCTTTTTTTTTTTCGCTTACCCAGAAACACATTCTAATAAAAACTTTGCCAAACTAATAAATTCTCTTTTAATGGTTTGAGGCTAACCCAGTGACATTAAAAACACAATTAAAAATTTAATTTGGCTTTGACCAGTTAACTCTGCATTTTGCCTCATAAATCGAATTCTAAATTAACTTCACGATATGGCGTACATTATGTGTTTACTTTTAAAAATAATGTATAATTATTAAAATAATTATATTCATTATTTTTTATTCATTTTTGTCCTTATATTAGATCCTCTTTAATATTTTGAACATTTTGCCTGCTTAAATTTATAATATATGTATACTCTCATTAACTTATCTGTTACTGGGGAAATCTATTTGTAAACCAATAATTTCGTGGTCACTAATTACAGGAAAATTTCTAGGCACTTCAGAAGCATTATAATCATTAGTTATTATATGATCAATCAGTGTCGCAGATGTGCTAGTAATTCGAGTTGCTGGGTAACTATTTGCTTCAATCCAGCTGACTAAATAATACTCTTAAGAGCTCTAGAATCGATATCATTTGTAAGATAATCTATATAAGTCGCCCATAATATTTGTTTTGTGTTGATGCACTATATTGTCATAATAATTTTAGAATATTCCTTATGCGTACGCCCCTGGTAAAGCAAATACATTTTTATTTACACTAAAGCATTCCCTTTTATAAACATACTAGACTAGAGTTTAAAAAAAAGAAGACATTTTGCCTACCCGATAATTACAAAAAAAAATAAAACTCAACACCCTACCCTATATTTTGAAAAGGGGGCATGGTTTAAATAATATGTTCATATGAACTTTTTTAATAAAAAAACACTTGAGGAATCACACCCTTGTATTAAGATTTTATAATAAATGTTTATATTTTCCAAGGTTTTTTACAATAGTATTTGTTATAATCTGCTACCCTGGAAAAGACTTAAAATCTGCAACCCCAATGTTTTTTTTCTGTATCTTTTTCTTGGGTTGGAAATTTGCAATTTATATGGTAGATATGGTTTAAAAAGGCTTTACTTAATTAAAAACCAATAAGCTGTTAGTTTAACTGGAAAAAGCATCGATTTGGCATAAGCGTGGCATCATAAACGCACATTCTAAGGTTCTGCCTAGCGATGAATGAACCTCTGTACTCGAAACAATAAAATCCACCAAAACCCGGGAAAATGGTTACTAAAAATAATATTTTGTCGTAAAGCGTGGCTGCCAAGTATTTTTCTGTTTCATTTGCTTGATAATATATTGTGATTAAATTTTACTTAATTTATTTCTAAAATTACATCAAAATAAGCTCTACTATTGTATTTTAAACTGTAAAGAATAACACAGAAAAGTAATGATGTCAAAATACTATTTACTTTTTGGACAGCTACTAATAAAGGCGCGACAACGTGACAACAGTGGATTTTTCGTAAAAGCGTACTTCCGCCACCTTCAGCTTCGCTCGACAGATAACACATTCAGTATGGCGTTTTAGTCCAAATGATTTTTGTTGTTTGGGTAATTTTTGTGACAATTGTATGAATTTTAGTATTGTGTAAGTACTTTTAATAAATTAAAATGGTAAGGCAGTGCCAAGTGTGTAAAGTGACTGATATTCATTGCACAAGTAAGTACAAACTATGCTTGTACCATTCTATCGCCAATAATAAACAAGAACATGTTGGCCACAGCCCTCGATTGCTTTTATGAATAAAATGCTTTCTCTATCTATGATGTTAGCTCATTATTAGAAACTTTTTTGTCATTATTTTAATTTGTATTTTGTTAGTAAATTGTGCCGTTTTCGAGTAAAGAAAAATAAATACATGTCTGCAATATGAAGTCAGCAATACAGATGAGCAATATAAAATATCACAATGGAAAAATCATATTTTAACCATTTCCCTGAGTAGCAGATAATTACAAATATTGTTTGGGTTATTTTTATTTAAAAAAATATTATTTGCAATTATATCATTTCAGTTTTTAATCCTGTTTTTGAACACCCTACATAATAAGTTATAAAAATATTGTAAAAAATCTGTCACAGTAGTAAAAAATAGGTCCTTTTTAATAAATATAACTTAGATCTTTCTTATAGCAAAAGTTAATAATTATTATTTTAGAGCCTGCAAATGGCATTTTTGACTTTAAAACATAAATATCTCAATAAAGCTTAAATTTAGGTATATGACATGATACATAAAATCTGCCTGGGTATTTCAGTTAAAATAAGCAAGTTAACACCTACTTCCGGTATAACAGAAAGTGTCACCAACTTAAAAATATTTTAGTTGAGTTGGTCCTATCGACACCTTTAAAATTTTACAAACCCTACTTTTTGAGAAATCCACACCGTGTATAGATAGTATGTATACAAACGGCCTTTGGTGCGTCAAAATACCTCTTTTCGTAAAATTAGCGACATTAAGCGACACCAGGTACGCTTGGTAATTAGGTGGGGGATCGTCAGTGAACACCATGTGCCGTTGGGTGTGGTTCGGAACCCACTTTAAACTGTTAATTCTCATCTGGATGACATTACCCAGACCTTAATGGGGATAGTTTAGCGGTAGTGTTTATTTATACAACGTCCGTAATGGTACTACATGCAATATCTGCATGTTTCGATACTTGGACAACGTTGACTAAAAAAGGGGGTAAAATGGATTAACATAAAAAGATCCACAGCTGATCTTCTTTCCTTTGTCTCACACAACTGGAACAAGTCCCTTGAGTTTCTTGGTGAATCCAAGATCGTTGCTTTTGACATATCCAAAGCTTTCGATTAGGTCTGGCATGATGGGCTTCTTACCGAATTAATGCTGGGGCCAGGACTCAGTACTGGCACCCACTCTGTTTTTTCTATGCATTAATGATTTTTTCTCTTTCACAATCAATTCCATTCATAGTTTTGCTGACGATATTACCCTCCACTCTAGCAATCAATTTCTCAAGCCAGTTAACAAGCCTTATTTGAAAACCAAGCGTAGGTCAATGCGGATGTCTCTCTCACAAGACCTTAAACTTATCTTGGATTGGGGCGCCAAAAATCTTGTTCAGTTTAATGCCTCGAAAACACAGTCATGTTCGTTCGCAAAGGAGGTCTGTCAATGCTCATCCGTTACATTAATATGAGTGGCCAAGCTCTAAAGAACAAAGAGTCGTTTAATCTTATCGGCGTTACTTTTGAGAAAAATCTCAACTGGCACAAGCACATTAGATCCATAGCCTCGACAGCTTCAAAAAAGCTTGGAATCCTCTTTTGAGGCAGAAAGTATTTCTCTTCTTGAAATCTATATACTCTGTATGTATCCCAAATCAGACCCTCTTTAGAATATTGTTCTCATGTCTGGGGAATGGTGTCTCCTACAACACTTAATATTCTGGACTGGATCCCACGCTTCCTTCTCTTGCCCACCGTCTAGCGGTAGGGGATCTGTCGCTCTTCTATATGTATTTTTACGGCTTCTGCTCAGAGGAGTTGGCCAGTATATTTCCTCCTCTGGCAGCTCCCAACAGAGCAAGACGTAGTGCAACTTTTATGCTTTTAGAGTTCAATTGGAGAGGCCCTGAATTTCCCGCTTTCTTCGTTCCTTCATCCCTAGAGTGCCCAGACTATGGAACCTGCTACCCGCAGAAGTTTTTCCTTTTCCTTCCTGTCTCCAAATATTTAAGTCCGTGTGAACAAACGCCCTCTCACCACTAAGACACCCACGGTACGTTAGTACTTGGCCATCAGCCTTCGTGGACAGTCCAAAGATAAAAAAAGACCCGACATTTAAAGTATCTAGTGCTTAGACTTCATATAAGCCTTCGTGGGCTGTCAAGAGGATAAAAAATATACACTATACTTTTCCGGAACTACCAAAACTAAGCTATTCCAACTGATTTTTTATTATTATTTTTACTTTTTGTGGTGCAAAATAAAAAGTAAATTTGAGCGTTTACTTTTTGCAAAGACTCTATCTGCTAAGGTCATAATAATACTACTTTTGGCCTTACCGGAAGTGCTGCGAAAATTGATTTTTCTCATTAATATGTCACTTTAAATATTTTAATGGCACGAAGTGTATTGAATATTAAATTTAAGTAAGGCATTTTTTCTAGAAATTTTTGCTCATGGTTAACTTTCTGTAAACCTATTTTTTGGGCCCTATTTTTTTATATACAACAGCCAGAGCTGTCGCAATTTCTTTTAAAAAGTAATTCAATTATTAATTAAAACCAGAAGTAATTAAATATTTTAGCAATTACCCTATTTAAATAACCACATATATTAAACACAATACCCTAAATATTTATACTAACATACATCATATGCGCACATCACACTATAGAAACTGCTTTTTCGGCAAGTTCAACAATAAATGACTCAAAAATAAAAAATTATTTTTACCCTACCCCAAACATTATCAGATTTTTCCACAAACAAAAAGTATAAAAACGGTGGCGGTAAGCATCAATCGAAAAAACTAAATGGGCGCGGAGGCGGCGTTCGCCGAATTCAGAGCGGCTCACCCAGTTTTAAGATGCTCTTTTTGGCTGGCCAAAATTCCGGAAGTTTTTCCATAAAGAAAGGTAATTTAATTTTTTGTCATAATTCAATATCTATTAGGTAATTGAATTACTTTATAAGTAATTAAATTACTTTCTAAGTAATTGAATTACTTGGAATTTGTGAAAATCAATTACAAATTACGATTACATTTTCCTATTAATTAATAATCAAAATACAATTACCTTTTTCGGAAAGTAATTGATTTAAAGTAATCCAATTACTGAGAAGAAATTAAATACAATGTTTCAATTATTTTCAATCTATTACCGACAGCTCTGATAACAGCATAATTTGTGGTCGATTGAACATTGTTAATCGCCATTATCTTTAAAACCAACAAAGATACATAAAGAATATAATACGTTTATACGTATTTTATATCAGAAATTGCTTGTAGAATTTGAATATTGAAAAATATATAAGGTGTTCCATTTAAAATGACAAAATTCAGGCCACTTTCGTTTAAATTTTAAGTGATAGTAAGAAGTAATTATATTCAAAATCGCCACCTGATGACAATATATTATCCTATAATTTAAAGCGTTATGTTTTTATTTAGGAAAACAAAAGACTTTGTAGTGATTCCGTTGTCATCCAGTATGCATATCATCCTCCATGAAATTAAAAACCCAATAATATAAGCTTTTTCAAAGTTAACATTTTTTTAAATATTCTTTGGCTTATTTTTTACATTCCTTTAAAGTAAGAAAAAAATACGGATAATTTTCCAGCTTAATTTTTCATGAAGTTAATAATACATATCTTTTGGTTAAAGATGTCAAATAACCATAACTTAATGTAGAAAATTAAAAGTTTAGCACATCTACATTGTACCTAAACATAAGGTTTACCGTAGCTATAAAATGACCTTTCAGGATGGTCATAACTGTGTGAGTATCATAACAATATAGCTTCAGGATATTAAAGACAGTAAAGATTATCTTTTTAGATTAACTCCATTAAAAGAAGGCAGTCGTTATGAACTTAGCTCGTTAATGTTTAGTGCATCGTTAGTTATTGTCCATTTGCACTGCAAAAAACTTCAAAAAATAAAAAATGGCCTTGTTTTCATTTTTTATTGGTTTAACAATATTATGTAATTTTACACATAATTAATTGATTTTAGAAGTTAAATTTAAAACTTAAGTTAAAGTACAATAGCGATATTAATTGAAAGTATTAAACTATTAAATATTTATTATTTTTGGGAATATTGCTTTTCTTACTGTGCCATGCTCTATTTGGAGCGTAGGTGCCCTTTCGCACAATATTTTAAGAACTATATTAATGATAAATCAACCCAAAGACTTAAATGATACATATAACCTAATTCTAAATATTTTACTAATTGAACAACAACTTACCAATAGATCCCAGATGTTACGAAACCCCCACAATAATATTCAAACAATAAAAAATAATTTTTAAAACTCATCTTAAAATAATTCATTTGTCACTCCTAACAAAAGTCATAACCCAAGCAATTTAAATAAAAATAATTTTTTAAGTCAACCAATTAATATTTAACCTAGACCAGCCCTACAAAGATTTCCAACTAACCAACAAGTATTTGGTAAACCACAAAATAATGTCTTTAACAAAAATTCAAAATCCCAGGACATGCCAAAACCAATGTCTGGTGTAAGCATCATACCTAAAAGGCATCCTCAATCTTTTTAAAGACCTCTGCAAAATAACTGACAACGAAATTCCCACGCAAATTCACTTGTATTAACCAAAATTACTCATCTCAAAAATACTAACCCCCCAATGGATTTAGTAAATAACAAAGAGACCCCTCACACATTCAAACAAAATCTGAGTTACGTGCTTTTACATAGAAATGCGGGACCACTAGCTTAACGTGCCGTATGCTTCTTAGCGCGTTGGCGTTGTGTTTACTGTGCAATATAAAGTGTTCCTTCCTCGGCTTGCTTTTCTGAATATCGTGGCGGCATCGGCGATTTTACACCAGTTCCGAATATTGCGTAGAGTGTTGTTTTCGTCCCGGTCCTCTTTTTCTTTTACTTCTACTCTTTTACTAGGCAGAAATACTACTCAGTGGTTTGCCATTGCCTTCCGTGAGGTGAAAAGCTATCAAAAAGTCTAATGTAGTAAGGCGGGAATCGTTCCTTGTTCTCCACGGTAAGAGGCCGGTGCGCTAGCCACTAAACCAACTCGGCCACTTTGGGAATATTACCTTATCCCAAAAGAAACATTTTGATTTTTTTAAACTATTTTTCTAAAAAATGTTTTTTTATTACTTGTTTTAAGCAGGTTAAATCACTTGGGTAAAATTTAAAAAAATCAAGCAAAAATGTCAGTTTTTTTGATCTTACGTTCTCTTTTATAAAATAATTGGTGATGATCTATATTTCTGAATAAATTTTATTTGTGGTCTTATATTTCTTTTAACGTTTATGCAAAACCCCAAAGAGCCATTAAAATAGGTGTCGGTGAATTACCGTATTTTTGGGTAAATTTTAACGAATTTTTATATAAAACCCAAACATTCTAGATAAAACAAATTTTAAATATAAACTCATTATATATTTTATTTTAAAAAACAATAGCTTTTTATTGTTTATACCTTTAATATAAAATTACTTTACCATCCTTTTACCTTGTTAGTATTTTTTAATACTAAAAATATTACAATTAAAAGTTTAAAATTTACCAAAAAACTTACCAAAAATTGTTAACAACCTTTTTAATTATTTTTAAAATTCTAATGTATAAAATAAATGCACAAATAAATTTTTCATTTTTTATGGTTATTTAACAAACAACGGTATTAAACGGTTTATGCACTAGTTATTTACAAGATTTTTTTGGCTCATTTTGTACATAAATTATGAAAACCATCATCTTTTCGATTTTCTTTCGGTGTGTGGTTCGATTTTGGGCAACCAACTTGACAAATGTTTTTTAATTGTTTTTCGAATAACAAGGTTGTAAATAGATACAATCATTGAAGTGTGTAAGCTTTTACGGTCAATTTTAACCACATTATATAGGTTTTCCAGGTCTATTTGTTGTGGTCTGTTGGCATTTCTACCTGACGTTCAGTATACTTCTACGGCAGACATTATCAAAGGTGTAACGGATACACAAGGAATGAAGTAAGACATGTACAAAGTCCTTAAAACAATAAACAAAGATAGGAACATTCTTCAGAAATAACAACGGTCCTGCCCTATATTAAAAATGTAACGGACCGAATAGGAAGGATATTGGAGAAGCACAAAATAAGAACTGTTTTTAAACCTACAACCACAATACAGCAAAGTTTGAAATGGGCTAAGAATAAAAGAAACCCCCTTTCCACACCAAGAGTCTACATAATTCGATGCAACTGTGGGTCGGTTTAAATAGGTTTAACAAGGCGCAGTATCAACACCAGACTTAAAGAACACAAAAAGAGTTGTCGATATGAACAGAGGTCTCGCTTTGGCTGAACACTCACTTTCGCAGGGCAATCATAGGATCTTTTTTGATGAGCCGATTATTAATCAAGACTACACAGGGAGACAGTAGAAAAAAAAACATAAGAACAACTTTAATAGAAAAGAAGATGGCCTTAATCTTAGTAAAACATGGATACCAGCACTAAAAGATACAAAAAAGCTAAAAATGAAGGAAAAAAATCCAAGTTCTTTCCAATTGGCTGAAACGGAACAGAAAGCCCCGCCTACCAAAACTCCAATAAAAGAAGAAGCCTCGCAGTCGCTGTAACAGTCAATTGTGAGCCGTCAGGACCTTTGATAATTTCTGCCGCAGAAGTAGATGAAACGTCAGATAGAAATATCAACAGACCACGGCAAATAAACCCGGAAAACCCATATAATGTAATAGACACAATGTTTGTTTTGTGTATTTTGAAGATGCATTCATAAATTAATGAGGCTATTAATAAATAATGTTGTATACGTTAATAAAATACATAAATAAACAATCGCTAAAAAAACTATTTAACAACAAGAGTTTTTCACCATATTCATAAACGCCTTAAGTGTATGGTGTAAATAAAAACTAAATATGACAACACTGCCTGTTTACTACTAGCTTTGCAGTAAGCGAAAAAGCTTCTACATTTTTATTGATTTCGTAATCGTAGCCTCCCAAAACCGTTTTAATTTAATCATGTATGTCCATCTGTTGCTTCACACCTTCTATCATTTACCAAAGGATACGATAAAATGTTGCCTTAAGGTGCTTCTTATTAACCCCAAAAAGGGGAAAAAGGTAAAAATTCATTATCCATAGCCAGCAAATTGAATAAGTAGAGTGTTGTAGTACAATAAAGTTGAATGAATTGTTTTTTCCTTCCTTGTTATTATGCCAGTTATAGTGTTTTTTTAAATTGGGAAAATAAAGATAATTTTTGAGTTAAGCGATATATGGCATGGGAAAAAATTAAAAATATTTTAAAATAAAAATAAATTTAATTAGTAAGTTTTGCTAGTTTAGATTTGAATAATTTATAAATAATACAACCTTAAAAAAACGTTTAAAGAATTTAAAAATGATAGTAAAACCATAGGTATATCATATATGCTCGTAAATGTATTTATTACAAAATATTCTTTAGGCTTCCCGCCAAATATGATAAAAGGTACCGCACAAAAGAGTACACAAAATGAGTTGATCGTTAAATATGGAAAAACCGCAAGTGCTACCATTTTAAGGGTTTTTTTTTTAAATTAGAGGTGAACTTGTCGACTTTTCAGTTGCTTTTAATCTTAAATCAAATTCTATGCCACATTAGTCTAGTCGAGAAGTGTGTTTCCTGCGAAAAATAGTTAGAAAGCTTCAAAAAATATGCAATGCAAATGCAAATCTGAGAAAGGCGTTTAAAAGATTTTTTCTGCCAATAAAAATTGCAATTGTTATTATTAAAAAACGAAATAAATAAAGTCATTTCGATTTTTGATGATAGCTCAAAAACCATTGAAGATAACAGAAATTGCAGAAAAGATCCTTAAAGAGGAGGAAATTTACGATAAAAAAGTCCAAACACCCGGAATTCTATCTCCATTCTTTATCATTTTAATTTAATGCTGAAAATGGGCCTCCGCGTGCCATTTTTGGTTGCGCGCTCGGCGTCAAAACCGAATACGACACAGTATTGTTTTTTTTTAAGGGTATTAAATATTAATTAAATTTTTGTTTTTAATTATTGTGTATTTAGAATTTTTTTCCATTAAAAATTTAACTTAAAGGTAGTTTTTCAACAAGTTAAACAATGGCCAATTAACAAAATTGTTTCGAACTTTCGTCCTCATTTGACATGAAAAAAAATGGTTAAATAATTGTCGTCCAAATTTTTCGCTTTGTGAAGCCCTTCATATATACATACTTAACAAGATAACACCATAAAAGCTTTAAAAAAATAATCCTTTGTTTATAATTATTTTATTATTTAAAAAAAAATAAAAAAAAGTAATATTATCAAAGTTATAAAGTTATTTTAAACAAAGCATTAAAAAATTTTGCTGCATTTATTTTTTTTTAATTCTTTATGTTTTTTTAGACATTGTCCTAAAACCTATTTTTCGACCTTTAAAATGGTGCCCGAATAAAGTACGTAGAGTTAAAAGTAACCAAAATATGACATTTCAAAGTTAAGGAAGTAGTCCTTATTTTGTGGTATTGTACTGAATGAAATATAACAACGTCTTTCACCATATAATTTGTTTTATTAACGAGTCATAAGGAGAGAGCAACATAGCCCAAATACAACAGAACTTATAAGAAAGATGTACAAAAGGCAAACTATTACAAGAAAAGTTGACAAATTACAAATGAGTCAACTTCCTAAATTGTTTTTTTTTTATTAATTTGTATGTTAAAATAAAATTAAGATTTGTCAACTTTTCTTCTAATAGTTAGCCTTTTGTTATGTTATGTTGTATTTAGACTGATGATGACAGAAACATGCCCCTCTCTTCCTAGAATAAAAAATCATATCTCGTTACCACAAATTTTAAAGACTTTTATCAAAAACCGTTTTAAACAACTCTATAACAGCTTCTTTTTTCTGAAGCAATACTCATACCTAAATTAACGTGAAAAAGAGTTATGGTTTAAAATTTGAATAATAAAAAATGCATTTTCTTGTTTCGTTTTTTAAAATGTTTGTTTTTTTTGCCTTAAATATATGACATTTCGTTAGGAAACAAAAAAAACTTTTTTGTTAATGTTTGAATACAAAAAGTGTTAAGAATTTAAGTTAAATTTAAAAAACTAGTGAGTAGAGAAATTTGCCACTATCTTCAAAATTGCACCCCTTTAAATGGTGGCACTACACGGTTTTTCATATTTTAGGATTAATTAAACGTATGAAACAATAAAACTTACATAACATTGTGTTTTCTTTTTATGGAACATAGTCAAAAGCCTAATTTATACTGACAATATGGTAATGAGGCGAAGCGCGGTAATTTTTAATAATAAATTCTAATCGATACATCAATACAAAACAAGAATGTACGTAGCTTCTGAAATCAGAATATTTTTTTAATTAAAATTTAATTATTTAACATAATGTTTATTGGTTTAAATTTCAGAGTTACCGACCTCGGACCAGTAGTTTCTTTAGCTCAAGTACAGAAGACCAAACCGTCGTCAGCTCAACTTTATCCCTTCATGAATCAGAACAAAGTAAAAAACAAATCAAACAACGATTGACGGCATTTTTTGGAAATAGCAAGGTCAGTAATTTGCATTTTATTATTATTTTTTATCTTTTATTTTATTAGATAGTATTTATTGTTTTGTAATGAGCTACCCATAGTTTCCTTTTAACAAATACTATAAATTGTTAAAAGCTGAGTCACAAAATCCTACAATTTTAAGGATATCATTCGATGCAATGTGTATTTATATAAGTTTATTTTTCCACACCTAGTAAAATATTAAGAGTTTAGTTCTCTCTTTTTTCGGATCTATTTGATCTTCTGAGTTAAACATTTACAATTATTTATATTTTATTTTGCAATATGTTTAATTTTTCAAATGGACCAGATAGGCTTGATGAGAAAATAAAATGAAAATATTTCAGATACTGCTATTGCAATTATTAAATTCTAGTATAATAATATTATTTTTTTAATGATCGATAGTAATAATTGTTATTAGTTAAACTTAATTGTTACATTAAATAAAAGGTTTGATAAAAAAAATAATGTTAACGTGTCTTTTACTTTGAATTGTGAGATTGATGAAACGAAAAAAAAACATTCCTTATATTCGGCTGTACGTCGGATTTGACAAAGCCTTATAACAAATTGTTTTCTGGTGGCTGGTGTCTGTTTGGTTTTACCTGAACCAAAAATTTGGTAATTTTGCAATTACATAAAATTGAATAATTCAGATTCGCTTATTAATTTTTTTTTAAACTTGGCACGAGGGCTTGTCAGATTGGTGTCTTTAAAAAGTTATCTAACATGTTGTCTGTACAGATAAGCGAATAATTGACCCCCTTAAAATTTACATGGTATTTCATATATTATGTTCCGGTTGGCGACGCACCACCCGGCATGGTGTGTTTTAAAATATGTGGATTTTTTAGTTTAAAAAATAATTTTATAATATAAATAATATACTTGTTATTAGCAAAAATACTATTCAGTAGCTAGTGTTTCTGTGTACTGCGTTTTATACTCTTGAAACCTATGCCGATGACCAATTACAGGGTGTATTAATAAAAATAATTACAGTTACTCTAATTAAATTTTTGGTTGACTATTTCGACTTTTTTAAATAAAATTATGCATTAGGAAAATAAAAACTTGGACTTTATGTTATATGGAAAAAAATATTTAATATGCAAGGTATACCAGAGTGTTTGTAAATTTTTAATGGAGAAAAATTAAACGTTTTTCAAAAATTCTCCTGGATTTCTATCTAGTTAAATACAGAGCTTCTCATATTAACAATTACATTTAAACCTAATTGTTTTAGCATTATTACTTACATTTGTCTTCCAATATAACATGTAGTAATTACACTTGTCTTTTCTTGAGAATCCGTTATATTAAATTACTTATTTTAAAATAAAAGAGCTAAAGAGCTGTTTATTTGCATTTTTTGGGCCTAAAAATACAGTAATTTAAAACAAAGTTATTTGTTTTGATTTCTAGGTTAACAGTGTGACTTTAGTATATTTAATATATAAGTAGCATATATATTCTTTAAAACCTACTCTAAACTGCACCAGTTTGTTCAGTAACAACCTTTAATGGCTAATACTTTTTCCTAATTTTTACCAAAACCCAATGAATACTTTTAACTTAAAAGGTATTATAAATGTAAAAATGTAAAAAAGTATTTTAAACAGTAAAAATGGTATTTTAAATACATGAACCAATTTCTACTATTTATATGGAACTATGCTAATTTATTTGAACTTGTCCCTTGTTTATTATTTTACCCTGTAAATATAAAGCTACTAAATAATATGTTTGCCTTTAAAATTTCGTAATTATACAATAATGGTGCATTAAAATTTTGAAATTATTGATTTATAGCCTTAAAACTTTAATTTTTATGGAAAATTTCAGGGATTTTGGGATACCCTGTATATTTATTTATTATATATCTATAGTATACCAAATAATCCTTAAGATTGGGTCTAATACAATATTTTTATCAATCAATATTTTAGGTAAAAATGCAATAAATATTTTGTTTTTTCACACCCTCTATCTCAAAAACTAGTCACATAATTACATTATGCCCATAAAGACTTTTTATTGCTAGGAACAACAATACCATATCCAAGAATTACAAAAAAAATACCGAGAGGCCATTTTCGAAATAAATGGCACTGTCCTTGTGTAATGTAATAAATTGTGGGGTTTATTTTAGTTTGGAGTTTATTTTCTTTTTTTAAGTAAATGTAAATAAAAGCTTGTTTTTAAAAATGTTTTTTTACTAATCATTTATTTAGGTTACGACACTTTTTAAGCGAAGGTACATCATATGAGCCTTAAAATTAATTATTTTCCACCGGAGGCGTTAAAACAAAATATCAACGAAGCTGTTCATAATTTGTTGTACACCTCTTAAGCAAACAAAATTGTGTAACTAAAAGCGCCATAATGAACTTTTAAACCTTAAGAAAATTAAAAGTGATTGCAAGTGAAAAGTGTCTGGGATCCGCAAACACTTGCTAACAGAAGTTTGTTTAGGCAATAATTTTAAAGAAATAGGTGCAGACATCTATTAGGTGCTTTTTAAGTATGATTATTTGGTCATTATTAATTAGTTTATAGGTAATTGTGCCGTTTAATTTTATTCGTAATCCTTTATTAAGTTAAATATTTATGAATTCAAAAAAACTGGATAAAAGTTAGTCGGACTAAAAATAAGTTTTAGAATTTTTAAACACTTAGAATAGCTAAGTATCATCATTATTTTTTTATAGAGTTGAAGAACGTTTTTAGTTTGATAAATTATTATTGGCATGTCCGTATCTATCCAAAACTAACACAGTTTTTTTATTATTTTTTTCCTTCTTTAAAAAAATTATATCTGAAGAGGATATACCTATTAACAATAAGCACGCTTAACTTTAATAAGTATTTAGGGGAATTGACCTACTTTTTGTAAAAATATGTTTGTACCTAGAAATAGCGGTGTTACACTATTCAGGGTCTGTTTTTCTTGAGAACACAATTGACGTTAAACTGTAGGTTCTGTCAGGATGACATTACCCATATTGTAATGGGGTGTAGTTAAGACGTAGTTATTTGCATAACGTCCATGGTGACACTGTCGGATTGTCTAAAAGGTGGTATGAAATGCAGTAACTACATGTACTTGGATATTGGTGATAAAACTGGTAAAATTAACCATCTTTAAACCCCGCGCACACGGAACCTAACGCCTTTAAGCAAACGTACAGTGACGGCCATTAAATCTTGAGCAAAAAAATGTAACAAATTTTGAGTTTTTGCCAATTTTTGTAAATCGTTCTTTTTAACCTTGTTTTACTTTTAATTACTATAAATAAAGCAAAAGATAAAAGAAAATACTTATATTTTTTTAAAACTAATAAATTAATAAATTAATTAACAACAAACTTAAATATCCTTACAAACCAATTTAATATTTTATTGCGGCCTCGTTTTTTTCTAAGACAGAGTTTAGCCTTCCAGGCATCGAATTTTCCTTAAGTTCGTTTACATTTTGCGGCCTTAACTCATTTTTCCTATTTATCTTTTAAACTGATAAGCCCCAAACATTTCATCTATTCATCGACTTGCCGGGCCGGAAATCGATCCAGTACAGAAGAAAACATGATATTCTGTAGTACATCTATATATACCTCGACATTAAACCTTCCTTCGATAAAATAACATGCACCAAGTCCTTGTGCACTCAGCCACCCCCAAACATTTACCGAAAATCGCCCACTACTTTTGGGTATATTTTTCATCAAATCATGTTTAGTATACCTTAAGTATCCCATTGTAGCACGACTGAAACACTTTTTCATCGGTGAATATTATATTTTCCCAAAAAATCGGAGGTTCCAAGTTAAATTTTAGAGCAATTTCAATGCGTTGTTTTTATTTGCATTTGTTAAAAACGGTTTTAAGGCTGCCGGGTGGCAGCGCAATTCGGATGTTTGCCTGATTCTTCGCCGTGCCGTTCTAACCGATGCTGAGAAATTGGCATCCGTTTTTGCTGTAACTACAGACTTCAATGGTTGGTTTCTCAAAACATTAAGTAAATTATTGTCTTGTTTTTGATTCCATAGTTGTGGTTAGTTGTAGTTAGTTCTGGCCAACCTATCTGCTTAATATAATGAATATTATTAGATTATTACTTTTTGATCTTAAGTTAAGTTTGCCATTTAAAAAAATATTTTTAGACACTGACAACGGACACCTGCTTCTTTATTAGGTTTTTCAACAGGAAAATTATATTCAGTAGAAGGTGGCATAAGCCTATTTTACGAAAAGAAAAGGAATTGCCCCAGATTTAATGGCCGTTACTGTACAATTTACGCTTTACTGCTTTGTAAAAGAAATGACAAACAGGTTTATTCTATTCTATTTTAAATATAATGCCACCTTAAATGTCATTTTTTGGCATTTCTGACTCAAAATATTTATCTTTTTAAATTATATTCGAGATTAACATCACTAAGTTAAAACAGTTAACTTGATATCAAGCAGCAATAAAAAAATAAATTTGGATGGATCTGAAATAAATATTTTGTAAAAAGATTTTTCTGGTTCGTGGATTTTATAAATTTAAATTAAATTAAATTTAACATGTAATAATTTTATTGGGCTTTTAATTAAAAAGAAATGTCCATATTTATAGCAAAGTATAAAAATTAAATAGGTAATACATTTTTTAATTTTTTATTAAATAAACGATAAAAAACAAAGGAAATGGAACGAAAGATGCTTGGTAATGAAGTTTTATCCCGTCAAAGAATTTAACGAGATTATAAGCGGAAAACAGTTTTCAACAGGAAGACTAAAATTTTTTAATATCTGCAGTATTTGTAACGAGAAGATGGAAACTTCAGATATTTGATAATAACTGTACAGAAACAATTAAAAAAAGGTTATGTGATTTAGTGTTTTAAAAAATTTAGCTTTAGATTTAAAAAAAAAACTTTTAAGTTTTATAAACATAATATTCTTCTTAACAACCATTGTCAAAACAAAAACCTAAAAGGTAACATATTACCGAATTAAAAAGGCATATTTTTTATATTCCTCCCTATGGCAGGTTTAATATATTTTCGTTTTTGTAAAATATTAAAAATTGTTAAAATAATTCACAATTTTTCCAGGTCATCAACAACCTAAATATTTTTCTCCTTTACTGGTTGTATTTAGATTTTTTTTTAACTCTTAAATATTTTTTAATGAGCCGTTTTGCTGTAAAACAATATTATTAATTGCCTGCTAACATCAACTGTAATAAGATGCCGATAAGTAAACATTAAATAAATTTAATTGAGTAATGTTGGTACAGAGAAAACGTTACTTTTAAAAGTTACCGTTATTTTATACAATACGTTTATAAGTATTCTTAGAAAAAATAAAATTAAGCGGAAAACCTGTATAAAGTAAATAAAGTGTCCGTAGATAAAGCATGGCTTGCTGCTTAAAAAAAAGTGCTATACAAAAGTGTTTTTAGTTTGATTATACCATTAAAGGAGTCAGAAAAAGTAACATGAAAAATGCAGAACTACACTTTCTACACAAAAGTAACCATAATAACAAATTTTTTAACAGCAAATAACATACCTAATTAAAATACTTGATTCACATATCTCCAAAAGTAACCAGAATTTCATTTTTTTTTAAACAGCAAACAATTAACAGGGCCCGCTATAGGGGGGAGGAGAGGGGGAGCCACCCGGACATCTGCCCGAAGCGCCAAAATTTGGGGCAGCATTTATATCGATAAAATATAAAACAAGTAAATAAAAAAAAATAAGACCGCCTTTGGGAGCCAGTAATGTAATTTTTAATTTTTTGTCCATTAGGCATTTTCCATTTTCTTTGTAAAGAATAAAATCTTTATTATAAATTTATACAAGGCTTTAAAATCGACCTGCGGCGCGGCGCCGTCTTTGTGACGCCAAATTGTGCCAAATACGCAAAAATTCCTAGCTAAAAACTTCTTATTTTAGTCCAGAAGCATATATGTTAAGTTAAAATATTTTTTCCACTATTGCTATATGTACTTTCTTTTGTAAGGCTAAAGGGTAGGAAAGAATATGTAAATTAATTTAAATACAATAAATTAAGGCAATAATTCAATAATTTTGCTCCAATTATTTATTTGTTATATAATTTTTAAACAATTAAAATGGTTCAAAAACTTTTGCGCCCTAACTAAATGAGTTGAAAGTTCGCAAAAAAGTTTCTTGTTAATTATTTTTAAGTTGTTAATTTGCTTGTAGCTTATGTTTTTTTGTTTTTAAAATAAAAAGCATTATTTTTAAATTGTGTGTATTTTGTATTTGAGATCTTATTTAATTTTTAACACTTAATTTAATTCCCTATACCTCCGAATTAATTTCTGGGAAAAAATTCTTATTTTTGCCCAGGATGGCCGAAAGGCTAGTGCCGGCCCTGTCAACTAAAATACTGACCTTTGCTGTAATTAAACATTTGCTTTATTTCTTACTGTTTTTAAGATTTTAATGGTAAGCTGCGAATTTGTTTTACCCTGTAAATTTTTATTATTTTTATGTCAAAATTGTTATTGAAAAGCTTACTTTATAGCACCACTTAATAAACCATTTATGTTTAATTGTAGGATACTAAATATGAAGCTCTCATTGAACAACTGGATCGATATACCAAACAGGGAGTTCCAGAAAATGTTGATTATCCCCAAGGTCAGTGTGAGTCAATCGACGCCTTATACAAATTGGAAGATGACTGGAGAGATATAATTGAGTACAGTGGTAAGTTTTTATTTTTATTTTAATAGAAATATTTGTGGGTAAATATAATCAGCCGTATTTACTCAGACAACATTGCTGAATAAATAAATTTTCTTAACACGTTTAGACATATAAACAGGCTGCATTTTAAACCTTGCCGCAATAGACCCTTTGCACATTTTTTTTATTGGCTAAAAATAATCCCTTATACCTAAACAACGCTTTAACCAGGTATTTTTTTATAACAGAATTACAAGCATTTAAAATTCAAATGTAAAACTTTCCCACGGAAAGGGTGTCTACGTCACAAGTGGCTAACCACACGTATTTACAACGCCTGATCGACAGCTAAGTTCCAATATTACATTTCGAATGAAAGCGAAGTAAATAAAATACCAAGAGGAACTAATCCGGATGTTCTTCTTTTTCTTCTTCTTCTTCTTCGCTGGTAGCCGTCTTAATTCACTACCTGAGGCAGCGAGCCTCTTGGGCTTTTGTGCTGTGGTTTAGGTTAAAAAGGGCAGGTTCTGGTCCAAAGTATGGTGTGGATGATCCCTGTCTCGTAGCTCATCCCTTTTTCGTTGCCCTATTCCCGAAATCCTGGTACCCAAAGAGAGTTACTCTGTTGCGTTTTCCCAAGACTTCCAGTTCTTTTGGCATTCCCATGTCAGCTTGGACTTACCTTGGGGTTTATTGCCCCCAGTGACCTTGGCTGCCCTATTATTATGCAGATCCGCTTTTTTTTTTAAAGGGCCCTCCTGTTATCTTCTTTTGCACCGTGCTGTAAAGCATATATTTCCGTTTGAAATACAGAACTGTGTGTTCCTAGTGGAATGGTGGAAAAGTGCAAAAAAAAAAACAAAAAAAATGTGAAAAACTGCAGTCACAAAAAATATATTTACTCAAATCTGGAGGGTGACCGGGCCAAACGGACTTCAAATTCGGATTTAGCGGGTCGAAATACATGTCCGTAGGTGGGTGCGGTCAAAAGTACAAACACCTTTTTTTTGTGTGCCGGTGCAACGGCAGCGCATAGTTAATATTTACTATTTAAAAGAACATACTTGGTACGGTTGGTTCCTATTTCTTCGATGGGCTAACAGTCTATAAACATACCTATTTGCTGGTATATAATGCCCTAATATGCAATGGGTGTTTTTACCGCCGTGGTGATTTATTTTTTTGAAACCGTCATGAGTATATGTAGCCTCTCTGTAATGCTTGTTAAGGTGGGCAAAAGCTGTTTAAAAGGCGTAAGACTAATTTTAGACTAGTATTTAGACATTAGGTTTTTTAAATTATCTATTAATATAGTTTTATAAATAAGGGAGTCTGTGGTCCCATATTCCCCACTTCAATACAAATTAAACATTCTTTTTGTAGTACTATTAAAAATGATAATTTATTCCTTTAAAGAATTCCCAGCGATTAATGTGAATATTGATCATCCTGTACGAATTTCTCATGAGATTCCAAACGTGTCTTTAAATTTATGGACCTGTCCTTACAACGATGATTTTAATGCATTATGGTACATAAAATAAAATTTACTTTGCTCTTACCGACGCTTTAAATTCTTTTAGATGAACTTATAAAAGTTTAATACCGCTTTACTCGTTGGCTTTTAAACCCTAGAATTAAACTCGTAAAACTTTGATGTCACTGAAAAATATATAAAAATTTTATAGATGGATTATAAAAGTAATAACCTTCGTTTAGCACAATATATATTGGTGTAAGGATAATCTTTAAAGCAAAAAAAAGTGCTATGGTATTCAAATGATATATAGCGTTAGTTTGATTCAGGTATTAAACAAAAAATTAAAAATTTCGAATTTTATTGTCAGATTTTTTCTAAGGATAAAAAATACATTTGTGGTCTACCAGAACTATAGTCAATTTAAATCCTCACTGCTGCCTTAACTATTGATTGTAGGTAAAAAAAGGTAAATAATCAAAATTGATGGTTACGTCAGTTTTTTTCATAAGAAATTTTTGTAGCCCTTTTAGTTTTTGAGGTATTAACGATAAAATTAAAATAAAAACGCAAATATCTCAAAAACTAAAAGAAGCACAAAAAATGTATTAGGCAAAAAATATGCTTTTAATAAGCTCTTTAAAAAAGGTAATATACACATTTTTAATAAAATAAGTAATAAAAGAGATATAAGCAAAAAGTTATTTTGGCAGTTAAAAATTTTGCTAATAACAATATTTTTTTGGTACAAATAAGTATGCCTGGTCCATTATTTAAAAATTAATTCAAAATGTTTAATTCATTGAATGAAAGAAACTAATACACATGTGCTTCGAGGCAATGGGGGATAAACTGGTGGCACGGATATTTTATTTAATTTTTTTTTGGTCCAATAACTATACCCATTCCGTTCCACTTAAAACTCTAACTAAAAAAAATTTTAAACTTTATTAATTTGAAAAAAAAATATTAAGTTCCTTTTCTATCTGAGTGTTATATACCTGGGAGGAAGCTTAACATTTCTCGATCATTCATGCTACTATGTGTATAGCTCATTGTTTAAATAGTTTTATTGTCGATTTAAATAATAATTATTATAATTTGTAAAGACAGTTACTTGTTCAGTATGATCTTGAGAAAATTTTAATAATAGTTTTAACATAAAAACAATTTTTATAGTCTTTTTTCAGTTGAATTAATGTTTAAACCTTAATTTGATTATATTTTAAAATAGTAAATGGATGGATAAATACCACAATTTAAATACGAATGGCTTTAAGCCTAGAAGAAGTATATAGCCTAATAAGAAAAATATTTTAAAAGTTTAATGCTAAAACAACTATAAAAAACATTTTTTTTTATGGTTAAAATATGATTAAAATTTTATCATGATTATTCTGAACGAGTAAAGGTCTTTATAAATTATTGATATCAATATTTAAATCGATAATAAAAATATTTAAACAATGGGCTATACACATAGTAGCATAGGAGATCGAGAAATGTTAAGCGTCCTGTCGGGTATGTAACACCCAGATAAGGGAGGCACTTTTTTTTTTTAATTAAATAAAGTTTAAATTTTATTTAAGTAGAAGTTTCAACTAGATTGAAATGGGTACAGTTATTGGACCAAAAAAAAATTAAATAACATATTCGTGCCACCAGGTTATCCCCCATTGCCTTGAGGCACATGTGTATAAGTTTGTTTTATTTAATAAATAAAACATTTTAAATTAATTTTTAGATAGATAGGTGCTGGTATACTTACTTGTACCAAAAAATATTGTTATTAGCGAAATTTTTAATAGCCAAAATCACTTTTATACTTATATCTCTTTTATTACTTATTTTTTTTAAATTGCCTGTAAAGTCTTTTTTATAAAGCTTACTAGAAGGCATATTTTTTGTTTAATACATTTTTTCGTAACTCTTTAAGTTTTTGAGATATTTTCATTTTTATTTTAAATTTAAAACGTTAATACGTTTAAAACTAAAAGGGCTACAAAAAACTTCATATTAAAAAAACTGACGTACTTTTATTAGACCATTAATTTTGATTATATACCTTTTTTCCTAAAATCAATAGTTTTTGAATTAAATTTAAAAAAAAAACAATTTTTTACGATTTTTTTTAAGTAAACAAAATACAATTTGAACCCGCTGAGCTGAGGCAGCAGTGCGGCTTGGAATTGACTATTGTTCATAGTAATATAAAAAAATGTTCTATGCGTATCTCTTATTGGATGGGTTTTTTCGGTGGCGTCCTGGACTATTACACTGAATTAAACTTCTTTATATTTTTTAACTTACCGCTGCATTTTTTACAAACACTTGGAGAAATGTACTTTTTTGCACGCAAACATTTTTGCACTATTTGCGTATGGAAAATCAAAGCGTGTAGAAAGCATTTCTTTAAACAGACTTCTAAAAAAATATATTGTGCCTAAAACTAGGTAAAGGTGTCTTTCTTTCACTCAACGGCTTAACCAATCCCCTGTTTACGCCGTTCTGTATGCGAAAATTATATTCGAAAAAAAAAATTAACTAAATCAAGTAAGCGGTTGGCGAGAAGCCAGCTTGTAGCAGTTGGTGTTTTGTGGGGGTGAGAGTAGTTTAAAAAGCATTATCCCACCAGAAAGTGGCTTAAAAGTTTAGTTTTCTTTTCTTTTTAACAAGTATCAGGAGTAAAGTTGAACTACCTTAAGCAGCACAATTTATTTCTCGCCCTTTTGTTTTCCTAGTGTATCCCCAATTTAGCACGTACAGAATATTATTTGCACAAAACTAGCAAATTTACAAAAACACCGTCTTATTTAGGCGGAAATTTTCCATAAGAAAGAAGTAGACTAAAATGATATAATTAAAAGAAAACGTATGATTGTATCGTTTACACAATATTCAGACTTCTAGGTCACGTAGAATGTGTATAAAACGTATTGATTTATATTTTTTAGTAATAATTATTTCTATTTACAATGGAAACACAAGTCCATAAAAAAAAGTGGTTTGTGCTGGGTGCACTAAGATTTTTTGGTGTATTTTTTTTTTTACTGAACACGAATCTGAATTCAAAATTGGGGGTCAAACTGCAAAAACTCAAGAAAACCCCAAAAAAACCGACACGGTACATTTACCGGCAAAACCCTGCTACCACGGAATGTTTGGACTGGGACTATATAAACTATAAGAAATACAAAAACTCCATAAAACAAAAAAAGGAACTTTTTACATTGTCTATAAAAAAAGTAATATAAACATTTTTGATATAATAAATAATAAAGGAGATTTAAACGAAAATGTAATTTTGACAAAAAATTTCAGTCCAAAATAGAAAAAAAATTATTAATGTGATTTTTGGGTTTTTTAATAAAAGTCATTTATTTTATTTATTTAAATACCATATTACTTAAAATTTGCAAAAAAAAAACCCAAAAATAAAAAAAAAATTTGTTCAGAGGTATACCTTGAAAAAATTCTTAAAATTCGATTTTTTGGTTATAACACGAAAAATATAACATTTAGACAAAAAGGTTATATAACTTAAATTAAAGGTCTTGTAAAATACATAATTATAAAATGTAAAATATGTTTTTATGGATTTGGGCGCTCTAATTATTTTATAAAATTTATTATTAAAATCCGAAAATAAGGCATTATCAAAAAAACAGCCAGTCCTCTTGTTTTAGTTGTTTACTTTTAACTGGTATACTGCTAATCTAGAACTAGCTCTTGGACTAAGCAATAAGGTACTGAAGGATATCTTACTTTTGTGAGATGCAGCAGAGATATATCAAGGCAGATAAAAATAATTAATTATTAAATTTTATTGACAGGAAAATAGATTACATCTTTTAATGATATTTTCTGTCCGCCCTTGTTTCACAACCTTTTACAAGAAAAGGTTAATTATCATTTCTGTTCTGTATCCATATTTTTTATATAAAATTATTATTTTTTAATAGTTAACATTAGAAATATATAGCAGTAGTATGTAACGCTTTTTAAGTGACTTCTTAACGGAACAGGATTTGATTTGATTTTCCGTATTTTGCACTAAGTACTAATGTCCTCAGATATGGAAACAATACTCCAGATAGTGTATGATCTGGGATACATTCAGAGCATATAGATTAGAGAAGAAGAAGTAATTCGAAGCTGCTGTGGCTGTGAATATCACATGACTGTGTTTTTGAGATATTGAACTGAACATTTTTTTTTTCCAAAATTAGTTTAATGTTCTCTGAAAGTGCATTACTTTTAGCTTGCTTTTCAAATCAGGCTTAGAGACTGGCTTCAGAAACTGAAAACAGGGTTGGCAAAAAACCACTTTTTTCGATTTTGACCAGGGCAGTGGTCAAAATTGGTTTTAACCGTTCAAAACTGGTTAAAACCATTGGTGAAAACTTTGAATATATTTTTTTAAGCCTAGCAACCATCTATCGCTATGATGACCTATTAGTATAAGTATAGGCGCTTGTGCCGGTAGTATGTAATTACCGGCACACGCGCCACTCGCACCTTCACAACTTGTGAGCGGACGAAGCGGTGAGGCGGTACGCAGCAACGTTTTTGAACTTAAACAGTAGATCAAAAACAAAAAACGATTTTATTAATTTAAGTTATAAAGAACCTTTGTAATATTTTTCTATAAAAGCGAATTTAATACGTGACTTTTGCAGGTATAGGTTACGTGTCATGTACCTATTAATTTTCGCGCTATTTTTATGATTTTTGAGTTGCTTTTTTTGTTTTTATGTAAATAAAACATTTAAAGACTGAATTAAATATGTTTATAACTAAAAGTATATGTCATCATTTAAATTTTGACCATTTTTGGCCACTAAATGATTAAAATTGGTTTTGACCTGTCCGGTTTTAACTTGGTTAAAACCAGTGGTTTTAACCAGGTAAACGTCGATTAGAAAGTAAACTGAAGAGTCAAGAACAAAGTTTAGTTGAAAGACCGTAGTATCTTTATGGTTATGAATGGCAAACTAGTAACCCAGAAACGACCACTTCCAGGGTTATGATATAAATTAAGTATGTTTTTTAAAACTGTATGACAAGAACTTTTAGGTAGTTATTTAATCTTAAACAGTAAAAAGAATATTTGTTAGAATGTTTAACGTATAATAACTACAGGGTGTCTCAGAGTAAATTTTCGTTTTCAAACAATAATAAGAGAAAAAGTTGTAAACTTATAATCGATTAATTACAAAAATTATACATAAGGATTTACTTTTGAGAAATAATTTTGTTCAGATGTAAGCGACCTAGCTTGCATTACGTGCTTAACAGAAGAGGCAAGCAACATCAAGCAGTAAAAGGTATGGATTGGTTAGTAATATTGGAGTAGTGCTCAGGCGAGCAACGTGTGTTACCATCGAGGTATACTTTAAAAACACTGATCCCTACACAGGAGCAAGGCGCCAGTCAAAAACTCTCTAAAAGCGTGGGTGACGAGGTTTAGCGAAACCGGCGTAGCAACAAACCGAAAAAACCCAGGTCAACGAAAATAAAGGTGTTCTTTTTCATATTTTTGTAAAAATCGATTAAAAGTTTATAGCTTTTTCTTTTAATATTATTTAAAATGTTAAATTTGCTATGAGAAACCTTATAGATTTATAGGTTAGCATACATACACATAGAATCTAACAAAACTATTAGTGTTTGTCACTACTAATGCTTACAACATCTTTCTGCCTTATTGATTGGCGTTTTCTAGCCACAATAAATAAACTTTCGTTTAAACGTTTAAACCAAAACAATAAGTTCCTTGATATATTTTTGGGGCACTATTATAAATTATGTCCAATTGATTTAGTAGATAGTTTCGCTAATCCATGCATATGCAACCGACGTCGAATTTGGACATGCTAGTTATTTAAATTTTTAAAGGATACTTTGTTTTCCGAAAATACCAAGGTTTAATAAATAAAAATTTGATGAAAAAAAGTATTTGGCTTATAAAAAGATAATGTACCATTACAGTAATATACGAAAAGGCATTTAGAAACATATTTATTGTTTACTTCACAAAATTTAATATTACTTTTGAATTTTACAAACAATAAGCTTGCTACTCTTTTAAAAATAATATAAAATTAAATATTAAAATTCTGATAAATTATGGCAACATACCGGATGGGATAAATGTGTTTTTATTTAAATAGATATTTATAGATAAACTTAAAAATATTCATAGAAATTGTATGCACCGATTTTTAAATGATAAAGTCAACATTTTTTTCTTTAATTTTGTATGTTTTTTTTAATTGTTTTTGGTCTATGATTATACCTAATTTACTAAAACACTTTACAAATTCTGTATGTATATATTGGACTATTAAGTTTAAAGAATTATTATTTTTTTCTATTTTTTAGACCATTTTACGATTAATAAAACTGCAATGATTTACACATTACTAATTTACTTTTATTTTTTTAAATATTATAAAATCTTTATATTAGTGTAGCTAGAAAAAAGCTTAATATATTACAACCTTTAATTTTGCCATAAAAAAGTAAGATTTCTTTAAATAATAAAAATGTATTTTATATATTTTAATTGCAATAAAAGAAGTAAATTAATAATAAAAACCTTTTTATTTTTATTAACGTAAAGAACTTATTTTCCTTGTGGTTTTTATGTTTTTTTTTTCATATTTATTTTTTCCATTTTTATTGGGACAGTTTTTTGATCTTTTATATTGGAAAAAAAATAATAAACCAGTTTTTCTAAAAGATTTTCTTTAATAGGTGAAATGATGTATAATAAATTGATATGTATAAATTAAAATAGTTTATAATTTTAAAGTAACTAGTTTGATTTTTATGCTTAAAAAAATTGGTAATGCAATAATAAATAAAGAATTAAAAACAAATTACGAAGTATATTTGCTCAAAAATTAGTTGGGTAATTATCCTTATTAAATATTTTTAATTTTTAGTTTACTTGCCTCTGGTAAAAATTAGAGCACTTTTTTAGCTAATTTAATTTTACATTTTGTTTTACTCATTTACTCTTATTAAATATTTGTAATTATTTTTTACTTACCTCTGGTAAAATCAGAGCACCTATTTAACCAATTTAATTGTAATCTTACATTTTGTTTACTCAACGATTTACTAATTCTGTGTGCTCTAAACAAAAGAAAAGGAGAAGGAAAATCAGACCATTACTTTTAAATTTGTTTATCAAATTTTCGGTCCTCAGGCACGACCCAGCTACTAGTGGAAGTTTTATTTAATGTAAAAGTAAAAAATTAGATTTATTATCTTTTTTTTAGAAGGAATTTGTTTATTTTATAAAAAATGTTGGAAAATTGGGGCTCTACATTTTCTGACCCAAAAGAACCGAAAATTTTAATTATAACTTAATTTAAATTTTGTATCATGTAATATAAAAATTATTTATAGATAATACTAAAATTGTACAAAATTATTAGAAACCAGTTTGTGATCTAATAACTTTAAAACAGTGTATACAGAGTGTTACAGAATAAGATGCTGATCCTTAAGGGTGTTAATCCTTAGGTGATTTTAAGAAGAAAAGTTTAAATAAGCTAGCTCAAAAGTTAAGGGGTGTAGGACACACCCCTTAACTTTTAAGCTACAGGTGTTAAAATCTTAAGAAAAAAATCGTTTCTTCATCATAACTTTAATAACTTTTAAGATATGTTTATGAAATTTAGCACACATCCTCTGAGTATTACAGCCATTTTTTAATGTAGCAGACTTTTTTAAAGTTTAACCAGTGGCGCCCGTACAGGAACGTAGACGAAATATTTTTGAAAAATATTATGTACGCCACTGCTTTTCCCTAAATAAAAACTATTTTAATAATTCACATACATTTTAGGGCAAATTTGATTTCTTGACTTTTTTTCGTTCGATATGTAATTTTTGCGAAAAATAATAAAAACATTTTTAGCATGATTCATTTATTAGTAAAAAGAAAATAAATTTAATTATTTCATAAACTTTCATAAATTTCATATGTACATTATTTAACCATTACATTATAAGAACTCTAATTCCAGAAGTCTAGCGGTACTTTAGTATTAGATAGTTTTTTAAAATTTTAGATTTTGAAATTTTCAGATTCTAGATTTTTTTGTAATATCTACTTTAGATACTGATGAAATGGGCATACTTGTCGTTCTTAGTAAAATGGACATATTTGTCGTTTTTGGTAAATATCTTAATAACGGTTCAGGATTCGAATATACTTGTAATAAAGTATAATATAATATACAGGGTAATTTATTTGAAAATCTTAACAAAAACCGGTTAGAAAGTTGTCATCCTTAGAACCAAATTTGAGGGACCCTGTGTGAAATTTTAAAAAACCATTTAATATTAAAGTACCGCTAGACTTTTAGAATTCGAGTTTTTATCATGTAATGGTAAAATAATGAGCATATGTTTATGAAATAAATAATTTTTTTTTTTTTCTAATAAATTGACCATCAAAAATATATACTTTATTTAAGTCTCTAGGAGCAGCCGTTCTCGAGATAAACGCGCTTTAAAGGATCTTGCAATTTTTTTATGGAAAATAAATTTTATCCAATTATTTTCAAACTTTGCATAGTGATAGTGCTAAACACGCTGATCAAAGGTCTTTCAGGGCACAAAACCCGAAAACGCCTCCAACCCCCCCAAAATCACCCTCAAAGGTCCCCAAATCCCCAGTAACTTCTAGAGACTTAAATAAAGTATACATTTTAGATGCAAATGGATTTATAGTAACCTATTTTTTAATAAACAGGTCAAAATTCTAAGCCTAAAAAAAGTTACGACATTTAAAACAAGTGAGGTAGGCCGTAGCCGGCGCCCTTCACAACATCAAAAGCGTGGACGAATTTAAATTTCTCGCCTCAGAAAACCCCCAGATCCCAAATTTTGTACCGCTACGTCATTTCGTTAAAGAATTATTAAGAAAAAACGAAAGCAAAATTAAAAGTTTAACATCCTGTATCTTTGTTATTATTAACTTTCGGATAAGGCAAGTTAACGTAAATTGCATTATTTTGACCTAAGGAATCTGCTATTGCTCTGTGTCCCATTACTTTTGGGACACCCTGTATATGTGCTTGGTTCAAACGTAATTTCAAAATTGTCCTTAAAACATACATGGTAGAAGTGTATATAAGATATCTGGGTAAAATAATTTTAAAGATGGGAAGGCATTAAATTATTATCAGTTTTAAAAATTAATATAATAATTATACTAATTAAAATTTGTTTTGAAAATTCTATACTTAGAACTAGACTAGATTAATCGAGTCTAGGCAATGTAAACTATTTTAAGTAGACAAAATTTAAAAAATATCTGAAAAATTACTATAACTAAATTAAACCAAAACTATTATAAACACTGACATGGATTATAGTTTTATAAAACCTAAGATCTTTTAAAGTTTATAAAAATTGACCATCAGTGTGAATTTCACACACGCATTTTACTTACAATATTAGTTCAAAAGGTCTTAACGTAAAACTAAACGCATTATTTGCCAAAAATCGTTGTATGTAAAACATATAGTCAAAAAAATCCATTTGCTAACTCTATTTCTTATAGGAAATTTTCTAAACCTTTTGTTTTAATTAGCTAGTACGACGTCTGTTTTATGAACAATTCAGCACACCTTTTACAGAAAGCATTTAATATGACCTAAAAATAATATTTATATGACCTAATAACCTTTTACATCTCAAAATATATCTTCCGCTTTTCCTGACATATAATTTGAACCCTAAGAAAGATTAATGTCAGAGTGTGGCGGCAATTTCGTTAAATTATTTTTATTAGTTGGAATAATTATAGAAAGGGGATGTTTGTACAGATGGTTACTTAACATTTATAATTAGTTTGCAATTTGGGTGTTTAGCTTATAAAGAAATAAACTATTTGTATCTATAATAATAATAAATTAGTCAAAATTATTTTACATTACGGAGCAGTTGCTGGGTTGTGATTGGCTACTTAAATTTAAGACAAGTTAAGTTAAAACAAAATTATATAAGATATATATAAAGATATGAAAATAAATAAAAGCCTATAGTTTTATTCTTTAAACAAAAACAAATATTTGGATCGTAAAAATACTTAATAAATTCGTATTTTTCCATATTATGTATTTATTTATATATTGTTTAATGCCAAATAACTTTAGGCAAGCACATTCGACACAGTAAAATTTAGTTTAATATAAAATGTGTCTTAAAAAAAGATCAATTTAAGAAGAAATACGAGTTCATAAAAAGTTCATACTTTTTAATATATCTAAAGTTTTTAGCTTTGTTTATTGGATACGTGTCTAATTTACCTAAAGCCATTTTTTTAAATCCATTATTTTTTAATATTTTTTTTATAAAACAGATATTTTTCTTTTACCTTTTTTTACTATTCTTACTGTAGCGAATTTCTCGTAATCGCACCCTAAGACTTTTGCAAATTTTGAAGTTTTGAAGTCCGCAGAAAACGAAAAACATAGTTTTCCATTTCCGTCTGTCGGTCTATCTATTTGTCTAGTGGTGCCATAAGTCCCAAACGTATAGGATATTAACTAAAAATATTGTATATGTACAATACTCAAGAAGAAAATTAACTTATTGTTTTCAGGATATCTCAATTATGTAACAATTTAATTAATTTGTTTTTTTTTTTGAAAAAATGAAAATGAAAAAGCTAAAGACGAAAAAACCAATTACATTTTTTGGATATCATTTTAAAAGTTTCTTGGATCATATTATTGGTATAAATAAAAACGGTTTTTTTGATGAGGGGAAAAGAGATTTTTTTATTTTTACTTAGGTTTTTATTAGTGTCTTCTCGTTTATTATTTTGTTATTTTGTATTAACTTGGCCATTATTTTTAATAAAAAATTAAAGTGAAAATGGCGAACAATGGTCCTACCTTCACATGTTTATTTTTGCCCAAATTTTATTCACATGATTTTAATAAAAAATAAACTTATTATCAACAAAGCAAGTTTTTGAAAAACATTTTTTCCAATCTTTTTAGCTTGGTACATTTTTTTTTAACAAATGTCAGGCGATGTTTTAGGTAATGTTTATTTGTAATAAAAATCAAAAAACTTGATTTATGTTGCCTATTAAGTGGTTAGTAATTTACAGTTTTTAAAAAATCCTGGGGTAAACTATTACTTAAAAGCTAAGTCAACCCAAATACAATTGAAAGGGCAGTTTTGGTGTAACTAAGAATTAACCTTTACCTTTTATATTTTGTTACGTATATTTTATGTATTCTCCATATTTACTTTGCAAGTAGTTTCGCACCAAACTGAAATAAAATAAGAGCAAACAAACAAACACTAAAATATACAGTGTGTCCCAAATTGGTGGGGAATGTATGGGGATGTTGGAAACCATGATAGATAGAAAATAGGTTAAATGGGGAAAGTTTTGGACGATTATGTTAGTAAGCTAATCCCGTTTACTACATGGTTTTATCTATTCAGGTTTTTGAGAAATTTTGAAAAAACCTGAAACATGCATTTTCGAAAATCGGCCATATTTTTGTTATAAGTGAAAATTTTTGAAATCTGTAAAAACTTCTTTAAAGCAACTTTTTTGTAGAATATGACCGAGTAGTCAATTTTTATTTTCTACGTTTCGGGTTTTTAGAATCATCATCAACTTTATTTTTTCATATGGACGCCATATTGGATTTTTACGCAGCCAAATAGTGCTTTTTATTCTGATTTCAACAATATATAACATGTTATAATTTAAGAGTTTGTAACCTCATTTATTTCAAAAAACAAATATTTTCTCAGTTGGCCTTGATTCCGGCGAACGTCATTTTTTTTGTAAACAATAAAATATAAGTAATTGGCAAAATAGATAAGCTGAACAGATATTTTACAAAAATGGGTTCGCGAACATAGCTATAACGTTAATACGTGTTACAAGAAAATGTAATGGCGCCCATATGAAAAAGTAAAGATGATGAATCATAATCAGCTTTACTTTTTCATATGGGCGCCATATTGGATTTTTTTGCAGCCAAATAGCGCTTTTTATTCTTATTTCAACAATGTATAACATGTTATAGTTTAGAAGTTTATAACCTCATCCACTTCAAAAAACAAATATTTTCTCAGTTGGCCTTGATTCCGGCGAATGTCATCTAGCGTCATTATTAAGTTAGCTCGGGTATGTTATTTTTTTTTTCACCTTTGTAAAATGGTTAATTATATAAAGAAAAACTTGATATTTTGCAACGTTATTTTCAAAGCAATAGAAAGGTTAATATGCTGCTCAAACGTATTTCGACAATTTTCCTGAAAGCATTCTAAACTAACATACTTTCGAAAACTGATTATAAATTTGCTTAATTTCGGAAGTTTTAAGAAACCACGACCTAAGAAGTACGTTCAAGAAAACCGATAACGAGATGCTGCAGTTAACCAACATGTTAAAGAAAATCCAACATCTTCAGCCAGGGATGTTGATAGGGAATTCCACATACCTGTCATTCATTCATAGGGTAGTTAGGACTATTTAAAAAAATATCGGTAATATGTTGAGAAACATGGACAACATTTTGAATTTTAGGTCGTTATTTTACATCTTCATTTTAGTGGGGATATTAGTTTAGCCATTAGTTTCAATTACCTTGTTACGTGTAGTTTTGTTGTAACAGGGTATTAACGTTACAGCTATGTTCGCGAACCCATTTCTGTAAAATATCTGTTCAGCTTATCTATTTTCAAAATAGATAGATAGATATTAGTAATTGGCAAAATGATTTTGCCAATTACTAATATTTTATTGTTTACAAAAAAAAATGACGTTCGCCGGAATCAAGGCCTTCTGAGAAAATATTTGTTTTTTGAAATAAATGAGGTTATACACTCTTAAATTATAACATGTTATACATTGTTGAAATCAGAATAAAAAGCACTATTTGGCTGCGTAAAAATCCAATATGGCGTCCATATGAAAAAATAAAGTTGATGATGATTCTAAAAACCCGAAACGTAGAAAATACAAATTGACTACTTGGTCATATTCTACGAAAAAAGTTGCTTTGAAGAAGTTTTTACAGATTTAAAAAAATTTCACTCATAAAAAAAAATATGGCCGATTTTCGAAAATGCATGTTTCAGGTTTTTGAGAAAATAGATAAAACCATGTAGTAAACGGAATTAGCTTACTAACATAATTGTCCAAAACTTTTCCCATTTAACCGATTTTCTATCTATCGTGGTTTCCAAGATCCCCATACATTCCCCACCAATTTGGGACACACTGTATGTATCCCAAAGTTTTGTTTCTAAATAAAAACTTTTTAATGTACAAATAATACTACTATAATTAAAAAAAAAATGATGCTATTAGTCGTTACTATGTGGTAATTAATCATCATGAAGAACACTGATAAATAAAACTACTATGTTTTTTTACCAGTAATATATATTCACAATTGTAACTGCAGTTTCAACTGACAGAGTCAAACTGCAGTCACAATTGTGAATATATTTTAGTGGTAAAAAACATAGTAGTTTTATTAATCTGTGATCTTTACTGCTCTTGTTGTTATATTGAATATTGTATCCTTTGCACTTTTTCTACAAGATTTTATATTGTCCCTATTATACCTGTTTTTAAAGCCACATAGGTATACCTAAATTGTTTGTATAAGAAAAAGTAATGTATTTTGGTCTTAAATTGAAGGTATAAATATTCAAATTAATTTAGTTAATAAATATACTAATATATATTTTCTATTTCAGAGTTAAATGATAGGCAGCAGCAGCAGCAAACTGCTTTGTGGGAACTTATCAAGACTGAAGTTGCATATATTAAAACTTTGAAAGTTGTGACAGATGTAAGTACTACTTTGCCTGTCTTAACAATTTTATAATAGCTAAAATTTTGGTCTTTTAAATGTACTTTCTTATGGCGGATGTATGATTTTTCTTGTAACGATTTTATATCAATTAGTAGACTAGTATTTTATTAGTTTACGATATAAGATACAAAATTCGTACTTTTTTTATTTGAAACCAAAAACCAATTTTAGTTCACTACAATCCAAAATATTTGTAGATTTTAAACTTGTTTTTTTATATATAAAATATTAATTGGTAATATATGATGTTAAAATTATTTTATTTTAAACAAAATAAGATTGTTTAATAAAGATTTTTAATTTTTATATGGAATATACTAACTTTAATGGTTATCCTTTCTTTGGTAATTGTCTAAAAAGTGGCTGAAACTCCGATTTTGACCAAATTTGGTATTTTATTTGGTATTAGGTAAGGGGATTTTTTGGGGCGCCGATCACGAATCTAAAAAAAATTTGCGAAAACGTTTCGTTTATGAGATGTCCATCATTAAACTTAAAAGTCAAACCAACCTCATTTATACTATATTTTCCCTTCTTTGAAGACACAATTTTTGACTTTTATTACCGGACTAGTGGCACACAATATTTTATAAACACCTTTTAAAAACTTTTTTTATGTTGATTTTACACATTTTTTCCGTTAAATTGCCAAGTATCACTTTTAAACGGGGCGGCCATGTTTGGTTAAAAATTCCATATTGTATAAATTGGTATAAAATAAATATAAAAACAAGTTTTTTAAAGGTGTTTAAAACTATTGTGTTCTAATTTATTGTAAAAATCAAGAATTCTGTACAAAAAGAAGGAGGAATAGTGTAAATAAGAATAGTTTGATTTTCAAATTTGATGGTGGATATCTCAAAAACGAAACGTTTCCGCCAAAAAATTGTTTTAAATTCATGATCAGCGCCCCAAAAAACTCCCGTATATTAAATTTGGCTAAAATCAGAGTTGCGGCCACTTTCTAGACAATTACCCTTTCTTTTTAATAAGAACCTATATTTGTTTTTCCTACTCAAAGTCTTTAAATTAACAATTTATTTATAGATAAGTTCTATATTGTAACGAATTTATGATTTAAAAAAACTTTTTAGGGCATTCGCCAGATGAGACTACATCAATTAATTCTGTGCATCTACAGAATCAATTGACCCTGAGGAACTTAAAAATCTCCTAAAAACAAACAAAGAAAACCCTTAGCAATCAAAAATCCTATCGACAATTTAAATTATTTTAATTTGTTATAAAAATTAACGAAATTTTGGGTGATTTCACAGATTATGACGTTATGTCATAAATGACATATTAACTGACAAGTTAATTGATTTCCCGATTTCCTGAAATTAGCTCGGCATTAAGCAAAAGTCATATGAAATTTAGAGATATAAAGGTTCCACAATTATTTTTATTAATTAATACAAATGCACTTTCTTTTATTTTATGTTTTTATAAACAAGTTTTCTTGCGTAAAATACTAGAAGTATTTTCAATCTTTATTTTATGCTCTTTTACGCGTCTTGCTAATAGTCTGAAGGTTTCACGCATTTAATTTTTTTATTATTCTCTGTATTATTATTTATAGTATATGATTTCGTTTCTGTTATTTGGGCTCTAAATAGTGTTTTGTTTTATAAGATACGTATAGGTACAAATGTTAAATTTTATTTCTGTTTGTCTGGCAAGTGCCGAAAGTTTTTTTTTAACTACCTATTTAGTTATGATCGTGATAAACACACAATAAATAATATAAATTTAATTTTACCTATTAAGTATATAATAACTTTAAAAAATTAGTAAAAAACAGTGTCTCAGTTTTCTACTCTTTAAGTTTAATATTAAATAAATACATTTTCAATTGTGTCTATCTGATTTTTAATGTAAATAAGCACAGTATATTAGGATATTATTATGTAATTTTATTATCACTATTTCCCAAAACTTCCAAATAAATACATTATAGTATATTTCGAACCTAGGGAAGAAAATATATCATTTCAACCCGCGTGAGCATTGTCACCCAAGCGAAGCGAGGGTGACAAACACGCGAATTGAAATAACATATTTTCTCCCCGTGGTGCGCATGCTTTTTTTACCACATCTATAATGGAAACTTTGAACTAAATAAGTAAGGTATTAAATGTTGCTTTAATATGTATATATATTTATTAATTAATTAATATTTTTTTTATAATTATTTTTATGTCAGGGAAAAAAGCTGACTCAAGCTGACACATTTAATGAAATTATTTTTACCAGAGTAGAAATGAGGCATTTTTTCCCTAAAAATAGGGAAAACATTCGAACTATTCACGCAGGTGTGGTAAAATGAAATTATTTTTACCCGAGTAGAAATAAGGAATTTTCTTCCCTGAAAACAGGAAAAAAATTCTAACTTTCTACACAGGTGTAGCAAAACATGATTTTTTGTTTTGCGAAAGTTAAAAATAATTTTGAATTTCCTAAATGTTTATCATATTTTTTCTTTTAGTTATTTCTGGGTTGTCTAAGAGATTTGCAATCGAAAAATCTTTTCAAGGAGATCGACACAGAAAAATTATTTTCCAATATAACCGAGATTCTTGGTGCTAATGTAATTTTTTGGAGAAATACGCTTTTTCCACTGGTGCGAGACATGCGAAAATACAAAAGGGCACCCTGTTTAGAAATCATGTTGGAGGGGTTTTCCAAATTACATGACACCTTTCAACCATATTTTAAATACTGCGCGGAACAATCAAGGTAAGATTTATAAGTTTATATATTTAGTTACCAAGTACGAACTATCAGAAATAGTTATCGCTCCATTTTACGCTTTAATATTTATAGATGATCCTACATTTAATAAAAGTTTTTTTTTAATTGTTAGTGGTGAAGTACGAAAAAAATACAGCTTTTCACTTTTTTAGATCCCAAAAAATGTTATATAATACGTTTGGAAATATTCAAAAAAAAATACTAAATTTGACAAAAATATTTATATTTTTTATATAAATAATAACCCTATATAATTTTTTAAATTAAGTGGAGATATTTTTAAATTAAATACGGAGTTTTTTCTTATTTAAAGGAATACAAAAAAGTGGTTTATACAAAAGTTTTAGGATTTTTTACGAAGATATTATATTTGGAAAAACAACTGACGATCGAAAAATAAGAGAATCGGAAATTATATTTTTTAATGGAACCCTATAGTTTAATAAAAACTGAAAATCTTCGCCTTTTTTTTCTTTTCAAAAATATATAACGTATCTGTGTATGGGTAAGCGGTTTTGTAACAATTTGACTTTAAATTTTTCTTTTTATATATGGAACACCTCTCCTTATAGTCCAATTATTATAGATATCTGACTGCACCATCACTTCCGAAATAACCTGTAGATCACTAAAATCAAAAATCCAATCAATTTTTTTTCAGGTAATGTTTTTAAACAATAATAATTAAAAAGGCCCTTTTTTCGTTTCGTGTAGAGAATTCAAAAACTACAAAGTGATTTTTGAAAAATCCCGGTCCGACCACTTTGCGTCCTACTACCATTACATGTATGCACTTATGCACTTATGTTGTTTATATTATATTAATTCATTTGTTTTGTTTACTTTCGTCATCCTTGGCCATCTGGGATCCAACATAGATGTTCTGTTTGGCTTTCACAGCTTACTAGACCCAAGGAGGAATGCTCCATTGCATATAAAATGTAAATTTTATGTTTTTTACAAAACTGCTTATCCAAATATAGAAAGGTTATATATTTATAAAAAGGGAAGAAAGCGAAAATTTTATATTTTCAATAAAATAAAAGGTATTGCATTAAAAAAATATATAATAACCGATTTTTCTATTTTTTAATTGTTAGTTTTTTTTTCTAAATGTAATATCTAATTTTTTTTAAAAAAGTCCTAAAACTTTTGTAATAACCACTTTTTTATAGTTCTTCAAATAATACCTTTAAAAGCTTGCCAAATCATAAAGAAAAACCCTCTACACTTTTGTATCATAACCACGTGAACGAGTATTAAATTTACATATTTTAATACCTTAAAACTAAAATGATTCTCTGCTCCAGACCAGAGACCGTCACGGCATAATTTAAATGTAGATGATATAAGCCTCTATGTACTTTAACATAATATATATGCATCTGATACTCATCTGGTTTGTAGTATAAATCTGTTGTTCTTTTGTTTAGTGTTTAATCCTTATTTTATAAGCTTTTTTAATGTTATAAAAAACAGCGTAATTCAAAATTAACCCAATTGAATTTCGCTCCTGTCCTAATCGCCTTTAAATATTTCCATGAAGGCTTTGAGATTTTTAGATTAAGCTAAAAAGCAACTTTATTTTTACAAAATTGGATTTACTCAGAGCAAGATCTAAATCAATTTTGTTTTTTTTTGTGATTTAAAACTTTTAAACACATCTGATTTAAAGCTTCACAAAAGTACTCTGAAACGTTTTAGTTATAAGTAATACAAAATACGTTTAAAAACCATTTATTTATATTTAATTAGCACAAAACATACGCACATTTAAGTGAACTAATTAAATGTTAAAAGTACGAGTCCTTGAATGTAGATAATGTTTAAAATAATTGTACAGAGTACTTTTAAATAACTAGTATTATATATTTTTTTAAATGTGCTTATTTGGTTATTTAGTATATCAGCTCACGGTAGAAAAAAAGGACCCTGGGTACGATTGGTCCTTTTTTTTTACCGTGAGCTGACGGTATAATATTATAAAGTATGTATATTTAAGATTCTTGACAAAGCTTATTCTCTTAAAAACAAGTACAATAGTTATTTGTTTTACTAGGCTAAAAACCACAAGATTTGATGTTGTGGGTGGTATTTCATTGCCGCGCGTAGTCTTGGCGAGTTTCCACCAAGGCATGAAATTGCTTTTCTTCTTGGTGAAACATGTAATTTTTTCATGCCAAATTCCAATTTTACGAAAAATTGTCCTTTTATATTTATTAATTGCGTTTTATTATTAATATTTAAATATTTAAAATATTTTAACCATGTAACTGGCTCTTCGTTACCATTTTTACCGCTGATCAAGAAATCTGACACAATACCTATTTTTCTAATAACTTAAAAACGTATCGTTCAGGAACGCAGCAAATTGTTTAGTTTCCCCATTTTACGTTTAGAGTAAACAATTTAGTACCAAACGTGGTCTTTTGGTTATACACCATGGTGGTAAGTCCTATGATAACATACGCATCACTGGTATGGTGGACAAAAATGCGACAAAGAACTTCTGTTACAGAACTGGCCAAGGTACAGACTTGCTTGCTTAGCTGTAACAGGGGCAATTAAAACAACCCCAACAGCAGCCATGGAGTGTTTCTTAGACCTTCCACCACTTAACCTTATAGTGATGGGAGAGGCAAGAATAAGCTTCTTCCGACTGCAACAGAAACCAACTAATGTCTACGCTAGTTTGGGACACAACAACATAAAATGTCGTGAATGTGACGAGAGAACAGACCAGATGATTCCCCAATACTCATATAACAAAAACTTTGAGGTAAAAATTCCAGATTTAAGTGAGTGGCAGCAACCCGATCTCCCCGGCACGGTTGGAGACATCTGGTATACGGATGGTCCCCGAGCAGGGAACTGGAGCGGGCGTGTACAGTGAAATGAGGAATTCACAATTCTCCATTCCACTAGGAACACACAGTTCTGTATTTCAAACGGAAATATATGCTTTACTGCACTGTGCAAAAGAAATATCAGGAGGGCTTATGAAAACAAGCGGATCTGCATAATGACAGCCAAGCGTCACCAGGGGCACTAGTAAACCCCAAGGTAACGTCCAAGCTGACATGGGAATACTAAAAAGAACTGAAAGTCCTGGGAGAACGCAACAGAGTAACTCTCTTGTGGGTACCAGGACAATAAAAAAGCGGATGAGCTAGCGAGACAGGGATCATCCACACCATACTTTGGGCCAGAACCTACCCTTGGAGTGACCAAAACCACAGCACGATGGCAAACCAGGGAATGGATCCGAAACAAACACGAAGAATACTGGGGAAACCTTAGTAGAATAAGACATGGTAAAAGCTTCATAAGAGGCCCATCCAAAAGAACAAAGGAAGAACTACTCAGAAAAAGTAGGAAAAGACTTTGCATAACAGGGTATGATAACCTAAGAGGACACTTACACAAGATAGGCTCATACAATGGGGACCCAAGTTGCAGAATGTGCGGCGAGAGGGAAAGAAACAGCCTACTATATCCTGTGCGATTGAATCCATTGAATCACAAAAGACAGGCATTATTTGGGCAACCGGAAATAAGCCCAGAGGAATATATCAACCAACCAGTCTCGGGGTTATACAGACTTTTAGAAGGAACAAGACTAATGAAAGGATTGATATAAAAGACAATGGGAGATTAGGCATAAAAAGCCCATGAGGCTGCGCTGCCTCCGGTAGTTAATCAAGACGGCTCCCAGGGAAGAAAAAGAAGAAGAAACAATTTAGTGCACTGAACGCGCCCAATGTTATTTGATGTAAAATTGTTCTTTCTTTATGGTCGATTTATACTCCAGAAAATTAACATCTAACACTAAGAATTTTCACTTACAGGTTAAAAAAAAACATATTTCCTTTATTTGTTCATAGTTTTCAACTATGAATTAAAAACTAACAATTAACAACTAAGAAGTTGGTTAATGTTTAACTTTCTTAATTTATCTACTTATTTTTTTTAATACTGTGAATTAATGCATGTTTTCAAAAAATATAAATTTAAGTACGCATCTGATTGTTGTGTTTTGCGTAAAAAATTATCTAATTTTGGAGCTAATCATTGTATTTTCTTAAACTGATTTGCTTTATTTTGCTTACCGTTTAACCATAAACCATAGACTCTTATTTAGGAGAATAGTAAAGTCCTTATATAAATATATTTTTTCAAGCCCAATTTTAAGGTATTACCATTTGGACCTAATTTAAATAAAAAAACGTTTCTATTATTTATATTTTTTAGCGATAGTAAAACAGTTTTTTTAAGTAAATATAGCTGATTTCTAGCTTTTTTAAAAATAAGCGGCAACCCTGCAGCAGTCACAAAATCTTTTGAACCTGATACTTGCCGCCAATTTTCAAAATTTTGAAATATATACCTTTCTTGACGTTCTGGTTTTTAAATATTTATCATTCCAACTCCTTAATTTATATCAGAAAATTAAACGAGTTTTGTATAAGACATATTTACTTTTTATAATACTTAATGTAATTAGCAAACAAGTGTTTCTTTATGTACTTAAGCATGTAAATACCTCAAAATAATTGTGGATGTGAGAATCTCAATAAAAAAGTTTATATAAAAACATCAAGCTTTGTTTAATATATTCTTTATCTTTAAGGCCTCAGTTGGCTGAACGTTCCCTTTGCGTGAAAGTTCTTTCACTATGCCTTTTGTATTATTATCTTAAAGTAAATCAGCAGTTATTATTATTTTATCAACGGGGAGCCTTTGTATTTTTTTACATCTTAAGAAAAAGCCCGTGAAAGCGTTCTGATAAAATTCAATAGGAAAGTGACAGATTTAAGAGTCACGACTTAAATACTGCCTACTTCTTTTTTCATAGTTATTGACACGAAAATTGTCCAAAAATAAGAAGTAAACAAATATCGCACCGCAGTAATATTTTTATTTAAAATTGAAACATATACGTGTAATGCAATATTAGCCATCTACTTAACAAATTCTTATTTTTTTTTGCTATATTATTTTCACCAAATCTCTTAAGTGTTTTTTAGAGTATTTATAGTTTTATCGTGTTCGTATATCTGTCCATCACTGCCTTGGAACTTTTACGTTTTCGATCGATTGTGATACATTTTGCAAAAAGGTGCTTTTTATGAACCCAATAACAAAAGTTAAGTTTTTTTATATTTTTTTACCAAATAAAGCAGTAATTTTGGTTTTGCATACGTGATAAATAATGTATCATTTTAATGGTCTTTTGAGGGTCCATAAAGTTAATAAAATATGTTATAATTGGTAAGATCGAACCTGCTAAAAACATTAAAATTGCACCTCACTAACTTTAATTATTTAATAGTAAAAAATATGTTTAAAAACAAGCTTTTATTTGCATGTACTAAAAAAAGAAAATAATCCTTTAAATTGAATAAAACCCATCAACTTATTACATATGATAGAAGAGCTTGTCTCGAGTCTTACCTGTGTAGATAAAGAAGAATACAAAATGGAACTTGATCTTGACATAACTAACTCCAAGAAAAAAAATGTGTCATGTAGTAATTTAATGGCTTGTTTGTTTTTTTAAAATGTTTTTTTTAATATTAATTTGTTTTTTACATTTTGGTTATCGCGTTTCAATTCGCGTTTTATTTAATATCTATATCATGGAGGTGCACAAAAAAACATGATCCATCATTTTTGGCAGTCCGCCATATTGGAGTTGTGGCAGGGAGTGACACCATTTTATGTTTGGATTCTTCTCAGCAAACCCTTTCATTTGATACCCATATCATGAGAGTGCATAAAAAATAACTAGTCCACCATCTTGGATGTAAAATGGCGCCACTTAGCTAACCATTTATTGTCATCCAAACTAAACGTGTATGAAAAATTTTGGCTCAATCGGTAGATGATAATTGCTTTAAAATTCAGTTGCTAGATTTGACTTGAACAAACATTTTAAGTAAAAAAAAGTTTATAAAATTCAATTGACTGAAAAAAAGTGCTTTGTGTAAATATGTTTAGGTTAGGTTAGGTTTAGGTTTAAAGTGAGTGGACTTTTACACCCTCCACTGCGACCGCTCGGTCTATTGTGGCTCACACATTTTTATATTTCTGCCAATAGGAGACTTTTAATGAATCCGATATCAGATTGGGAGAGAATTCTTACATCTCCTCTTACTCCTTTCGCTACCGAACCAAGAAAAATATGTGTTTTGGTGTCCCTGTCTCCTGGAAAGTATGACGAGTATACGATTAGGTCCGTCATGCCCTCCTGTCCTGGTCTAGTGACGTGGGTAGCTACCAGGTCCTTGTTACAGGAACCAGATGTTCGTTCTGAAGCCGTATCTCCGGCCTTTCCCTGTGAAAACGGTCCTATCCGCTTTTTGTTTAAAGCCAGGCAACCCTTTTTCCTATACCAGCGTTTCTGTCCGCCTTCTGTTTGGATTTAGGGATCCCTTCCTAAGCACCTGTTTGTTCGGGATGGATTAGGACTTCCCCGTGAAACAGGCGCCTATGACTTCAGGAGCACCTTTCATTTTTTTCCTATGAAAGCGGTTCTGTCCGCTTTCTGTTTGGAGCTAGGGAAGCAATAGTTCGCCGCGGCAGAGCCCCGCATTACCGCAGTAAGGTTAGATACTCTGAGAGGTCGCCCTGTATCTCAGAGGCACCGTTGGAGACACCTGTTTAAGACACAGGATGTCATTCACTCATCAGCACGGTATGCTAACACCTTGAGTTAAGCCTTGTGTTCATCTTAACTTCGGATCCCGTTCCATACGGTGGCAACAAGAGTTGGCGATAAGCAGCAACGCTAGCGCATGTTCCAAAAGATCCTACTGGGCCCAACCACGACAACGACGTGCGAACACAGCGGTGGGGTAAATATGTTTAAATGTATAAATAATAATATATAAATTTAGGGTTGGATTTACGCAAAGGCTGATTAAGCTGAGGCCTAGGGCGGCAATTCTGGCTAAATTCACTTACCCTAGGCTTCTATTAACATAAAACACTTAACAAATCCGGCCTATGATATTTGTTTGTTTTAAAGAATTGTTATTTAATTTTCTGTATGTTTTACTTTTGCTAAATTTGTTTATTAAATTTTTATAAGAATTACCAGCGTAGTTTACATTCTTTTAATGCTAAATGTTGTGTTCTGATATCCAAAAAATTATTGACATAAATATATTAGCCTATGGGCGGCAAAAAGATAAATTCGGCCCTGTATAAATTATTCTAAATTACGAATAGTTAAAAAGTATATTTTAAAAGTAAATTTAATCCGAAGTGTTTTTTTAAAACGCAACCGGCTAACCTAGTTTAACATTCAGACAAATATGTTATGCTATGCGAGTAAATCGACTTCGCCCGATTTAATAGATCTTAGTTTCGGGCTTCGATCTCGGAAATTATTCTTGCTTTTTAATATATATACTTTAGCAACAAAATTTAATATCTTTGAACGTTAAATGTTCGCTTTGCTACGCATATTTTTTAACACGAACCTAACAATGTAATTATCTTTTATAGGGATGCAAATATGTTTTTTCAATTTGGATTTTTATGAATACCAGTAACTAGTCATAGTTGTTTAGCTATAATTTTTAAATAATTTACAGAGTTGTAAGCACAGAAATAAAAAGTATGACAAATAATTTATTTTCAATTCCTGTTGCTTTGTAAAAAAAAACAGTAAAACTTATCATAAATTTGGGCTGTAAATACCTTTATTTTTCTGTGTAAGCTATGAAAACTGATATTTACCGATAGTAAATGGTTACAGGAAAATAACAGGAAACTTTTGTTTCGAATATAAGCAAATTTTAAAAAATATAAGGCACATTTTTACCATTGGAGTATCACGTTTTTTCTTAAAAAAATTCATGGCAATATGCATATGTACGCCGTTAAGTAACCTACGAATTTAAGTTCGTTTAAGTTTCGGAGATTTTTAACTAAAACAGCGGCAGAAATGCCGTTTTTTTTAACTTCTATTGTTCAAAGGCAGTTAATAGGGTTGAACACCTGGTCACGTCTAACTTACATAAAATAATATTCTAGCAAGAAATCCGCTGTTTAATTTATGCCATACCTCTTTATAACACCCTGTATATTTGTTTAGAATGATGGGTTATTAAATAGTATTGTTGCGGGATATAACCCACCTTTTTATTTTTTTACCACGCTTTTATTAATTTTACCTGTATGTATCTATGTAACGGAATCTTTTAACTTAATTTTTACCGATTTTAGGAAGTCTTAGGAACTTAAAAATTTGTATGAGGATCAAGAGCTGATGACAATACAATAATATCATAACTTCGTTTAAATGTCCTGAGTAGGATCATCAGAATATAAAAAATAAAATAACACTTTCTCAAAATGACAACACTTGCGCATTCGCCAATTTGGATGTTGTTTTGGAAATAAAATATAATAAAATAAATTATAGTTTAAAAAAACTTAAAAAATTACCACGTTTTAAAAGCCCTAAATAAAGAGTAGAAAATAATTTGGTTGTAGTAAAAAAGTGTGGGGCGCAATTTACTATACAGGGTGGTGCGTCGCCGAGCAGAACATAGGAAATCCCATGTAAATTTTAAGGGGGTTAATTATTGGCTTCAATGTACATTTTACAGAAAAAATTAAGATAAATTTTTGAAGAAAAAAATCCGACAACCCTCGTGCCAACTTTTAAAACATTTTAATAGGCGAATCTTGAATTATTTAATTAAATGTAATTGCAAAATTACCAAATTTTCGGTTTAGGTAAAACCATACAGACACCAGCAACCAATAAACAATTTCTTATAAGGCTTTGTTAAATCTGACGTACAGCAAAATACAATGAATGTTTTTTTTTTCGTTTCATCAATCTCACAACCATTACATTCAAAGTAAAAGACACGTTAACATTATTTTTTTTATCACACCTTCTATTTAATGTAACAATTAAGTTTAACTAAAACTAATTATTACTATCGATCATTAAAAAAATAATTTTATCATGCTAGAATTTAATTAAACCAATAAAAGTATATGAAATATTTTTAATTTATTTTCCCATCAAGCCATTAAACTTATTGTCAGTAAATTCGAGTCCAAAGCCAGTGCAATAAATAATTGTAAATGTTTTACTCAGAAGATCGAAAATAGATCCGAAAAAAGAGAGAACTAAACTCTTTATATTTTACTAGGTGTGGAAAACTAAAAGTAAATAAAATAAAATCACTTTTTTAAAAATAATAGAAAATTACATATAAAACATTTATTAATCAAATGTTCAAACAAACACCAATTAACAGCTAAACAATATCTCAACCGATCATAAAATTCATTTCTAACGTTGCTAAGTTGATATTGCGAAATTTTATTACATTATTACGAAATACTGTTTTGTAGCTGGTTTAGATTATCAAATTTTACACTTTAATAAATGTCACTTTTTAAGTGACCGCACAGAAAGAAGTCATTTGGTGAAAGATCAGCTGAACTGGCTGGCCAAAGGGTCCGGTACCGTGGACAAATAATATTGCCGTTAAAATCATTTTCAAGGTACTCTCTAACCATACGGGCATTATGGACGGGGCAACCATTCATTTGGTACCAGATCGTTTGATCTTCCCAAACAACTTCTTTCAAGGCGGGTCCAATTTGATTTTGAAATAAGTCCAAATAGGTTTCTGCTGTCAGGTTATAGTCCATAAAAAGGGTCCAATGATATGGTATCTGATAATTCCCTTGAATACATTTGTTATTTGGGAATATTGTGTCCGAGTAAGAACAAAGCGATGTTTATTTTCTTGGCTCCAATATCGGCAATTCTAAACATTTAGTTCATTGTTGAGGGTGAATGTACATTCATCGGTAAAACAAATATTTCTTAAAATATTCCTATCTTTATTTGCTCTTTCCATCATTTCAAAACAAAATGTCATTCTTCGCTCTTTATCTCCTTCCTGCAGCTCTTAAGGTTTTTTGAATTTATACAACTAATATTTGTGTTTTTTCAAAGTGCGCAATACCATTGTATGATGATTATTTACCTCTTGCCCAAGAACCCTCGTACTAACATTTTGTTTTCCTCCACACTCAATATAATAAAAAGATCTCTGTTCCCTCTTTCTTCGGGTTTATTTTTGATATCCTGAGTTGAACATTCACAATTATTTATTACCGTACCTTTAAACTTGAACTTACTGACAATACGTTTTATAGTAGAAATGGACGGAATGGGCTTGGTGGGGAAATAACCTAAAAACATTTCAGATACTGCTCTAAAACTGTTTCCCGCATAATGCCACTTAATTATGGATACTTTTTTGTCGATTAAACAATTCTAATTTTTTTCAAATACCGACTGTCACTGATTTATTGACACTTTTCCTCATGCCAGGGACAATATTCATTTTACTGGTGCCTATTTGGTTTTACCTGAACCAAAAATTTGGTAATTTTGCAATTACATTTAATTGAATAATTCAAGATTCGCTTATTAAAATTTTTTGAAACTTGGCACGAGGGTTTGTCAGATTGGTCTCTTCAAAAAGTTATCCTACATTTTTTCTGTAAAATGTACAGGAGAGCCAATAATTGACTCCCTTAAAATTTACATGGAATTTCCTATGTTCCGCTCGGCGACGCACCACCCGGTATTTTCCTAATAACTAATTTTGTAAATAGCTACCAATAAGATAATTGTAACACACATCAAACACCCCACGCTTTTTTACAATAATTGAATTATCTTCTACTTTTTAGTTTGGTTTGCTATAAAAGCTTATTTTTTAGTTTTTTTTAACTATAATAATTTATTACATCTATATTTCAAATGTATTAATTTTTATATCACACTAGATACTTTTCAGTATTATTAACCGCCAACCTGAACTAATATATTTTTCCTTTTAGGTGTCAGCATTACTGCCGAGAAAATTTGGAAGGTAGTGAAGTTTTTACAGCATATTTGACGTGGTGCGAGAGCCAAAAGGACTGTAACCGGTAAGTATTTTTCTCTTCTTTTTTATTTCACAGCCGCGCATTTCCCAAATAATACTACGCTTGTACGGGTTTCGGTGTGACATGAGGGTCTATTTGGTTTTAGATTATTTCGGTCAAAAGATACATAAAATATATTCTCGGCATTCTTTAATGTAAGTGTCCTCATTTTCTTTTTCCTTTTACCAGATCGGTAAAAAGTGTTAGACCCTTCAACTTTTAGTAGAGTAATCATTGTAATATTAGTAAATTAAATTAGGCAATATTCATGTTTAAGCGACATTTGGAGTAATGCAAATATCTGGTGATTCGGAAAATTATATTTAAAAAATATAAATTTTATAACGAAAGTTTTTAAAGTGTTTCTAAATTATTCTCGTTAGTTCTACGTTGTTTATAGTTCTTTAGATTAGGCTGTTAACATTATATATATATATATATATATATATATATATATATATATATATATATATATATATATATATATATATATATATATATATATATATATATATATATATATATATGCACAAGTCATTGGTATTCTTAATATAATAGTTATTTACATTACAAGTGCGTTTATAAACATGATTACAACAACAAGTGTAAAAGATTAAAACAATGAGGTCGTAGACCGAATGGTTTAAATCACACAAGTGTTGCAGTCATGTTTAAACGCACGTGTGAGGTACAACGTTTTATCTACCATTAAAAAATAAGTAAATATTGTGTTAATTTTCGTTTATTATTTGCCTACCTTACACCCCTTTAACTATGACATTTATTACATTTTTTTAATTCTAATTATGGGGAATTGTTACGTGCTCCAGACAATGGTTACAAGCCTTGTTTATCAAGTAGGCATTTGTTTTTTCTGAAAAGTCAGTTTGTCCTGTCAAGTAAACACGAGTTTTTTTCGCACAGAATACGTTAAAAAAATTACGATAAGCGATTCCGAAAGTTTTCCTTCAAACGTATGAGTTGCCCGCAGTACGTGCCACGGAATCATTAGTGCCAAAAGAATCGCGATCAAAATATGAGAAAATAAACAACCAGTTTTTGACATGGTGTGATCGCAAAAAGGTGAAAAATCAGTGCAATGAAAAAGTAAGTAGTATTCCGGCCTGAGTGCGAACCAAATCGATCAACAGCCCAATCCATTACAGTTAGACCTTTACTATTATCATCATCAGCAGGGATTATTTTAAAGAAATGTAGAAAATGTGTTATTAATATTTATATAATTAGTAGTAGAAATTTGTTTCCAAAATTAATATATTTTTAGATTTTTGTAGTTGTCTTTCATTATTACAAAAACTAGTTGTGTTATAGATTTATAGCACCACTACTTGTGTTTTAAGTCTTATAACGGACCTCATATACTAGAAATAAAAATGTATGTTAAAACGTCATAAATAAACTGATAAAATAAATACATGTACTCCGTAATTTATGTTATTGATTAAAACTTAATTGAAAAAAGTAAAGAAAACAATATTAGGATAAACTAATTGTTATTGTAGCTATATTATTTTTTTAAATCTAATTATTAGGTGCAACTGATCACGAATTTTATTTAGCACTATGTGAATTTCAATCCCAAAGAATTTAGTAATAGAATACATTTAATAGGAAAGTAAGGCATCAGCGGTTTTTGTCACGTTGAAATATCACTTTTCGTCAGTTGAACGAAGTTAAGTAAAGTCGGGCTACTTAGTAATCTGATGAATGGCCACAGTCAATAAACTAAGGAACCATCATCGTTGCCGGCACCGATGGTTGGTTACTGAAAGCGCTTTATTAGGATAATACATAATAATCAAAATTTGCATGGAAATCTGCTTTAAGTGATGAAATTCTAAGACTGTGAGTTTATCTTCTTTAATTTATAATTAGGAAAGTTTTGAATGTCATTTCTTAGAAAATTGGTTTTATCAGTAAATACAATTTTAGTATCAAATAATGGATTTTTATACACTTTTTGAAGAAACCATTGGCAATAGTTCAGCCGTACTAGGGAGTAGAGCCTGAACTTGTTGGATATTGTAGAAATATAACCAAAAGTAATAGAGAATTTTAAAACAAGAACATGTGAGATATTTAAACTGTTTCTAATTTTTGGTGTGCTTAATCCAGAATCTTCCTTAACTAAATTGATAACCGTTACCTTAAGCTCTGGTGTTCTTACAGTAAGCTGTACGCCTTACAGATAATTCTCTGGTTTAAAACTTCCCTTTTCGCATAACCTTCTATAAATGTTTAAAAAGGTTCGTGCAACTGGAATATTTCTATTTAGAAAGCGCTCTTTAGCGCTTGGCTTCCAGGACGTTACTATCAGCAAGCCCTTCGTGATCTTTATATCTGCAAACGCAAAATTCGTAATATGAACATTGTTCTTTAAATATTATTAGATACGTCAAAACTAGACTAGGCAGACAACTTTGACAACTGTTTATGTTTACAAAACAAAATCTACTTCTGACCTATTAGATACGTTTTTAATGTTTTATAATATTCAATTTCATAACAACATGTAAATAAATATTTTTTATGCGAAAATCGTACGCCCAACAAAAAAAAAAGATTTTCTTAGAAAGGAATGAGGATTTCAAAAATAATTTTTACTTTAAAAAAAGCTACGGCGTATCACTTTTCTCTTTTAAACGATTTAAAACAAATCCCGCAAGAACGCCTTTGGATGCATAAAAGATGCGTAAAAAAACAAATAATTAAAATATTTTTCTATTAGAGGTATCTTGTAGGCCGTGGTGGTTCACTGACGACTGATGTTTCGGACTGAGACCTGTGCATTCTTGAAGTCTGTGGACGGACGGAGGACTGAACGTCTGGGTGTGGCTTGGGAGTCATCGTATGTACTGGCTTTACTTTAGCGTCTTTCAATATTGGGTGCCATATTCTGTTTAAAGTTAGCCCTTCTTCTTTCCTGTTAAAGTTATTCCTGTGTTTGTGTATTTCTATGGCTTCTCTGTACATACACGTTGAATATCTTGTTGTAGTGGAAAGAATTGTCGTCTGGTCAAAAAGTATGTTGTGATTGGCTTGAAGGCATGTTCGGCTACGGCTGATTTTTCTGTTTGTCCTAGACGGCAACTTCTTTTGTGCTCTTTCAGACGTGTTCTAAAGCTCCGTTTGGTGGTTCCCACATTTACTTCGCCACAGGAACAGGGGATTCTGTAAACGCCCGCATTGGACAGCGGGTCCCTCGGGTCCTTTGCAGATCTTAGGTGCTCCTGGATCTTTGTTGTTGGTTTAAAGACCGGTTTTACGTTGTGTTTTTCCAGAATCTTTTCAATGCGGTCTGTGATGCCTTTGAGGTATGGGAGAACGGCGTAACCTGAAGTTGGAGCCTCCTCTTTGAATGGTTGACCGGGCCTCTTCGGTTTAATTGCCCGTTCTATTTCGTATTTTTCATACCCATTTGCGTGTAGTATGAAGATGAACACGTCTCTCAGGTGATAAAGTGCCTGGTCTAGTGAACGTTGGTGAAAAGAGATACTACGTCAAAACTAACGAATATGTCCTCCGGATCTAAAGAGATGTTCTTAATTTTGTTCAAGTCGGTGGAATATTTGATGTAGAAATCCGTTCCCCCAATTTTAGGCTGCAACATGTCTGATAGGAGCTTTGCCAGATCGTATGTTGGGGATCCAATGGCACTGACTATAGGCCTTAAAGGAACGTCGTGCTTGTGAATTTTGGGCAAACCATAAAGCCTCGGCGTGTGCGCTTCTGATTTGCAGAGTGCTTTAATCTTTTCAGCTTCAAGCGTTGACTGTTTGATCAGCTGGTTGGTTTTCCATAGCACTTGTGCTACCTACTTCCAGTGGAACCAACAATTTTACGAGCAAAAGGACGGCGTCGCGATGGGAAGTCCGTTAAGCCCAGTAATAGCGAATTTCTATATGGAGAAGTTTGAAGAAAGAGACGCTAGCAACAGCACAGAAAACGCCCAAATGTTGGTTTCGCTACGTCGACGACACATTTGTAATATGGAGCCACGGTGAGAAAGAACTAGAGGCTTTTCTTGCACACCTGAATAGTCAACATCAAAAAATCCAATTCACTATGGAGAAAGAAAATAACAAACAACTAGCCTTCCTCGATGTTTTAGTGTCAAGGCAGGATAATCTAAGATTGGGTCACACAGTATACAGAAAGAAAAACGAACACCGACAGATACCTACATAAGAGTTCCAACCATCATCCACGACAAAAGCGAGGGGTAATAAAAACTCTGGTGGACAGGGCAAAACGAACTCAACACCTTCCGGAAGAACTGGACCATTTAAAGATCATACTACAGGCAAATGGGTATGAAAAATACGAAATAGAACGGGCAATTAAACCGAAGAGGCCCGCTCAACCATTCAAAGAGGAGGCTCCAACTTTAGGTTACGCCGTTCTCCCATACCTCAAAGGCATCACAGACCGCATTGAAAAGATACTGGAAAAACACAACGTAAAACCGGTCTTTAAACCAACAACAAAGATCCAGGAGCACCTAAGATCTGCAAAGGACCCGAGGGA